>JAMWET010003158.1:157500-337500 GCA_024036415.1 Prochilodus magdalenae
TGAGGTGAGGTGAGGTTTCTCAGGCTCTCACTTTGAAGATGTGGAAGGCGATGTACATGAAGTTGATTTTATCTTTCTGTCTGCGGTCCTTCTGCAGCAGCTCCACCAACACCGTGCACTTCTTCATCTTCTCCTTTTGTTTGTCCGTCCCACTCTTCACAGCTGTATCACCAGCATCGTTATCATCATCACGAGCATCTGTGTCATCTTCATCTACCTCCACATCCTCCACGTCCTGCTGCGACAGCACCAGGTGGAACTGAGGGTTCTTCCAAAAGCTTCCTGCACAATTATAGAAGACACAACAATGGCTCACACCGGATGGCATTTGGTTATCTATGACAACGGACAGAAATATTTGTTATTTAATAATTATCTTTTTTATCATGTATCACAATACAAATGAAAATAAGCTTCAGGAACTGAATGAGCTATATTACTGTTGTAGCTGGTTATTGTATATAGTACGCTAATTCAAACAAACACCCACGTGGGTATTTTCGGCTGCCCCCTGCTGAGCACATAGGGACCCATGACCCCTTGTGGGAAGTCAAGGCCCATTCGGAAGCCCCAGCTTCACCGTCCTCTCCGGCATCAGAGTCAGGATTCACACTGCACAGTTCCACAGTATCAAACAGCTTGCAGAAATCCTCCATCCCAATCCTGCACACACAAACATGCACAACTTTATTACATTCAATTTAAGTAATTTTATTACGTTTACTAATACGGCGTGCCTACTTGGTTTACCTTGGTATTTACTTGGTATTTTATGAGTTATCAGTTTCATTAGAAGTGCATTTGTGCCTTGACATACCAAAATTCTCCATCCTCTTCAATTTTCAGATGAATTCTGGTCTTCTCAGCACTGTCTATGCCGTCCCAGTCTTTACACCTGTCCACACATGCACACATATTTCCTGAGGCTGTGACCCTGCTGAAATCCACACCACCACTTTAACTGCATCATTGCACTTACTGGACTGAACTGTGCTTTCTGCTTTTATGCACTATTCATAATTGTATTACTTATCTTATTACTATCTTCACAATTACTGTGGTTAGTGTAGCTCAGCGGGTAACACCACTACACAGAGTGCCATCTCTACATGTGGGAGACTGGGGTTCAAATCCTGGTCTAGGTGACTATGCTGTGCTACACTAATAAGAGTCTTTGGGCAAGACTTCTAACACTACATTGGCCTACCATGATTAACCTTGTAAGTCGCTCTGGTTAAGAGCGTCAGCTAAATGCTGTATCCACAGTCCATAATTGTAGGTTTCAGATCGTGAGGCATGCAAATGATTAAACGTTCACCCTCGGGCCACACATGTGGCATAAGCAAGGACGGGCCTTATCACTGTACCTGACTGACCCAGCATGCCATGCACCATACACTTAATAGGACGAATTCTACTATATATTATTCCAATAAGTAGTTTGGAAGTGTTTTTAAAGCTGATGATATTCACAATATTCTTCTGAAAAGCATACTGTGACACACTGTGATGTGATTTATCATGACACATGACATTTATCATGACACATGACATTTATAATGACACATGTTTTCATATTGCCTAGCTCTACCGATATGTAAGGAAAGCCCTATATGTTTTATACAGGAATGTATATGTGATAATATGTCCCACATCTATAGGTAATACAATTCAGTGAAAAAAATAATAAAACTACTAAAAAAATAAACATTTTGTTAAAAAAAATATATATATATTTTAAAAAAATCGCCCAGATAATGTACCCCAGCCCTGAGACTCTCTGGTCATCCTACAAAGTTAGAACAGATCGTGCTGGCAGTGTACATAGAAGCACACACATCCACAAAGCAGAGCAGTCAGGAGATGGAGTCAGTAATGCTAAAATGAGAACTTGCTAACTTATCACTCCAGGGTCCACAGAACTCCACAAACCCCCAGGGGTTCCGCAGCCGCACCAGCGGCACCTCCTCAGCCTTCCTGTGGACCTACACACACGCACATTGAGACACATTACAACACTCCCCAAATAGGCAGCCGTGACAACGTGTATATGTACATAGTCAGGTGAGTTACCTTATCTGTACCAGTGATGGCGTAGGCATGACCTTTAATCAGCCCCTCTGCTGTCACAGTACCAATCTCCTTCACACTTTTGGCCTATAGGCAAAATAGAATACCATACAAATACCAGCAATTCATCGTCAAATAGCCAGTTCCAAAAAGCGTGTCCTCCTCGAAGACTGCAGGTTGGTGGCCTCAGCGATGTGCTCAGTTAGAGAGCAAGAGACCTCAAGTACGATGTGCTCAGGTACAGAGTAAGAGACTTCAAGGGTACTTGAGGTCTCTTGCTCTCTACCTGAGCACATCGTTGAGACCACCAACGTGCAGACTTTGAGAAGGACACACTTTTTTGGTGTTAGCATTTGTTGCTATCAGAACAAAACTTCCATTTTTGTCTATTTTTGCACTTTAAAGGAGCAGTGTGTAAAACTTTGGGTTCTCTATTATCAGATATGGAACACATTACACAAAACTATTTTTTCATTATTAAATTATTATTATTATTATTATTATTAATTATTATTATAGTGCATAATTAACTGGATTTACAAATCCTGTGCTCACAGCTTGATATACTGTACTTGTCCTTCTCCTGTTAGCATTTGGGAGATTAATATACGTACTCAGCATGACTCCAGTGTTTATGAGTACATGCTCATGTGTATGCAAGACTCATGTTGGTGTATACCTGAATAAAGCAGCTGAGCAGGCTGCCTCTGGACAGTGCTGCGGTGAGAGTCCTCCAGAGCACAGGAGGGGTGCGGGAGGAAACAGGACGAGTGTAGGCGATTCCTCCTGTAAAATCCTCCATTCCCTCTGAAATATTACCCCCCTTCAGACTGCCATAGGAGCCAATCAACCTGCGGCCACAAAAATACGTACTGTAGTTCCTTACATCTTCCAAACAGCGTTGCCAAGACGCCATTTATTTCAGTAACGTCCATATAAAGCCAATCTTCAATTCCTCCCTGGTACAACTTAGTAATACCTTCTCAGTTTTGCCTAATGTTTAATGCAGTGATAAATAAACCTTTTTTTTAATCCTTGGAAAGAACGTTGGAGGGTTCTGGGTTCTGGCTTCTTATTTGCCAACTTCGTACTCAACTTTTCCAGTCCACCTTAAGTGATGCAGCAGTTACCTGAACGCTAACCAATCAGAAGGCAGGTGATGATTAGTATCCACGGTTCACTGTATGTAAAAGTGTTTTTCAAACCTTTTAATGGAAGAACACGGTGCAGGTGTTCAAACTGTTTTACCTTCAGAATTCATAATCCATTAAGCAATTCATTTACGATACAGTCATATGCTATGTGTAAATATCCCTGGTTAAATTACATGTTCTGCTGATTTTCTAAATAAAAATAAAATCCTCTACAGAGAACAAACTCGAACTTTCATATGGTATAGTTTTGTAATTACATAATATTTTTCTGATACTTTTTGTGCACAATTTATTTAAAAATGTATTTGCTAAATTTAACATAATGCTTATTATTATTATTATTATTATTATTATTCACTATACTATTATTACGCTGCCTGAGGAAAACCAGGAAGATTCTAAAGGACTCCACCCACCCAAGCGACTGTCTGTTCTCACAGCTGCCAAGTGGGAGGAGCTTCCGAAGCATAAAGTCCAGAACCAGCCGCCTCCGAGATAGTTTCTTCCCCCGAGTCATCAGGCTACTGAACAGCCAGTAGTGCTGATGCACCGGTATATGGACCTGGTTCAGCACATCTCACCAAAACCATCTAAACAATGATCTCCATGGAGACTCATAACAGATCTTTACATTATCATATTTACACTTGCACATATAGACTGACCTACTGTTATCTTCCATCCACGCTGTATATCTGTAGTAGATAGATAGATAGATAGATAGATAGATAGATAGATAGATAGATAGATAGATACTTTATTGATCCCAAAAGGAAATTCAAGTATATACATAGTGTATGTATATACATATATAATATAATATTCTATGCCCTGTATATACCCTGCATCTCTCATCTACCTCAGCCTTACCATAGTGCTATATGGTAATGTGTACATCTGCATATATCATAGTTTTCATTCATAACTGTAAATTAGTGTAACTGAGATTTTAGTGTTTAGTATTGTATATATTTATTGTCTATTTATATGTTTGCATTTAGGTACTGTAAGGGACTACACACCTAAGTTTTTCACTCACCTTCACACCTGTGAAAATGTGATGTGACAATAAAAAGTGATTTGATTATTATTATTAATAATATGCATGTTAAATTCAGCAAATACATTTAATATTAAATAATATTACATTAAATGTATATTTAATTTATTACTATTATTGTTGTTATTACTATTGTTGTTGTTATCATTATTATTATTTAAATTTTTTTCTATACATTTAACATTCAGTAAATAAACTAAATTGTGTTAAATATAAATATAAATGTATATATATACATATATATATAATAATAAATGAAACAAAAATAAATGAATGAATGAATGAATGAACGAATGAACGAATGAATGAATGAATGAATGAATGAATGAATGCTCTCTGTAGAGAAAATGCTACCTTATTCTTATCAATCTTCTGAATTCAGATATCTGAAAAAAAAGTTTACCTTAATGATACACGATACATGCTGGCCTCTAGATTATCACAAACTGTCCTCACAAACTGTTATCCGTTGCATAAACACGGATGTAGCCAGACCTAAATCCTATTTAATATCATTGGCAACAGGAAACCAGCAAAACGAGGTGCAGCACAGACAGCATTAAACCATAAACTGTGCAGATATTTTAGGATGCTCGTTCTTCATTTAGCACTCCGGTGACGTATGTGGAGTAGGATCTCGACTAATCTGTTTGTGTCTAATTAATCTGTAAAACATCCTGAAGAAGCAGCGTGAAGCTCTGGCTCTGCTGCTCCTTATCCCACACACTCACACACAGTCATACACACATATGCTGGGACTGACTTGGCGTAAGCTTTCTCCACCAGGGCGCTCCAGAACTCGTTGTTAGTGCGGGAGTAGCTGAACAGCAGACGGCCTTTTTGCACGGGCAGCCTGTCATCCACCACCACCTCCACCCACTCACCATACTGCCAGAACTAAGGGAGGGGCAGAGAGCAAGCAAGAGAGAGAGAGACAGAGAGGGAGAGAGAGAGACAGAGAGAGGAGATTAATTCTATTAGAGAGTGATACAAAAGTCAGGAAATGTTGTGGAAGCTCACCAGACAAAAAACAAGTCCCCTGTGACTGAAATGTACCTAATAGCATGTGACACCTCCACCAGCACCAATAACAGCTGGGACTGGATTCGGCATGGACTGGACAGGTTTCTGGATGTAGCCACATCAGTGTTCAGACACTCTTCCATCAAAGAATTGGTAGGTTGGGTCAGATTGGGTGGATGTCTTCCCTGGCACAATTCCGAGGAGAATTCCCTGTAGACTGGGATTTTCCCACTGCTGGTAGACCCGTATGACCGTACGCTGCTTCTATACACCTGCAGATTCAGCTACTTCCTTCACACTATGCTCTTTGGCCACGCCCACATGCAGTCCCTCCTTTTAGCCAATCATTAACATCTGCTCTGGAGCGTTTTCCACACATGGAACGAGACATTCCCTGCACTGTAGCACCTCTTCTCAATCTATGGATCCCGTCACTCACACCCCACAGGTATTTATAGCCCCATCATCCTCATGCAGCGCCATCTGCAGGAGCCTGAAGTTACTACCACCTTAAACACACAAGGTTTTCTCTGATGAGCCTATTATTCCTTTACTCGAACCACTACTACTGAATTTAGATCCAATGTCTGGAGGGCCACTGAGGAACACTGAACTCAGTGTCATGATCATGAATCCAGTTGAAGATGAATTTATGACTGGGTGCTTTATCGTGCCGGATGCAGCCGTTAAAAGAATGTGGCCATGAAGAGACGAACACGGTCAACAACAATGTTGTTGTGTGCCAACCAAACATTCCCCACACAGTTACACCATCCCCCGGCCTGGACTGCGGTTGTGTCCATGGATTGATGCTTTTGGTGCCAAATTTTGTCCATACCATCTGTGTTCCTTTAGCAGAAACTGAGCTTCATTAGACCGGGTTACGTTTTTCCAGTCTTCAACTGTCCGGTTATGGTGAGCCTGTCTCCACCGCAGCCTCTGCTTTCTGTTTTTATCTGACAGAAGTGGAGCCCATCTGCCTCCAGGTTAGGCATTCTAAGATGCTTTGTTGTTTGCCACAGTTGTGCAGAGCCGTTACGGTAGCCTTTCTGTCAGCTCAAACCAGTCTAGCCATTTTTATCAATATACACCCATGTTGTTTTTCCTTACTGCACCATTCTTAGTGCTGCACTGTCCACACATGTACAGGTACTGTTCTAAGAGTGAGATTAAAAAAGCTCCCGTCCACACAAACGCTTATTTTAAAATAACCTGGTGTCCACAAAACACTAAAACATGCTTCCAGGAGTTGTCAAGGACATGCCAAACTAGCAGGGTAAAATATAACCCTAACCCTAAAGCCATGCTGGCCAATCAGAAGCCTGCATGCATCCCAAACCAAGCATGTATACACATGCGTCACTAATTTATGCACCTTTAATGGTGCTGTACCACTTTATGCACTACCTAGTGTTGAAGTGTACTGATTGGTACGCAGCCCCTGTACTGGGGAGTGCTGGATATAGCAGTATAGTGTAAGAGTAACTGTATGTGTAAACATGTAACAAGTCACGTTAGATTTGTTAAACTTGCATTATTTTGGCTACAGCCGCCAGCGGTCAAAACCGCCTCATGTACACAGCAAAGGAGACGACAGCAATGCAACCACACTGTCAGCACAACAACCGTGAAAAAGGAGTATCTGAATATCTTCACCCTGAAAAATTTTTTTGCAAAAGCTCTGTATTGAGGGACCTAAAACGCTCTTTGCTGTTATACCAGCTTTGACCACTAGGGCTATTCGATAGCTAACAGCAGCTAGCTTCACCAGTTAGTTTCCTGAGGGAGTGTTTTTGTTGTAGCTCGATTTTGAAAATTGTCTGTGTTTTCATACTGTACCAAAACAGTGATCAGTGATTGGTCAGTTTGCATGTTGGTCGATTCGCCCCTTGCTTTCAAAGTAGGGAGCTCTTGCCCATGTTAAGCAACAAAACTGAATCCCAGATATACAGCATATCCTGGCAAGCAAACATGTATTAAACATAGGCACTGACGTTTAATATTCTAATATTATTAAGGTGGTACTGTTCAATTTATTTACTTTTTAAATAATTTTATTAAAAGAACCGGCCTTATTATACTGCCAAATCATATTCTTATACTAAAACCAAACAGATATTTTAGCTTGTCTGAAGAAATCGAGGCTTGAAACAAGCAAAAATGATCTGCCAGTGGTACAAAACATTCCAGATTAAATTACATAAAACACAATAAGATAATATCTTATATTAAATACATTTAAGCTTATTTCACTTGCCCTAAAATGAAACCACACAAGGCTCTCTGACGACAGGCTAGCAAGACTACCCAAAAAGTTTTGGAGTGACACAGGCATCCCTTACTTCTTAGCCTCCCATACTACCCTTGTAGCTCCTCTGCAAGACCAAATTTCTCCCAAATCCAATCATTAGGACACATGAATACCAGGCCTGTGCTGACCTGTTGGAAGCAACATATCAACACGGCTGGAAAAGCAGTGCATATTTACACCCTGGGGCAACGCTACATGTCTGGACACCTCGAACATCGCTGGACTAGCAAAAACAAACAGGCTACCATCTCTCTCTCTCACTCTCTCTTCTCAGACCTTTTTAACTAATAAGAGGGACCCACATCCCACCGTAACTCACTCTGACTGGCCACACAACAGCTGGGAACATAACGACCAGCCGCTATCTCAGCTATGCTTTGATGTCTCCTTTCCGAGATTACCTAGACTCATCTCAGTTTACACAAACTACGAAGAAACCTGTCTTAGGATCAGTAATGAATCTTCAGTTATTATTTCTGTGAACATGTCTTAACAATTCTCCACCAAGATTTCTAATGAGAAAACAGACAATGCATTTCAAATCTCCCCTCCGATGCTCCTATCAGCTTGGCAATTCAATTTTCCAGTCATACTGGGGCAGAACAATGCGGGAAGAAACCAAACTGCACAAGCAACTTCTCCTGGAGGTTGCCTACTGTTTTATTGTGGGCTTTATAGAATAAATAGTCGAGTGGAGCTTCAGGGAAAGGCAGGAGCTGAATTGATCTGCCTTTACTTGCTCATAAAGTGCTTAAGTAAGGACACATGTCTCAGAGTGTTTACCGAGAGACTGGAACTGGAATGCCGGAGGCTAACACCGCGATTGCATAAGGGTGCTGTATTGGTAATTGTTCTGATAATGAAGAGCAGAAATGTAAATAAGTCATCTAAACAGTGGGTAAATATAAATACCACAAATCACAATACTCTATGACACTGAGGATACAGGTAATACAAAACCACCTGTAAATAACTTGCAGAAGTCTGAATGCTTACCATCAAAATGTACCACGCTGGAACACAATTAACAACACACAGCATATAATGTTCCCCAATTTGTATATATGGCACAGGCCACATTTTAAGCTTTTTTCAAATGTATTAAATTTAGGTAATAAATGGTATAAACTATGGAGCAGCTTGCTCTCCATAGAGGTTGTGATCTTATTTTCACTTAACAATAATAAAAAAAAAACCTTTACCTTGACTGGTGGCACCCAAACCTTATCTTTTTGAGCATTGAGAAAGAGGAAGCACTTTTGGTTATGGTTTTTGGCTTGGACATACGATTCTAGGAAAACAATCAGTGTAAATTCATTACACAGAGGGTCCTTTAAACTTTAAAGAGCCCATATCATGGACATTTTGAAGCAGTATTTAAACCAATAACCTCCTGAGACCCAGACCCAGACTGCAATTTTAATTTCTATAGCTATTTGTGATTAGTAGGACCTGACAAGCATAAACACTAACGTTGTCTTTGTACATGAAGCTGTTTTGGCAAAAAACAAAGTCCTTATATGAGGCCAAAGGGTCAGCGTTTTACAAAAGTATCATGGTGCAGAGAAGCAGAAATGTAATGTCCTCATATGAGGGTAAAAAGCGTCTTGTAAGATGATGCAACCTGTCCAATTTCAATTTTACCGAACAGGGGGGCAACATATATTTCTTAGTAAGTAGTCCAAGTACCTCATATCATAGTAAACGCACAGTGCCCCCTCCTCCCTCTTCACTCCTGTGTTTGGGTCTTATACTGAGAAACCATAGAATATTATTATCAGAATTCTATTTGAAGTTATTATAAGTATATTATTATTATAAGTATATATATATATATATATATATATATAGTAACAAAAAAATGTATTTATTCATTTATTGTGAGGGATAAACGTAAGATGAAAATGGTTATTGCATTTTCTGGCATATAAAGACGGCCTGTCACAGTGTCAGAAATGATAACTGTATGATCCGGCCCTGTAAAATAAGTCTTCACCCTTCACACACATATAAGGAAAAATAAAGAGCCATCTACTGAAAGGAACCAGATATGTTTTTTCTATGGCACCGCTCCAAAGAACACTCTTTTGGCACCTTGTGTTGCAAGTGTGAGAGGTGTGTTGACAGGGGAAGGGGGATTTGTATGTGTCACTCTGACAGCAGGGGTCTGTGGGAAGTAGGGGGTTGGTGTCTGGAATGATCTCTACACAGAGGAGGAGGGCTGACGATAATTACTACCTTCGACAGAAACTCACACAAGAAACGTCCCCCTCCCGCTCCCCACCCGCGACATCAACGCGGATCATCAGTTGGGTCCTTAATGTAAAATTGATGGCTTGTGAATTCTTCTGTCTCAGCCCATCCACTATAATATTCATTACATGTTCTCTTTGCATGCTCATATCTTGTACTCACCTACATTTCCCATGTATTTCATCTTCCTATGTGTTTAAAAACCGATCATAATTCATTTTTACCCACCCATTTTCCAGCCTCTCTTTGTGTCTTACACAAGCTGTTTTGGTTACTGTGCTCTTAAAGCCGACGTATATAAATAACACGTATCATTTGACCCTTGTGTCTCTTACAAAGAGGAAGCCAGGCTTAAAGACACATTATAACATCTACATGAATGGGTGGAGCAAAACAGCTGCAGGATCAGCAGAAAGACAGAAGTATATATGTAAATGTGTTGGTTCTCATGGCAACACAAAAACAAAAAGAAAAAAGAAAAGAAAAAAGCCATGTCCTTATTTTAAAGATGAAAAAGTTTGATGTAGTATGTAAACATCATTAGAACATACCGTTCAGTTCATGCAGCCCACACTGTGAAACTGAACCGTACAAAATAACGCAGTTCACTAATTTTGTGATGTCATAGAATGTGTTCACAAATATCTACCTGTTCAGCCAACAGCAGTTCAGCTCCGCCCCTTTTAGTTATAAGGTGCGACTGTGTTCTTATATCTTAGGACAGGGCAGCTAATCAGAACACCCAGATCATTTACATAGACTCTTAATAAGTGATATCGTGTGATATGCTCGTATTGGTGTGAGGGATAAAGAAAGGTTGGAAAACGACCATATAAGAACGAACAAGGACCGGTACATTAACCCACACAAACCATAAGCGGACCCCTATCACGGGAAAATCCAGGGGCTTTCAAGCTAATCTCTACCATGCTGCATCTGTAGCATACAGTCAAATTCCATAAACGACATCTCAACATGTTCCTACCGCAGCTGCTGCAGCACCTTCCCACTGGTATGAATTATTAGTAAGGTGTGGAATACAGGGGTTCCTGGCGGGACCCTTTAATTAAAAGCCCCCCCACGACCCCCGTATGTCTCGAAGTCACAATTGCTTCCCCGCTTACTATCGGCAAGCTTCTGTCTTTGATATTCCGAAATAACTAGAGATGTTCCAGCACTGATCTGCCTCAGGGTGGCGCTGTGGCAAACCGGTTCGCAATGTTGGTCCTTTACAACCTTGCAGCTGAACCATTCCCAGGGTATCCATGAAGAACTTTACAACATGCCTCAGTGTAGCAGTAATTCTAAAAACTTCCCAGAAAAGAGTGAGGTGCTGCTCATTTCTTAAACCTAAGATAGAAGAGGAGATGATATGGAACGAGACCTACCAAACTAGAAAAGCACACCTGCAGATAAAGAACTGCTCAACCAAACATTTTGCTGCCAGCGTGGCATCAGCACTGCTATGGTGAGTGAGCTGGCAGTCAGGCTACTCTGAAGTATTCAGCCAACGTGAGACCACCCCCCCAGGCAACAAGGGGGATAATTCACACAGTGTGTTTTAGCTTTGTGTTCTTAAGAGTGAACATTATCATCTGTGCTGGACATGTTACAGATGCTGGGGACAAACAGGGCCCCCACAGTCAAATGTTAAATTTCCTAATTTCAGTGACTAAAAAGCTGAATTTCCATGACCTATGAAGATCGGGGAAACAGGCCGTCTTTGTGCTAGGCAGACAAGAGCCCGCCACAGTGTTTTAAACTCATGAGCTTTGTTTACTACTACTGTTTACTGCTTAAACATAAGCACAATTATAATTAGATTTTTTTTTTTATTCCTGGCATTCCTGGTTTGCCTGCTGTAGACATGTGGGAAGGGACACGGAAAATTCACTAACCCTAATGAAAACATACACAATTCGGGAAACCCATGAAAAATAAAATGTTTTAATAAATGGCAACTCAAATTTAAAATGATGTTACAAACAAAATTCCCTAATATTTCATGACTTGGCCCTGACTTCCCATGTCTGGGATAGACCACAAAAATTTTGTGACCCATGGGATTCCTGGAAAGAGCTATGGGTCAAAAAACTAAAGATTTTCCAAAACTAACTGGTGCTAAAACACTTTACCTTGAAGCGGAAGATTCCAGCGTAGGGGGCTGCCAGGGTCTGTTCGGCTGGGACCACTTTCTCAAACAAAGTGGGGTGCATAGTGAGACAGGACAGCGCAGCCAACAGCCAGCAGTTACCTACAGCACACATAGGGAAGGGTGCACTTAGTACACTGAGGATACACTGAATACACTGTGAAGCATTAGGAGCTGTTTCACTGGGGAATACAAGCACACACATCCAGGCCATCCGCATTTATTACATTTTACAGTACAGACATTAACTACAAATATTATATTAAAGGAAATCCAAAGAGTAGTTGCACTAATAGACTCATAAGGAAGAAACTGACAGGAATGAAACTTGGTGGGTGGGTTTGACATCACGAGACATGCAAATGAACAAAACGACGAGCCTCATCTCTGACCACGACTGTATGAATTTGGTAAGCAGCAGTGCCCTCCAGAATCAGAATCGAGCCAAGTATGCCAAGTATGCTCACATATACAAGTAGCTTGTCTTTGGTTACATTAGCACACTGGGGACAGACACACATCCTAACACACACACACATCCTAACACATATACACACACACACACACATCCTAACACATATACACACACACACACATCCTAAAACACAGACACACACACACAGACAAACACACACATCCTAACACACTTACACAAACACACATCCTAAAACACACACAGACACACACACACATCCTAAAACACACAAACACACATCCTAACACACACACAGACACACATCCTAACACACACACACACACACACACACACACACACACACATTCTAACACACACACATTCTAACACACACACACATACACACACACACACACATCCTAAAACACACACAAACACACATATCCTAACACTCTTACACAAACACACATCCTAAAACACACACAAACACACATATCCTAACACTCTTACACAAACACACATCTTAAAACACACACATACACACACATCCTAACACACACACACATCCTTAAACACACACATTCTAACACATACAAACACATCCTAAAACACACACACACAAACATCATAAAACACACACAGACACACACATCCTAAAACACACAAACACACACACACATCCTAACACACACACACATATCCTAAAACACACACACACATCCTTAAACACACACATCCTAACACACACACATTCTAACACATACAAACACATCCTAAAACACACACATACACACACATCCTAACACACACATCCTTAAACACACACATTCTAACACATACAAACACATCCTAAAACACACACACACAAACATCATAAAACACACACAGACACACACACAGATCCTAACACACTTACACACACACACATTCTAACACATACAAACACATCCTAAAACACACACACACAAACACATTCTAACACAGACACACACACACATCCTAAAACACACAAACACACATCCTAACACACACACATCATAAAACACACAGACACACACACACACACATCATAAAACACACACAGACACACACACATCCTAACACACACACACATATTCTAAAACACACATACACATCATAAAACACACAGAGACACACACACATCCTAACACACAGACAGACACAGACACACACACACACATCCTAACACACACACATTCTAACACATACAAACACATCCTAACACACACACACATCCTAAAACACACACTTACACAAACACATCCTAACACAGACACACACACACATCCTAAAACACACAAACACACATCCTAACACACACACAGACACACATCATAAAACACACACAGACACACACACACACATCATAAAACACACACAGACATACACACATCCTAACACACATATCCTAAAACACACACACACATCATAAAACACACAGAGACACACACACATCCTAACACACACACAGACACACACACACACCCTAAAACAAACACACACACACACTACCTCACATACCTGTAAACCTTACATTGTGTAGAGTTGTATATGTATATTACAGTGCTGAGTGCAGCAGTCCGGATGTAGAGTAAGGCTTAAAGAGTGCAGTACAAGAATAAACACCAGTCTGAGACAGTCCGTACAGAGACTGGAGTGATGTGTGAAACTGTTACTAAAATAAGATAAATGAGATAAATTAAAAGTGCAGTACAGCAAAAAGAGGAAGTGAGAAAAGTGTCCTGAACGTGGACTGTAATGTATTTCTGCATTGTAGTGTTCAGCTGAGTGTGATGGCATGTGGTAAGAAGCTTCTCTGTAGTCTGTTTGTCTTGATCCTCATTTGGCAAAAGCATCAGCTTGAAGGAAAACGCAGGAACAGGTGATGGTCTTCTCTGGATGTGGCGATGATTCTATGGCGGCAGGGTAGAACTGTACCTTCAGCTCCCGGGACAGGTTGAACTACCTCAGCTGACTCAGGAAGTACATCCTCTGTTGGGCTTTCTTGATGATGGAGCTGATGTTGCAGTCCCACTTCAGGTCCTTGGTGATTGTCGTACCCAGGAACCTGTGAGACTCCACAGCCATCACAGTTCTGTCCAGGATGGTGAGTGCTGGAAGGGCTGGGGGGCTTCTCCTGAAGTCCACCGTCATCTCCACTGTTTTTGCTGTGTTCAGCTCCAGGTTGTTCTGGTTGCTCTAGAGGACTACCTGATCAATCCTGCATGAGACCAATGACTGTCATATCCTGTCATAAACTTCAGGATTTTGACCGAGGGGGCCATGGGGGTACAGTCTGTGACTCCATGAGTCATCCTGTTAGCGCCAGTACCATTGGCAGACGGCTGCCACAGGTAACTTAAATGGGACTCCTCACAGCCACCGTGCAGGACCTGGTGGACCACCAAACCTGCTCCCATCCGATAAACAGCTCTTAAAGCTTTCATCTCTGAGAGAGACGAGAACATCAAGCTTCGCTCTTGCTTCAGATCTGAAAACATCCACAGGGCTTTCTGTCCATCCTACCACATGCTCAGAACAAAAGTCCCAAAAGTCCAGAAGTCCAGACCTCAACATCACTGAAAGGGATTGTTTGGGATTGCTCGGAATTGTAAGTAAGTAGAAAATGCAACCAATGTCTAAGACTGAACTTTGGGGTATGGAAAAACCAAAAGCAGATCTTCTGATGCAATTCTAAAACAGTGGTTGGTCCACTCAACCCAGTATAAAGGCTTTTGTTTTGATTGTTTGAATGTTTTGATTAAACCAACAAACATAAGCATGCAACAATGAATACCACCCTAGAAAAACTGCTAACAAACAGTCTGTGCGATGCATACACGGTTGCAAACACATTCCTCTGTAACAGTAAACAGCTGTCCATCTGCCTTCAAGGTTTACTGAAGAGATCTAGCTGCTTTTGTCAGCAGCTCAGCAGAACATGTTGAAAACCACAGAGCTCCCCAGGATCCAGTGTCATGCTCACAATTACATATTTTCCTTATTTGATATAATCTGTGAAACAAACACAAACAGCTAATCCAAACCTCAACACAAATCACAAACTGTTCATGTGACAGGAATACGCTTTGCTCCTAAAGGCCCCTAACACAACATGAATCCTTTCTATAAGCATCAAAAGTGAATGGCTATGTCAAACCAGTACAGCATGGCTATAAACCATAGTCACATCATATATCAACACATAGACTAAATCATAGATCACAGACATCCATCTCTCTCGCGTTGGTAATGCAAGGCTGAAGGGCTTGTGGTGGGTGCTGCATAAGTTGTTTTCCAATGTTCAGATACACTGTATGCCCAAAAGTATCCAGACGGCCCTTCTAGTAGCACTCATGACACAGCCACTCAGTTGTGCACACAGCTAGTATACGCTTTATAGAAATGAGCTGACTAACAGAAGTGTGGAGGTGCTCTGTGGCAGCCACAGATGAGCCTAAGGTCAGCGCGCCCAATGCTTAGTGTCAGCTAGCGGGGTTTAAACCGCTCAGAACTGGCTGTCGAGCAGTAGAACTGGGTTTTCTGAAGCTCCGTGTAATACATTTGGGATAAGCTGAACAGCCAATATCAGTACCTGACTTTACTAACGCTCTTGTGGCTGAATGCAATCAAATACCTACACAGCTGTGTTCCAACATCTAATGTAAAGCCATCCCAGAAGAGAAGAAGCTGGAGCAAAGGGAGACAGACTCCCCATTAATATCCTTAATTTCAGAAGACACAGTGATGAGCAGATGTGTGCAAACATCTGGAATATTAAATATGGCATTAACTGTCTGGGCAGTTGAGAAAATCTACACATATATCTAGAACGTGTTAGCTGATATCAGTCTTTACTGATGTTACTATAAAATGTGAATGTACCTTCTAACAAGCCACAGATTTTCTGTTTTATGGTGTGCATGTTTGTCCGTCCTTGGCTGCTCCGGATGAGAGCTTTAGTGGTGATGTATTCTGAAAGTCTCCCAATAGCCACGTTCTGGAAGATCATCTAAACAAGGGCCTGAACACCAATCAAAACCAGACAGAGAGACAGAAGGGAACGACAGGAACAAGAGGAAACAGAGGAAGAGGAGGAGATAAAGGGAGAGAAAAATGACAGAATGATAAAACTGACAGAGAGAGATGAAGTTGGATGGGGAGACATAGACAGACAGATGAAATGTCAAAACAAGGGAGGAAACTGAGATGAAGGAAAGAGAAGAAAGAGAACACAAAACAAACACATTGTAAGGGAGGAGAGAAAGAGAGAGAGAGAGAAAAGGGTAAATAGAAAGAGAAAATAGATTAAAAAGAGAATGAGAGAAACAGACAGTGTGGAAGAAGAGCAGGAAGAGGTAGGAGAGAAAGAGAAAAAACACAGAGAGATGAAAAAGAGACAATGGGAGCACAGAAGAGAAAGCCTTTTAGAAAGAGCAAAAGAGACAAAAAGAGAGACAAGGAGATAAAGAGGGAAGAGAGGGAAACACATGATAACAAAAAGAAAGAAAGAAGGGAGAATGTGAAGGAGACATACAGAAAAGAAGACAGATAGCGCGAACAAGAAAAAGATGAAACAAAATGTGAGAGAGAGAAAAAGAAAGAGAGAGAGGACAAGAAAAAAGAAGATGATACAGAAAAGGACAGAGAGAGTAAGAGAGAGAAAGAATAAGTAAGAGATCGAGAGAAAGAGATAGAGGGAACAAGAAAAAAGAACATGACAGAAGAGGACAGAGAGCGAGAAAGGCAGAAAGAAACAAAGAGAGAGAGAAAAAAGAGAGAACAAGAAAGGAGAAGATGAAACAGAAAAGGAGAGAGAGAGAGTGAGTGAGAGAAAGAGAGAGAGAGAGAGAGAGAGAGAGAGAGAGAGAGAGAGAGAGAGAAAGAGAGAGAAAGAGAGAGAATGAGAGAGAGAGAATAAACCAAAACCTGCTGTGCAAAATAATTGTTATTGTTGAGGTGGGAGGTGGTGGGAGGTGGTGGGAGGCGTATGCAGATGAAGCCCCCCCCCCTTCCTTCTCCCCCTCTTCTGCAGTTTTGATGTGAGGACCCTGAGGCTCCTCTGTTTTACAGCTCTCAGCGGGGCGTCTGCAGAAGGGGCCCGAGACCCTCACAGCTAGAGGGGCGGAACGGGAGTGGGATATTAAACATTATAACCAGGTTCAAGCGATGAGGAGGAGAGAGGGAAATGAGAAGGGAGAAAGGGAGAACGGAGGGGTGAATCTGCATGATAAGAAGATGATGATACGGGAGCTCTTCCAAGACAGATGTCCCTGTGATTGTGCTCATGCCCGCAGGCCATTCTTCACTCGTTTGTGTGGGTGTTATTTATTTATTTATTTATTCATTTATTTTTGGAGGGCGTGCTGAGGCCTTATCCCATTAGCCGGGCTTCACGTCTCAGCGCTAATTCAGGCGGGGACTCACCCAGCTGACCCTGGCAGATATCGGTGGTGCCCGTGGTGCCCTCCACAAAGACGGCATTGCTGCTGATTTCCTGAAGACAACAGAATAAACAACGAGAGTCAGTGTAGAGTGGCAGCATGCAACACTGCTACACACATACATCTGAAACAACAGCGTCAGGAACGGGACCAGCTGCTATGGACTGTACCTCCGTCTCCATCCGACTGTTCATCAGTTGCTGCCCATTCCGTAGAGCTTGCGGCTTCCTGAATATACACCCATCATCAAAAGAACAGTTGCACCCAGAAGGAATCGCCCATCAGGAATGAAACTTGGTGGGTATGTTTGACATCATGAGACATGGGAATGATTCAGGTGTCACACTCAACCGCACATGTGACATGAGCAAGGAGGGTCCTTATCGCTGTACCTGCCCGACCCAACAGCCATGATGCGGGCATTCAGCGAGCAGCGATGCCTCCATGAGTCATCCTGTTACTGCTAGCACCATTGGCAGACAGCTGCACCACACAGGAGTACATGTACACAGGTCGTTGTGACGACTAGCATCTGAAGCAGACCGTTACAACGACTAGCATCCGCATAGCATTCTGATCCGACACTTCCTTCTGGGTGCAACTCAACTGTCACTGAGAGTAGATACTACACAGGCTGGTCTGGCCCAAAGTAATACAGACTTCATTTCAAAGCCAGCACTGCAGTGTGGTTTATCTGAGCGTGGTGGTGGTGTTATAAGCACTGAACTGAGCTGTACGCAATGAAGAGAGACAATCATCCAACACTGTTTAAAATTTTCATTTTTTAGCTTTTATTTACATTTACATTGTAGGCATTTAGATGACGCTCTTATCCAGAGCGACTTACAAGGTTATTCATATTACAGGTAGGCCAGTGTTGGGAGTCTTACCCAAGACTCTTATTGGTGTAGCTCAGCAATTGCTACCTAGACTGGGATTCAAAACCCCATCTCTCACATGGGGTGGTAGCTCTCTGGTGGGTAGTGGCGTTAACTGCTGGTGTATATAGATATATATATATATAGTTCATATAGAACAGTTATATTATAGTTTTTCTTTAGTTTCTTTAAGGTATTTAAATAGTTTGTTGTACAGGGCACTGTTTAGTTTGTTTTATAGTTTACTGTACATTACACTGTAGTAGTATAGTAGTGGTTTTAATATGGTTTATTGTTTTTATAGTTAATTTTATGCTGCACTGACATTTGCCTTCATAGTTTACTGTATAGTTTAGTTTATTGCATAGTTTATTGGTTGGTGTGGCGCAACAGATAACACCACTTGCCACTAAGCTATCACACCATGTGGAAGATCGTGGTTCGATTCTCTGTCTGGGTGACTATGCTGTGCTACACCAATAAGAGTCCTTGGGTAAGACTCCTAACACTACATTGGCCTACCTGTAATATGATGAACCTTGAAAGCCGCTCTGGATAAGAGCGTCAGCTAAATACCATAAATGTATAGTGCACTGTATAGTTTACATACAGCACAGTGCCTAGTTTTGATGCTTTATTGGATAGTGCACAGTTAATACCTTTCATAGTTTATTGTATAGTTTACTGTATAGGGTATAGTTAATTACATAGTCCACTTGTGTAAGGCACTTTATAGTTTATTGTTTATTTAGTTTATTGGATAGTTCACAATTTTGTGTAGTATTTAAATAGTTTAAAGTTCAGTGCATAATATGGTTTATTGTATATATATATATATATATATATATATTATATATAATAGCTTGAATATATATTATAACTTGAAGCCTTAAGTTTTTTTTTCTTATCAGCCCAGATGCTGCGTTGGGCATGAACCTCGCCTTAGGGCCTCACGACTTAACATTAATTACTTCCTTCCTGAGTTTTCTCCAAGGTGTACATTTCCTTATATGTGCATCATATAAAATCAATTTCAGTGATGTAGCCAGGGAATAATGCTCCACCCACTAATATTAACTTGAATGTTTATATCAGACTGCTTATGTACTTCTGTAAGTAGTTATGACAATGAATACAACAGTGTGCAAAAGTTTGAGCATCCCTGGTCGAATTCCATTTTTTGGGATTTAGTGAAAAATTCAATGAATAATTTCTATTTATTTGCTGAGATTAACATATTAAAAAAGCTAAACATAACATATACATCATTCCATGACAATTTACAGATTATATGTTTCTATATTCTTCCAGTTCAGTAATTAAAAATGAAAACAGTGCATTAAAATAGGTGTTGACTTTTTCAGCCTTAGAAAAACAACAGCATCAACTTGGACCAGGCATACCATGTTACAGACTATGAAGGCTCCAGTGAATGAGCTGCATTGGGGACATCTATTCTACTGAACAGTGCTCACATTTGGCTTAAATTATTCGGCTTTCATTGAAAAGTGCTTTGTGAAATCCCCCCTGAGACTTTGCAGGGGGTCAGTGGGAACGTCTCTGTTAGATCAGAAGATCAAAACAGCAGGCTGCAGCTGTACTGCACAGCCTTTTTCACTGAATCACACGATAGTCATTCAGACAGCTCTACAGTTACTCATTCAATGCACTGTATAGATTAAACTACCATCCTCAACTAGACACATACCCATCTACAGGCAGTTCCTTACCTTGGGTCTCAGCCATTTGATGGCCAGTTTTGGGTCAGGATCTGCCGGCATGCCGATGGAAGTCTGGTCAGCTGCGAAGGTCGGGTCCAGGAACAGAGTTTTCGTCTTGAGGCACTCATCTCTGAGGGAGATGTAGTCCTGATTCTTAAACTTCACTGGGACGTTGTCAGACATTCTGCAGAACTTCTACAGGAGCTTCAGCTGAAAGGGTGAGGAACTCTGAGCAACCAGGACTCTCACTCTGGAGGAGTTTGCAGAAAGTTTGCAATGACTCCCACCTCTCCGCCCATTGGGAACACGCCCCCCTTGCCTGAAGCCTGGGGGGTGGTGGGGTTATGTGGCTTGTTTTGGTGGGTGTGGCTATTATAGTAGTTGGCGAGCCATGCTAAGTCACTTGGGTGACTGGTTTTATCAGGCTTATTAAACTTTCCCTGCTCTTAGACCACCATTAAAAGAGCCATCATTATAGTCAGTGTTATTGAAGTGAACATAGTCCTCAGTATGGTGTCCATTCAACTCCATTCAAATGGGCTATACTTTATAAACCGACCAAAACTCAACATCATCACAGTGTGACAATGGTGGCCAGCTATTAAGAGGAATTTGGCCTATTTGGCATACAAGTCTTAACAGCGGGCTGCCCATTATAACATGGTTTAAGATCAAGCTTTATTCAATATGTAGTGTTTCTGAAGGTGTCATAGCCTTACCTCAATCGAACCCTTATGAAAACGAGGCCATTCTGGAAGAAATATCAGACGTCTTGTAAGAAAAATGACGAGCTGTTTTAATGAAGCAGAAAAGCAAGTTTAAGGTTTAAGTTTACCTGCTGAATTCTGCACCCCCTTGCAAATTTTATTATTATTTCACTGTCTTTTTATCTCTGGTATCTCAATGAATATTACTGACCAACATTTGTTGCTGCACCTCATTACCTGTACATCACCTGTTTACATCCTGTACCGACTGCCAACATCACTGTAACTCTGACTCCCTATACCATCAGTATATAGACTGCCAGATTATCAGTATCTGTGTAGCTAGTAAACATAACTGTGAAATATCTTTGAAATATCTTTCAGTAACCGTGCAGTATATATATGTGCCACTACAATGTAAATCTGTACAGGTTCTTATTGTATTTTAGTGTAGTTTTAACCTAACAATAGAGATTTATTTATTTTGCTTATTCTGTAAACCTGCACTTTAGTGTAGCTCCTTTTCTGTATCTGTTCTGCGGCTATTCTTCTGCTGTAATGTTGGATAATAAAAGCTTATTTTATCTTTTCTTATATTTATACATATTTATATATTTTCTACTTTTTATCTCCAGTGATTTTTGTATTTTTGTGTATTCACTTTCTTGTATAGATTTCTTGCATCATTGTAATAAGTGAGATATCTTTATCTAGAACAGACTGTATTATTTAAAGTTTGTAGTGCTGAGTCTACCTATGTTCATACGTGTTATCCTTTTTTATATTCTACTACTGTGCTGTATTGTGTAATTGTGTAACTGCTACTGGCTGATAGGTTTCCTTTGGGGTCAATAAAGTATCTATCTATGTATCTATCTATCTATCTATCTATCTATCTATCTATCTATCTATCTATCTATCTATCATCCACAGCTGATATAATCAAATCAATATAAATAAAACCAAACGTTTTTGGAAGAGATTATTAAGGGTTGTCTTACAACATCTCAGTTTATCTTGGTGAGCCTCTGACGACAGGTGTCTGGGATACCTAGAAATGGATGGGAAGACAAGCTATGATTACATTCTAGTGTTTGATAACATGTACAGTCCAGTCAGATACTAGCATCCCCACCTCAACTCAGTTTTCTGCTTCATTTAAGCCCTGCCCTGCACTGTTCTTACCACACCCCTGTACTTCTGTAGTTCCGACCCGCCAAATCTCATGAGCTGCATGAAATATGTCTATAGAGGGGAAACCCTATTTACACTTTTGATATACACTGCCATAGTTGAATATGGAGAGTTCAGTACATAGGACAGACACACACTGTACCTCAAACACTGCTCTTCCTCCTTTAAATACAAATCCTGCATTTCCTAGGTGCAGTAAAACAGGCAGACTCCAAAATCCTAAACTGTTATGTAAAAGACTGACTGATATTTACAGCCCCAGAATTTAGATACGTGAAGCAACCTTACCAAGGAACCACACTGTCAGCAGTCATGTCTGATCTTTAAACGAGGCTGAAATGATTACACCAGCTTCTTAACTGATTCCCCTGTGTATAGTGTGTAACTGATTCATATTTCTAAAATATAAGGTATTCTAAACATTACACTTAAGCAAACCTAAGCAAACTCTGTCTGAGAGGAAATGCTGGGATTAGCTTTGTTCAGCTACACTTCCGGTTTTTAGTTTCCCGCACAAAATTAAAAACCTAGAAAGTTGTAAAGCACCAACATCACATTATAGTCATTTTAGAACTGTATATTCAACTAAATCGTTACTATTTAATTATATTTTGCTCTAAACATTGATACTATTGTTTGAATCCACTATAGCTGCGCTTAGCTTAGCATAGCATAGCTAGCTCCATGTAAACACAACCTGTTACGCGCATGTAGCGAAGAAATGCCAATAAATATAAACAGTTCGGATGTTTTTTCTTGTTACTTGTTTTAACTCGAAGCTAAAGTCAGGTACTTATTCGCCATTATCTTGTTTAAATTTTCCCGTTTAGGCACCAGAATATAACTGGACCATTTAAGGTGGAACGGGGCAATTCGAACGAGATGGTGAACTGGAAGCCAACTAAACCCTCATCGTTTAAACCCCATGAAGGATTTATATGTTATAGTAGCTATTAAGTTAACAATTCCTCAACAATATCCTTCAGCTAACGTTTTCCTCACAGTATTAGCTCATAGCGACTCAATAATTTGTAATGCCAAAGTTGGTTTTAAATCCGGGTAAACCCGCAGTCCCATTGCACCACTGTTACAGTTTAAAGGTTCTACTGCACTATTTAAGGTGGAATGCAGAATTAGTAAACAGGAGCCGGCCCAGAATGTAGCTCTGATTGAACTTACACCATGCGGTCACTAGAGGGCAGTAGAGCGCCACGCCCCCTTTACCGTCCACCGCGGAGAGAAATTCATACAAACTAATCATTTTAATTTATTTACGGCTAAAAAAGTGGAGTTTTATTTGCGCACATGTTTTCTGTATTAATATTAACCATGATTTTTTTTATTGAGGTCATTTCTGCAGGCGACTTTTGCTGCGTTAGGCTCAGACAACTATGGAGTGGATTGAAAGGGGGCTACAACCGAATTTTCAAAATTTCTGCGTAATTGGATGTAAAACAAGCCAGTGTTTTAATGTAAGCCATGTTAAACGAGCTCTAATTTTTTTAGCTAATTTTTTTATTTGCTCTAACTGTGGCTTTCTTTCTTTTATTCTTTCTTTCTTTCTTTTTTTCTATTTTCACACTGATGGTGATGGGAACCTCTGAAGCCTTTAAAAGCTTGACTAACAGGAAGCTATTACAAGAAATGGTTATGGCTGGTGCCCGAGATGTGGTTTCATGATAGTTTGAAGATAGGATTAAGGCCTTAAACAGCTATATATCAACATGTATTAATGATGAAAAAAGTATATGCAGGATGCTCAAAGGCATATTTATATATACCATATTTAATTCTATACATAAGAATCACTATGGACAGTAAACACTATGTACAGGTGTAAAGAAAGCAAAAGGTTTCTCTGTATTGAAATCCCTCTTAAGCCACTCTGAAACTGTTTGTTTACCCTACTGATAAAAACCACCAATGACCATCATGCACGGGATACTGGTTTAAACTACTGGCTTCTGGTTTAGCTAGTCACCCAACATCGTCATGCTGGCATCCAAGCATACCAACATCCAAAACACGACCTATGCTGATTTTGCTGGTGATTATCAATGATGCTCTGTGCTGGGTAGGCCGCAGTGGGATTCCCCTTTAAATGGCTTATAAGAAGCATAACAATTCAAAGTCTATTAAAGATGGCGCAGACCTTTTTAAAAATTCTACAAAATAATGTGCATTCTAGAGAAATTTACCAATCCCACACTGTTCACAGTAGTGGTGATGGGAACCAGATGTCTGAAAACGTGTAATGCCTTTAAAAGCTTCCTTGCAGAGAGTTATTACACATGAATGACACATTGAATATGCTGCATGATGTCTGAGACATGGACTGTATTAAAAATTGTACACTACTGCACACTGTATACCACAGTAGTATGTACTGTATACTGTATACGCCCCCTGTGTGTGGTGTACAGTACAGTACTAAGTTCTGACCTACAGTGTGGTATACTAATAGTCACATGACCAGTTACCTCACATTTACCTCAGAGCTGTTATTACTGTATCCACTGTTTAGAGCTAGCTGCTGCTAACACTGCTCAGTTCACCTGAAATACGGTTAGCCTAGCTGTTAGCTCCCCTCGGCTATTCCACTCTAAAACTGATCCTCTAAAGCGAGTTCATCTTTTATTAATTTTCAGACCTGTATATTTAACTTTCTGAGGCTCATTCTGATAAAAACACACCCCACTACAATCACTACACCCACATTTACCTCAGAGCTGTTATTACTGTACCCACTGTTTAGAGCTAGCTGCTGCTAACACTGCTCAGTTCACCTGAGATACGGTTAGCCTAGCTGTTAGCTCCCCTCGGCTATTTCACTCTAAAACTGACCCTCTAAAGCGAGTTAATCTTTTATTAATCTTCAGACCTGTATATTTAACTTTCTGAGGCTCATTCTGATGAAAACACACCCCACTATAATCACTACACCCACAGTTATACTCGGAGCTGGCTGTGTTTTGCTCCTCAGGGGTGTTACCCACCGCTATTTTCTCTGGCTGAAGCAGGCTGAGAGCTGGTGAGGCCGCGGTGCATGATGGGATACAGTACACCATGAAGATAGCTCCATCTGTATACTAGAGACTCTGACTGGAGTAGAACAACATTCGGGGATCTTCAGCGCACTACAGATCTTCTGTTTGGTCACATACTACATACTAGTTTAGGCAGATTTAGTATGTGAGTATGTAGTATGCCATTTCCAATGCAGCCTTAGTTCTACATTAGTTTTGATGTAAGATTTTAGTTGAACCATATTGTTTATATACACATCATATCATCCCATCATCAGCATTACATACCAAACTCACATGTTGGTTCACTGGTGGTTTTGATAGTAAATAAAGACTATATTTGTGTGGTAGACATGGCAACCCCTGGTTCCCATCACCACCACTGAAAGTCTCTAAATGACTGTGCACACAACTGAATTATAAAATAACTGGTGGAATTCCCCCTTTTAGGAACCCATTGACTGAGTTCAGCCATTAAACGATGCGGTAATGTTGAGAAATCAGTGGAATCCTCCTGAACACAGTTGAAACCTGCCCCCACCATTCTACAGTGCACCTGCTCGGCACAGTTCTGAGTGTCCCCTGCACCTGTATCTCATCATTAGGTGTTTACCTGCACCTGAGTCTCATCATTATCCACATCAAGCATGTTAGAGCAGGATAAACACCAACCGGTGCAGAGCAGGTGGACTGCAGGAGAGCTCGAGCTGGGAACCGCTAGTTTAAATGAAATGATGGACCAGCCTATGGGACACATACTTAAGGCTTTAACTAGCATCCTTCCACCGTTTCCCTGGCAGCTTGCGGCTCGGAGGCATCTATGACAGGGACAAAAAGCCGCGTAATTGGGGGACTGATCTAAATAATCGTTCCCCTTTAACTCTATTATTGCCGTCCCTATTATCTCCGTATGGTCTGTGAATTGAGGGATTATGTAGGGTACTGTGATGACAAAGGTCACCGCCCCGCCCAGACCATGCTACCACTCCCTCAGTGGCCACGACCCTGTTGACCCCACGACCTTCGGGCCTCAATTAGCACCAGCAGCTTCCCAGGCCTTTACCAGAGCACGATAAAAAAGGGTCAAAGGAGTGAATGGGGACAGGCCAGTGTGAACGTCTGTCTGTTGGACTGTCATGTCTCAGTACGTGCATGGTTCATTCCCTGGGCCTCCTGGGGCCTCTGTGTCCTCTATTCTGTCCCACACGTCTGAGGTGGACCTCGGTTTCCTCTCTCTGAACAATGTGGTGACCCATGCACAGTTCTAATGCAGTGCTCAGTGGCTTTAGTCTAGTACTCTTAAACTCCACAGAACCACCACTGCTGTAGCTAGAAGGGGAATTCCACTAATCTTTCGAAATTTCAGGATGAAAAAAAGTGGTTGGGATGTAAACAAAGTCATTCGGAGGGCTTTGGTGTGTCAGGGTGATGGGAACCAGCGGTTGTGCCATCTACAGCTTGTTTTCTTTATTGACCAAACAGACCAAACACCTGTCATCTGAGTTTTATATGCAATAATGGTTGTAAGAAAAGCCAGACAATTATGTTTTAGGCATCAGGCAATGTATACTTAAGCATATCATCCAAAGGGATTTTGTGTGGAGGCACTAAATGCTTCGGGTGTCCGGTTTCTATCACTACCACTGTGGCTGTGAGTTTGTATAGAACAGCTTGTTTCTTATCAAACTACTCATCTGTGCATCGGTCAAAAGTTTGGGGACACCAAATCATCACTTGATCACTTCATACATCATCAATAACAAACTGAAGTCCTTCTGTTGGCCTGTATACTTTCTTATGCCCCAATGTTCAGGGGACCCCCACAGGACCACCACACAGCAGGTATTATATAGGTGGTGGATCATTCTTAGCACTGCAGGGTCACTGATGTGGTGGCATGTGCATTTAAGGCTGTCAGTACTATTCCCACCCACCATACAGCAGTTTATCACTTTTGGAAAGACCCAAACCCTTAAGCTCTCAACTTGTGGGGACTTGTGGGGTCCTCATTCTGTTTAGTTAGCTATGCTAGTTACTTGGAGCTAATGCTAGCAGCTAACGCTCCCTATACTAGCTACTGGCTTTCCACCTGGACATCAACACACAGTAGATTTAAATGGTTCTCTACTATGAATCTCTCAGTTTAAATTGATCTGCTTCAACCGGCAAGCATGGACACAATCACACAGCATGGCTGCTACTTACAGGCTGCTGTTGGGGCTGTGATGCTATCAAAGGTGGAACTGCAAAATTTCCATCCCGCCTTAAATGGTGCCACAGCAGTATTCTGGGGCTAAATAAGCTGTAGCATTTAAGGCGGAATGGAAGATGAACTTCAGACGTGCCCAGTTCAGTTACTTGGAATGGAAATGAAAAGTTTTGACAACTACTTCACAGATGTCTCCACATTGTTGCTGTCAGTCTGTGGTTGTGTGAAAATGTTAGGGGTGTAAATATCCATGAGTTGCGTCAGTTATGATGGCGTGGTGGGTAGTGCCATCGCCTCCCAGTAACAACGGCTTAGGTTTGATTGCCAACTGAGGGCCCCGGGGTCCTTTCTCTATGGTGTTTCCATGTTCTCCCTGTGTCTGTGTGGGTTCTTCCAGCACCAATGGCCTGGATTTGATTCCTAGCTGGGGCGTATGGGGGCTTTTCTGGGTGGAGATGGCATGTTGTCCCTGAGTCATTGTGTGTCAGTGTTTCCTCCCACGGTCCAAAGGCATGCGGCTAGGTGAACTGGAGATGCTAAACAACCCCTGTGTGTGTGTGTGTGTGTGTGTGCCATGTGATGGACTGGCCCCCAGTCCAAGAGGTCCAGGAGGTTTACTGCCTTCTGACCAGAGCACTGGGATAGGCTCCAAAAACCCACTGCAGCTCAGAGGGATATAGTGGCTTAGAAGATGAGTGAGTGTCACGTAACAGCTTAAGATTTTGGGACCGGCTTGTTTTGCCATTCTCCCTAGATGCAGGGTTTGTGTCTGAAGGAGGATCAACAGTGTTTAAGGTTCACGGTACGTCAGTTCTATGTACTGAACTCTCAATAACGTAAATATCGCTATGGCACATTTAACATAGTGGGGTAAAAATAAAGCATCAAATGTGTCTTGTGCAAAAGCTATGGCACACCTTCCCCCAACATGATAAATTTCTGTTTACAGCCCTGAAGTTTGCAGACCAGTACAGAGCATGCAGTAGTTAATCAGCAAAACGTTTTTTGACCAGGTGTTTAAACGTCTGCATACAGAAATTTACATATGCACATAATAAAGTGTTCCCCTGGAGCCTGGGTGTGGTGGGGTGGGACCCCAGGTAGTGCTCAGAGGTTTGTGAATACTTTGAACGTTCAGTTAAAGGTAAAGGAGATATTAAGATACTGCAGTTACTTTGTAACTACATGCTGAAACAGTGCCTTGTCCTGGGAGCCTCTGGTGTTGGGAAATGTACCAAGCCAGCCCACCTGAAAGGCCTCTGAGTCTAGTTTAACCAGTTCTGCTGTCTCCAGTCCAGCGCCGCTCCGTACAGTAAAGGGTCCTGCCTTCCAGGAAGGAGAAGAGAGCAGGTTGACACACGAGTGCTATTGCAAGCAGTTCATGACTCTGTGTGCCTAGCTGAGGCCAGTTAAACCAGTCTGTCCATCCATGTCTGGTAACCTGGAGTGACCCAGATCACACTCACCACCATATCAGTGTGTGTATATGAATATGTGATGATAGGTGCAGTGGTCACCAGAAGCTGTATGTTAATATCATGCTACGGCTGTTTTTTTTCACTTCTGTTTATCAGAGGCACTTCTTTGAGGTTGTGAGGGAGCAGGGTGGAATGCAGTGAGGTGTGTGTGTGTGTGGGCGTGGGTGCACATGTGTGTGTTTATGCGGAAGGTTGCCGGAGGAGGTCGGTCGCACATATTTGATCTGTTTGCTGTGCAGGTGCTTAGGCCGGCCTTTAAGCTGCTTCTGCTCTGTTTTCTGGCTGTGACACCCATGAGAGAGAGGTGAGGGCTTGTTCTCACCTTTTCAGTTACAGAAGTAAAGTTGTGAACAGCAGGCCCTATCAAGATTTCAGCTGGTGTGAAATCAGCCTCTCTATCGGTGAGAAAACAGAGGGCAGGTCTGGAGATTTGAACTCGCAGCGCAGCAACCGCCGCCACCTATCTGTAATTCACACTCACTATCAATGCATCAGAACACTCAGGCAGCTGAAAAATCGAATGCACCGTTTCCACCTTGCTGCAATGGAGAACAATGAGGGCAGTGGGTAGCGCTATTGACTCACTCCAAGAAGGGCCTGCTGGGGTGACCGGTGTCCTATCTGTGTGGAGTTTGCATATTCTCCCCGTGTCTGTGTGGGTGGGTTTCCTCTAGGTGCTCTGGTTTCCTACCACAGTCTAAAGACATGCAGCCAGCTCAAAACGAGATGCTGAATTCAATGTGCACGCTGGTGTGTCTGCCCTGTGGTGGGCTGGTGGACGGTCCAGGGTGTTTCCTGCATTGGGACCAGTGAGTGAGCACTCTAAGCAAGCCTCATTCCTCTAGTTCTAAAATAGGGAGGTTGTAATGTTGGATAGCCAAAATGTAAATTTCGATTTCCACCAAACCACAGGCCTGAGGACATGGGGTCAGTTAGCTGGGTCACTGCCCCGCTACTCATTCAGCGTTCTGTACTAAACTCAACATTTTGAGTCATGCTTCTACGATGGTAGGCAGCAAAACCCAACCTCCTATCAATCAAGGTGAAGGTTCTTCTCCTGGTAAGATCATTTAAGGGCAAGTAGTCTATGAAAGGAACAGTAAACGCAGTGATGGCTGAAGCTCTTGGTCAAAAGGGAGACAGACACATCAAACAAACAAGCTGCTGGTATCCTCAGAACAATGAACTGTTGAAAGGCCTCCCAGACATGAGGAGGGAGAGGGCTTCAGGGAGAAGGGGCGAATCTAGAGAATGCTCGCTCGCTGAAGCTATGGAGGCTTGATGAAAGAATGGTGAGTAGCCCGGCTGAAGAGGGACCTGAGAGTGCAAGAGGGATTGCCGGGAAGACAAAGATGAGACAGATAAGGAGGAGCGAGGTTGTTTAGAGCTGTGTACGTGGGAGCAGCAGGATTTTGGAATGTATACAGTACATGGGAAGCCAGTGGAGATATAGGAGAATGGGTGTGATGTAGTAATGTGATTGGATGCGAGTGAGGAGACAAGTGGTGGAGTTTTGGACTATCCGGAACCTGCAAAGAAAAGAGGTGCCAGGCGCAAAGAGAGTTAGTCCGGACAACCAGAGATGAGTAAGGGTTTCCACAACAAACTTGGAAGCTGGCCGACACCTGCCTTTAAAATGACTCAACTTACACACCATGGAGTTTTTTGCCTGTCTGGTTTCCGGAGGGTAGGCTCCACCCCTGCCATCTCAGACTGGCAGGATCAGTGAAGGTCTTGACACTCCTAGATCTGGACCTTAGATATGGCCTGTGCCAAAGACTCATCTCTCAGTATTACCATATAACCTATATACATTGGAACCACATGCTGTTCTTCAGGCCTCATGGTGCAACACATGCTGCACAATGTACAGGACTACAGGAATACAATTACAAGTACACCAGAGAATAATAAACAGCGTAACTACACAAGGCAATAAATACTATACATTACAATGTACCAATATACGAATGGGGAATCGATGTTTAGCCACAGCTGATAATTCAGGAAGTAGTGCCAACACTTGGGTTAAGACTTATAGCAGAATCAGAGTTTTCAAAAATCCCATCGATTAAGCCCATCCCTTTCTTCACTTCGGCTAACATAGACAGCAAACAAAAGAGCCGAGTTGAGGATGACAATGTGTTTTGGAACCAGAAGTGGGAAAGATACACGGTTGCATCATTAGTGATAGAACCAGTTTTACGGGGCCTTGATTTGGACCCTGATATCAGTCTTATCGCTATTTAGCATGAGGAAGTTGTGTTTGATCCAGTGTTTGATTACAGAGTGTTGACTAAGGGTTGAATTTATAACGGACTTAAGACAGCTGGAAGTCGTCCACATTACAGATGAAAATCTAGACTGAAGCAATGCATGATGAATAATAAACAGGATTGGCCCATGTACTGAACCTTGTGGAACTCCTTGTGTTACAGCAGAGGTGGTGGATATACAGCCAGGCAGAGTAATAAACTGCTTTCTACCAGTTAAGATGTAAACCAGTCCAGGGCAGAGCTGAGCTGAGCTGTCAATGTCCAGTTTATGCAATGTTGACAGGAGGACTGAACGACACCCTGTGTCGAAAGTTGAGCTCACTTGTATTGTGAGAAGTAGAAAATGCGGTTTCTAATCTATGGGAAAAAATCCCTTGCAGATTTCTTAATAGAACTGAAAGCAGATCTCCTGAAAAGAATGCAAGCTCTAATTATTAATCTGGTGAATGATTAATATTAATGAATAATTCATATTATATTATAAATAGTTTAAGACTTTGTATATGCTAACTAATGAATACCTTGCTCCTACCAGCCACTTTGACTGTCAATGGTATAAATGAAGGGTGGTCTTCTTTTATTCAAGAAGCAAGAACTGTGGACCCCAAGCATGTCTGGACCATAAAGGGGTGGAGCCATTACAGCTCTCACTGTCTGTGGCTCATGAACTTTCATGGCCTACATAGAGCCCTTCCTCAAGCTGACTTCAGCGGCTAGTGATCTCTGAATTCAAGTTCGATGAGAAGATTGTTTTGAAGCGAAGCGTTTGACCACATCGTGTGCGGGCCGCTGGAATGCGTGCACTGCAAGCCGCAGCAGGCTGACCCACATCTTCCTGTCACTTGTGGTGAGCGCGCGTCATTATATAAGGCCCCATATCTGCGCATGCTATCTCCACACATTGTGGCCTGGCTACCTGTATGTCACGGCAGGCCATTGTGAGGCAGCTGGACCGTTGTGTCCCGCTCCCATGTGTGGTGCTGGGGGTGTTGTTGGTGTAATTTTAGGCTTCAGATTTCTCTTTGTGGTCTACGTGGAGGACTGGGGCGGGAACTCAGGTTATGGGAAGAAAGATTTAGGAGAGTGCTTCTGTGGTTTCGCCTTTTAACAGATCCTCCTCTCTCTTCTTCCCTCTCTCGCTCCGGCAGAGCTGCCACAAGAGCCCCCCGTCCCGGGGGAGAGGGGATGACGAAACCGGCTCCGGATGGCCATGCTTCTTTAAGGGATGTAATTAAGAATGGTTAATTGCCTTTTTATAAAACCAGAAAGTGTGAGCTTATTCGCCATACAGCCGTATACGCCAAACGTAACATAAATCACACTGTGTGTTTCGGCTCGCGCTGGGGCCCTCGCTCAGCCATAGAAAGTGCTGTGCGTGCGGGTCTCCTTGTAATCTAATAACACAGAGCTTTTAATTGCACACAAATAGTGATTTGATTGAGCCCCAGTTGCCACTCTCATTAATTGTCATAGAAATGGCTCGAGTGAATTCAGCAGCTGTTCGGTTGGTGATGCTTAAGAAATAAGCTCACTGGACAAAAAACGAGTCACCTTGTGTCTTTAAGATGGTAGTAACTTCAGGCTCCTCCACGAGGATGATGGGGCTGCTATAAATCTCTGCGGGTGTGAGTGACGGGATCCAAAGATTGAGAAGAGGTGCTACAGTGCAGGGAATGTCTCGTTCCATGTGTGGAAAATGGCTCCAGAGCAGATGTTAATGATTGGCTAAAAGGAGGGACTGAGCATGTGGGCGTGGCCAAAGACCATAGTGTGAAGGAAGTAGCTGAATCTGCAGGTGTATGGAAGCGTACGGTCATACGGGTCTACCAGTGGCTAAAATCCCAGTCTACAGGAAACTCTCCTCGGAATTGTGCCAGGGAAGGCATCTACCAAATCTGGCCCAACTGAGCAATTGTGAGCATTGATGTGGCCTACATCCAGCATGTCCAGTCCATGCTAAATTCAATCACAGCTGGTATCGATGTCAGAAGAAAACCATGTATCCCAAAGGGAAACTTTATATTATAGACGTATATAGACACCACAATAAGTATTAAGGGTGTTCTGAACACGCTGTGATTTCTGGAGCGCTCTGTTTGATGCCATGCAGTCGTGTGTCATGCATGTTGGTATGTATTCAACTTTAAGACGGTCCAGTTCAAACCATACGCAGTTCTATTTATCAGACCTATGGCAATAATCTCTACCCCCGTTAACCGCACTCAGTTGGCTGGCTGAATTAAACCCAGTGATGACACTGATACATGTAAAATGCTGTTGTTCCACCACCACACACACTGCCATACCACTACTATGGCAGTGTCACTGCTGTGCTGACAAGATGCACCACCCAAATAATATCTGTTCAAGAGCCTACCTGTCATAAGAGACATGCCTATAATTAAAGTTTCGCAATCAGCCGCACATGTGACGTAACCAAGGACGAGCCTTATCGCTGTACCTGACTGACCCAACAGCCTCGATTGCAGATCATCCTGTTAGTGCCAGCATCACAGGCAGACTGCTGGACTACATGCACACAGACTATGATGATGAGTGCCCTTAACACCACTTAACAGACTGTCATGGAGTGGCTCAGTCTTGGTGGAGATGACCAACAAACCTGTGTGTGGCAGCACCGTGGTCGGCACCAAGGTGAACAGTTTGTTGCCATGCGTCACATGTCAAGAAGACCTGGCGTCCGTCCACCTCCACCCCTACCACACCATCTGCAGGAACTGTGTGAGGATGTTCAAGCCGCATGGGATGGATTACCACAGGCCACCATTAGGAACCTCTACAGCTCCATACCGAGACGTCTGGCATGTTGGGTTAGCAAACACGGCGGCCCGACGCCATACTGAGAGACAGACTTCTGTATGTGTAGCTCAATAAATATTGATCATATCAGTCTAAACTTATCATCAGTTATTGATCCTGGTCACCTTTATCTTCCTTCCCAACACCACCGCACTCCCACACCTCCTTCTGGGTGCAGCTATATTTTGGAGTGTACAAACACATTGCATGATACTAATGAAGTGAAGTGCTGCCTAGTACACTGCCTTGGATCTGAACTACTACTGAGCAGCACTGCTGTTAGAACAAAACCTCTGGAGTGACTCCTCTTGAGCAGCAATGACTTCAACCAAACGGGTCCTGTACCTGCTGTTTAATTTGGTTCATCGGCTTGGAGGAATCTGGACCCATTCCTCTTCACAGGACGGTGTTGGTGGGCTTATGTCAGGTGCGGCTTTCATGCAAGAACATGTTGGTTCTACCCCGACACTTCTACTGGATTAAGGTCCGGATTTAGAATGATCCATTCACAGACAGATCTGCTTTAGCAGTTCTTCATAGAGTTACTGGTGTTTTTGGGACCACTGTCTGTCTGCAGGACCCACTATCTCCTGAGGCTCAGTTCGTGGATGGATGCCCCCAACATTCTCCTGTCGAAATCTCTAGTACAATCCAGAATTCATGGGTCCATCAAATGATGGTACGCTGTCCTGGTCCAATAGCAGCAAACAGCCCCGAACCATGATACTGCCTCCACCGTGTTTCAAAGCTAGGATGTGGTTCCTATGCGGGGACGCATTGTAAAAGCCGTAAAGATCTATTTTTATTTTATCCAGCCACATGACATTATTTTGGTGGTCTTCTGATGCATCTCAGGTGGTCTTTAGGAAACTTTAACCAGGCAGGAATGTTCCTCCTGGAGAGCAGTGGCTTTCTCCATGCTATCATTCCATACATACTATTCTTGTCCAGTGTTTACCTGATGGTGGACTCATTAACACTGACATTAGCCAGCGTGAGAGAGGCCAGCAGATCGTTAGGTGTTACCCTGGGCTTCTTTGTGAACTCTCAGAATATTACAATGCCTGCTACTACTAACTGCAGCTCTGTGCATATGGGCATACGCATATCGTCGCTGTCCAGAGAAAAACAAGTATCTCCAAAACGGCAACTTTACAGGAGATGCCAAAAACCTCATTCGATTTTAGTGCAAGTCAATGGAACCAGACGTCCTTCCAAGCACTTCTGGGCCATTTCAGTTGGTCCATTCATCATGCAAATCTCACAAAATGTAAACGGCAGCAGTTTTTTTAAAATGACGGATAAAAGTCAAAATGGACAAAAATGGAGATACATGTTTTTCATTGGACAGCGACGATATGTAAGTGTTTACATCACGCGTGATAATCATACTGTATGTTCCAGCATAGGACTGCAGTGTGTTCAGTAATACAGACTCCTGTGCGTCAGGTAAGTCGGGCAGAATCAGCGTCCAGACCACAAACGTTTTCTTGACTTTCCCCCAGACGGCAGCAGTGTGTGTGTCCTGCGAGTGCCGGCCTCACCCGTCGGATCAAACAAAAGGCCTGTGGTCCGTGCAGTGGCTCACAGGCATGTTGCTCAAAGTCCACCCACACAAACACACCTGCAGGTTTGTGCGGTCAGCTGCTGCTGGCGCCACGCCCTGTTCTGCGGGAAGCTCAGGGGGCAAGAGGTGCCGCCATGCGATTGGTCAGTGGGGGACGAGTGTTGGCCACTTGTGGCTTTCACTCTCCCTGTGCTTATGTGTGTGTGTACGAGAGAGAAAGAGAAGGTGTATAGATGCAGCCCTGCCCAGACAAAGGGCACATGGGAAGCTTTTTTCACTCGCTAGGGGCTATCTCCACTCTCACAGGCTCACATTACATTATGTAATTAGGTCCGTGCGGTCACCACATGGTGCTGTATGAACTGGGTGGCTTCCAGCAAGGTGAGAGTTTCTGTGTTTGTGAGGGGGCAGCAGGAAGCTTAGTTCAAAGGCTAACTGCATAAAGGTGTCATGGCACATGCATAAGCCTTGACAATCTATTTATAAGGCAGGGCTTGACTACAGATGAACAGACGATCCGATGAGATCAGAAGTTCTATGATGTAAATGACATGGTGACACTTTGCTGACACAACCATGTCACTAACATGTAATGGCAGATGTTATATGTCCAGTAATATGGCCGGGTCATTTGCTATTACCTATAAATGCTATACCAGGTGTGATTTGATATCATGACGGCTGACTAAAGTACGAAATAAGCTTCATGACATCAGATATGACATTTTCCACATGACAGCTCTTCACAGCATATGACATTTATGACACAGTCATGTCAATGTTATTGGTCAGACTTCATGTCAAGTGCTGTCAGTGACAATGTTGACATATACGGTCTCAATTAAAGTGTAAGCCATCGTTCTACTGTTTCCATTCACCTTTTAGGCAGAGACCTAGTCGATATGTCAGTTCCCTCTTCTTAGCAAATCGATACGGCCCATCCTTGCTTACTGGCATGAAACTTGGATCATTTGCATGTCTCTCAAATCCCAACTGATAATATTCACTCATCATCTAAAGAACAGTCGCATCCAGAAGGCAGTGAGAGATACCGGGAACAATAAATGATTTTTTTATAGGACTGTCTCTCAGTATGGCGCCAGGCCTCCATATTTCCTAACACAACGTGCCAGGCGTCTCGGTATACAGCTGTAGAGGTTCCTAATGGTGTCCTGTGATAATCCATCCCATGCAGCTTGAATATTCTCACACAGTTCCTGCAGATTATGTGGTAGAGGTCCATCCAGGTCTTCTGGATGTGTGACAACAAACTGTTCATCTTGGTGTTGGATTCGTTGGTCGTCTCTACCAACACAAAACCAGGACTCGTCACTGAAGATGGCCCGCTGCCATTCTGAGTCACTCCATGACATGGGTACGACACCATTGCAGTCTTTGGTGACGGTGACGTGGTGTTCAGACAGTCGTCGTAACGGTCTGTGTGCATGTAGTCCTGTTTGGTGCAGCCGTCTGCCAAAGGTGCTGGCACTAACAGGATGACTTATGGAGGACACCACTGAACACTGTGATAAGGCCCGTCCTTGGTTACATCACATGAGCGCCCAGGCGTGAAACATGGATCATTCGCTTGTCTCACAATGTCAAACCTACCCAGCCTAACCCTGTCAGCTGACTCCTCCTGGGTGCAGCTATTGGTGCCACTGTTTGTTTGATGATGAGTGTATTTACACTAGAAGTCAAAGGTCAGGTGATGCAGCTGCCTATTTGTTTCTATTATAAGTACGCCTGTTCAATATGCCTTCCAGTCTTCCACGCAGTGTTCCGGTTACTCTCCCACAGACATATGCATGTGCTTGTGTGGTCGAAGGGGGTTGTTAGGGCGTGTGTGGGTGAGTAGGAGCGGAGTGGGTCCCATGGCGCTCACCTGTAATCCACTATCCCCTGATGAGAGCCAGTGAAAGGAATTTGGCCAAAGCGGAGGGGTATAAATGACACGTTTTAGCTCCTCACCCACCGCGCCCCCCTCCTCCTTTCCTCACTCCCTCTATCTGTGTAGTTCTCTGACGCAGTGATAATTGGGCATTGGGGTGAGAGCTACATATGGTCCCTGCGACTCAACCTCCCCCAGTCCGGCTTGAAAGCTCATTAAAAAAGCCGGTTGTTAATGAGCTATAGGGATCATAGAGCAGCCCAGTCATTAGATGGAGGCGGGTGGGGGGATTCAAGATGCTGCCGTGGTGGTTTTGTCCCATTACAAAGAAGACAAGCCATTATCGTAAGTCTCACCAGCACTCTCTCCACACACCCTTTCCCACCATTCTGCTATTCTGGGTTAGTCACGTCACAGTGACCACCTCCGCTTCCCAGTGCCTTAAACAGCAGGCTAACTATTAACTTTTAATTCTATTATTTATTATTCATTTAGTGCTATGAAACGGACATGTACGTCATTAGGCCCAGATGTGAGCTGTTCGGGTGGGGGGTCAAAGGATATATGAACGATAATGATAATGATATTTATCTCAGCATTGCACTATTATCCCATTACCAAGTCTTACAGCCAGTTGCATGGATAAAGACTAGCCTTATACTAGGCTGTAATGCTAACGATGGTTTACAGTTTATTGGAAATTGGTTAAACTTTGGTTTAGGCCTACTTTGCATCTGGGCAATTGGTCCTCAGGTCTTTAAAGGTTAGCTAAGCTGGCCCCAGCTGTCATACTCTTCACTTAGGTACGTTATAAAAGCACATAGTACTGTGCAAAAGTCAGAGACCTTCAATTCCCATTCAGACCTTGGCTTTTAAGACATGAGGACGTATATATTAGGGCTGCCCTCTAAAAGTCGACGAGTCGAATTGTCAGTCGAAGACGACTGAGACCCTTCAAGTCGACTGACAACAATGACCTTTTTTTTCTTCCGTTAAACAGACTAAAGCTTACAGAAATAAATGTAAAAAGACATTTTAATAATTATTAAAAGGGGAATAATAAATGTATATGTAAGGTCTAGCTGGACTATGGTGTGTTCTTGCTAAAAAATGAAATCCACGTGACGATGTGCGCTAGCAGTTCACCGATGACGGCAGCTGAAGCTGTGAAGCTGAGAAACACGGGGGGAGCGATGTCTCAGAGAAAGTCTGGAGGAGCTTTAGAAGAAGACAGTCCGAACAAATGAAACCGAATTCAGCTCGTCATTCAGTCAGACATCCAACACTGCTCCAAACGAGAGAACTGACTTTCGTTTGAGACGTAACGGCTGTTTGCGGTGAAGGAGAAACGGAGCGGAGGCGTTTGTTTTATTATAACTCCATTATTTTAGACCCTAAATTACAGATTTTTATATTTATTCGTCTACAGCTGAGATTGTCTTTATTTAAGGAAGTACAGTCACTTAATCTGCCTGCTGATAAACGAGAGATAATAATTTCAGCACAGGTAATATAATAAACGGTTTCAGCTCTACCATTCTTCTCTTCATCTATAATAATTTAAATATGGACTAATCTGGTTTTATTTAGCAGGTCATTATTTATGAGAGATGAAAGGCGAAGGGTCCTCCTACTGAAGAAGCTGTTAGAAGTGAGATTAAAAGACTAGAAGCTATAAGCGCTAATGTTTAGTATAAGTACGCGCTGCTGCCCGGCGCTGTATCCTGTAATTAAATCAGGCTCCAGTTCAGATCGATCATCATAAGCCCCGCCTCTTTTAGTTCAGAAATATGTCCCTGTGACTCTGCTGACTTTCTAAATGAGGAGATCAGATCTGAACCGTGTGCAGACTGATTTACTGAGTACTAGATAATGTACATGGAGAAAAAACCACGAACGAATAGTGGAATCGTCGGCCAGGACGGGCGAATCCGATTCGACTGACAAAATTCTGAGTCGGGTACAGCCCTAGTATATATAGTGCACATGTGCAACAGCATTCAAATCTGTTGTATGGTTGCTCTGTCTCGTCCACAAGTCTCCCAAGTGAGGAACAGCAAGCTAAATATCTCTATTCATTCTAATATAAGCTCATCGGACAAATGATTAGCCACCTTGCGTGTTGAAGGGGTAGTAACTTCAGTGTTATAAATACCTGTGGGGTGTGAATGACGGGATCCATAGATTGGGAAGAGGTGCTACAGTGCAGGGAATGTCTCGTTACATGTGTGGGAAAATGGCTCCAGAGCAGATGTTAACGATTGGCTAAAAGGAGGGACTGCATGTGGGCGTGGCCAAAGACCATAGCGTGAAGGAAGTAGCTGAATCTGCAGGTGTATGGACGCGTACGGTCATACGAGTCTACCAGCAGTGGGAAAATCCCAGTCTACAGGGAATTCTCCTCGGAATTGTGACAGGGAAGGCCTCCACCCAATCTGGCCCAACTGAGCAATTCTTTGACGCAAGAGTGTCTGAACACTGGTGTGGCCTACATCTAGAAACATCCAGTCCATGCCAAAGCTAATCACAGCTGTTATTGGTGTTTGTGGAGGCATTACAGGCTATTAGGTGCGTTTCAGTCATAGGCGACTCTTTTTTTTGTCAGGTGAGTTAATCATTCAGCCTTATCAGAGACGCTCAAGACACTCAGAGTTGATCAACCATATGATATTATCACAGCTGCCACAATGGTGGCCTACTGGTAAAGAAAAAGTGTAGGCCTACAAGTCTTAACAGTCGGGGTTCCCTCTGGATCCCTGCAGAGTTCATCAAAAACCAGACAGCAGATCTGGAAGATGTGGTAAAGTCCAAATCCGGACATATCCAATACTGGAAAGTACAATTATATTGTGGCACTGGCGTAGAATAAGATGTGGGACACGTGCATTCAGGCAAGTGGTCCTTTATTGAACGGGCAGCGAGGGGAAACCACTGCCCAACGCTACTCAGATGGCCGAGATAGCAGCCACTCTAGGTTAGACACCAATGCCCACTCTGATTACCCAACCGCCCAACACAATACAGCACATAGACACGTCTCCACTGAAACAACAACAGCATAAACAACAACAAGGTGCCCGTGTGCCTCTCCGCATGGCCCTGCTTCCCAAGCTCCCATGGCAGTGTGGCCCCATGGCAATCTATATCATTCCTGTTAGGGAAACTCATACGCCACCACCAGTCAGACAGGAATACACCAGACAGATTGTTATAGTAAACCCTATTCCCGCTCACTGTCCACTTTCTGTGCTCCACCTATATTGTAGGTCCACCATACAGGGGCATAGTTACAGGCTGGAGCCCGTCATTCATCATTAGCCTCCTCTATTCATTATTCTGACCACAGGACTGCTGCTGACCAGGGTGGTGGGCCATTCCCACAGCAGTGACCCTGCCACGGTAAAGAGAGTGGTGCTAATGCAAGGTCAAGAGGGGACTGTCTAGTCAAGTATGGACTGTGGTCAGAAACCGAGCACTGATAAACAGCTAAGGGAGGCACAAATGCTTTAGCAGCACACTCTCTACCATGTAAGAGTCACTGGGCAATATTTATTAAGCTACACATGCAGTAGTAGTGTCTCTCAGTATGGCATCTGGCAACATGCCAGACATCTGGGCATGGAGCTGTAGAGGTTCCTAAAGGTGTCGTGTGATAATCCATCCCATGTAGCATAAATATCCTCACACAGTTCCTGCTGATGGTGCGGTAGGGGTGGAGGTGTGACAGAAGACCGTTTATCTTGGTGCAGCAGACGGTTCATCTACACGGTGCTTGACCACGGTGCCTCCGCACACGGAATCAACTCGTCACTGGTCGTGCTGCCATTCCAAGTCACTCCATGACAGCAGGTACTCGGTCACTGCAGTCTTGGCAGTGCTGCCATGGTGTACTGAGTCACTCCATGACTCATAAGGCTGTCCTTGCTTACGTCACATGAGCAGCTAAAGCATGAAACTTGAATCATTGGCGTGTCTCATGATGCCAAACCTACCCACCAAGTTTCATTCCTGTTGGTTGATATATATATATATATATATATATATATATATATATATATATGTATGACATAACCTACATATTCAGCACCACCCTGAGGTACACCACAGATGCAGATACAGATGCTCACTGATGGGTGGATGAAGCACCCTCTAACAATAACCTTCACCTGGCTTTGTATGTGAGCGTCTGTTTCACTCTACCAGGTACCATAACATCTTAGGTTTATGATCTGGGACCCCCCAGAATTCAGGAGGTCTACGAGGTTAATAAGGGATCCCAGACCCCACAGAACCCCCTGTATTCTAAACCTCTGCTAAGTTCACCTGAGCCGGTCTATGGCAGGTTATGAGAGCGGGGACTGGGGCTCAGTCAAAGCAATGTCCAATTAAAAGCTCAGTGATATTACAGGTTCAAAGCATACTGAGCACCTATAGGCCCAACGTATAGGTGGGTAATTACAGACTGTAGTCCATCTGTTGAAACGATCAAAGTCCTGGTGTCGACCGAGAGGGTGGCCAAGGTGGAGCTACAAAGTGGATGATGTACAGGGGTTGGACAATGAAACTGAAATACCTGTCATTTTAGTGTGGGAGGTCTCATGGCTAAATTGGACCAGCCTGGTGGCCAATCTTCATTAACTGCACATTGCACCAGTAAGAGCAGAGTGTGAAGGTTCAGTTAGCAGGTAAGAGCTCAGTTCTGCTCAAAATACTGCAATGCACACAACATTATGGGGGACATACCAGAGTTCAAAAGAGGACAGACTGTTGGTGCACGTCTTGCTGGCGCATCTGTGACCAAGACAGCAAGTCTTTGTGATGTATCAAGAGCCACGGTATCCAGGGTAATGTCAGCATACCACCAAGAAGGACGAACCTCCACCAGCATCACGTTGTGACCTGGCCACTATCCTGCAAGAAGAATGGCTTAAACTCCCTCTGACCACTGTGCAGGACGCAGTATACGTCATTCCCAAGACGAACTGACGCTGTATTGGCCGCAAAAGGAGGCCCTACACCATACTAATAAATGATTGTGGTCTAAAACCAGGTGTTTCAGTTTCATTGTCCAACCCCTGTATATCGTCGCTGTCCACAGTAAAACATGGATCTCCATTTTTGTTGATCTTCACTTTCATGCATCATTTGAACACAGCAGCTGCAGTTTACACTGTGTGGACGTTTCATGATGAATGGACCAACAGAAATGGGCCAGAACGAAAGACGTCTGGTTCCATTGACTTCCATTCAAATGATATGAGGGTTTTGGCCTCTCCTGTAAAGTTGGCATTTTGGAGATACCTGTTTTTCTTTGGACATTGACGATGCCATAACTCCCGCACAGGCTACACTGTATGCTGTATTCTTTCAGAGACCATATTACATTCAGCAAAGAAATCAAACATTTTCCAAACACAGATTTAGCAGGTATACAAGCGTGCTGGTCACCTTGTTAGAGATTAGCGTCGTTGTTTGTATCCCCTTAGGTTCAGACTTACAGTTAGTCTCAGTCATCCACTAGTTCTTTAGCAGTGGTCAGTGTCTGACCACAAGACCAGCCTTGTCTGGATATTTTTGGTTGGCAGACTATTCTCCACCCAGCAGCTCCACTGACATGGGTGGCCAGCTAACTACACACACCTCCTTTCCCGCTACCAGGTTGGTATCACTTCTGAGCTGAAACTGTCCACCACTCAGCTAATATCTGGTCACCGGAGGTCTTCTGTGGGCCATTTCCATTGATCGATGGGGTGGAAGGGAGCTGATAAATCGTGTAGCAGGAAATGGACTATAGTCAGTGATTGCGAACACAGAAAGTGATCAAATACAGTAGCCAATGAGCGTAGGCACAAGGGTAAGTGCAGGACAAGGTTAGAGACTGTAGCCCATCTGTTGCCATACACGTTGAGCTCGCCAACCTCTCTGCCCTTCATTAATGGTCAGTTTCTGACCACAGAACTGGTCTTGGCTGGATATTTCTGGTAGGTGGGCCCTGAAACATAGCACTGCGGTGTGTAAAAACCCCAGAAAGGAAACAATGGCCCTGTGGTCAGAAACTGATCAACGATGAATGAGGTTAGAGAGAGGCTGACTAATTATCTTCAACAACAGATGGGCTTACGGTCTGTAATCGTACACCTATATAGTGGATCTATAAGGCGGAGGCGGAGCTCTTAAAGTGGACAGTGATTGAAAGTATAGGGAAGGTGGTTGTAGTATTGTAGTAATTGAAAGGTGTGTGTATGTATACACACATATATATACACATACATATATACACATATATATATATATATATATATATATATATACATACATATCGTCGCTGTCCAAAGAAAAACAGGTATCTCCAAAATGCCAACTTTACAGGAGAGGCCAAAACCCTCTCCTGTAATATATGTATATAAATATATATATATAGCTAATATATATAAATACACACACACACACATATATATATATATATATATATACAGGATATATACAGGCCAACTTTACAGGAGAGGGCAAATAACCTGGTTGAATTTGAATATAAGTCAATGGAACCAGACATTTTTCAAAGCATGTTTAGGATATATATATTTTTTGGGATATTCTGGTGATCCATTCATCACGAAATGTCCAACCAATTGTAAACAGCAGCTCATGTGATCAAATGATGCCTACAAATCGAATATGCATGGTTTTCATTTGTCATTTTTATCTATATGAAAATACATATATATATATAAAAATCTACAGGGGTTGGACAATGAAACTGAAACAAGTGTCATTTTAGTGTGGGAGGTCTCATGGCTAAATTGGACCAGCCTGGTGGCCAATCTTCATTAATTGCACATTGCACCAGTAAGAGCAGAGTGTGAAGGTTCAGTTAGCAGGTAAGAGCACAGTTCTGCTCAAAATACTGCAATGCACACAACATTATGGGAGACATACCAGAGTTCAAAAGAGGACAGACTGTTGGTGCACGTCTTGCTGGCGCATCTGTGACCAAGACAGCAAGTCTTTGTGATGTATCAAGAGCCACGGTATCCAGGGTAATGTCAGCATACCACCAAGAAGGACGAACCTCCACCAACATCACGTAGTGACCTGGCCACTATCCTGCAAGAGGAATGGCTTAAACTCCCTCTGACCACTGTGCAGGACGCAGTATATGTCATTCCCAAGACGAACTGACGCTGTATTGGCCGCAAAAGGAGGCCCTACACCATACTAATAAATGACTGTGGTCTGAAACCAGGTGTTTCAGTTTCATTGTCCAACCCCTGTATACACACACACACACAGTGTTTCATATAGGTGTATATCTGTTTATGTACAGACCGACCCCTGCAGATCCACCACAGACCAGGTACACGCCATCTCTAACAGTCACGTTTGATTGTGTTTTGTTAATACAAGTGAAGACACATCAAACAAACACGCTCCCAGAACAATGGACTGACCAAACCAGAGTCCAGACCTCACCCCTGAACGTGTTTGAGTGTATCCGGATCATGAGAACTTTGGAGGTGTGGAAAAACATCCAGGATTTCCCTGATAAACTAAAAGCGAATCTTCGGAGAAGAAAAACGCAAACTGTGATAAAGGCAGAGGGTGGACACACCAAATACTGATAGACCCGATACCGTACATGTCTGCTGAGACTTCCGCGGAAGGTTCTGTCGGCTGTTTTGACTGGGAATGAAATAAATGCAGGGCTGGGAGGGTCGCGCTGCTGTATGACTGTATGTAAAATGTTGTATTTGTTTCTGAATGTGCATGCGGCAGAGATCAGATTTAGTGTTCCCACTGACTGACCTTTGAGTCAGAGCATGATTCAAAAGCAGTAGAGTGAGGGAGAAGCCGCTCGCCAGTGCAAACACAGATGAATTCTTGATGTGTTCTCAAACAAGTAGTGACAGGTTCCATTCCAGTGCAGTAACACACACACACAGACACAGAGACCGGCACAACACGGACGCTCCTGACTTTGCTTCAGTATTTTAATTAACATCTGCACAGGCATAGGAATAACAAAATCATGGCAAGTTTACAGAACAGTAGAGGCATACGCTTCACAGGGAAGGCGGGGGTGGGGGGTACGGGGGGGGGGGCATATATATTTTTATATATATATTTATATATAACAATCATAAGTGAACTCAAATGGGATTAAGACAACAACAAAATCCATTGTGGTTTGGGAGAAGGAAGGGCGGAGAGGGAGGGAGGGAGGGAGGGAGTGGGGTGTGGGCTATATACAGTGTGCTGGTCCCTGAAGAAATGGACACCGTGCTGTGCCCAAAAGGCTTTTCACATTTATCTATTGATACAGACTCGGGACTATAGTTTTATCCGGTATCCAGAAGAAACAGCAGTACAACAGCTCCCTGATAGAGTACAGACATTAACAGTCGTAGGAAATCAAAGTACGAGTGTGTATACACAGAACAACGAGACAAAACTCGGCTGGCTCGCGCGCGCTCTCGCACGGACGCACACGACTCTCAAGTGCTCACATGGTAGGTCTACCAATCGACAGGTCAGTGCTGTGACTCCCCACCCAGTCGTTCGTCTGAAGGAAGGCTTTTCATTTACACGACCACAAGGAAAAAAAAAAAAACAACAACACAGCATGCATGCAGTACCCTCGAGAACCAACTCAGGGCAAAAAAAAAAAAAAAAAGTGTGAGAGAGAGAGAGAGAGAGAGAGAGAGAGACAGAGAAAGAGAAAGAGACAGAGACAGAAACACAGGAAGACAGAGAGCGTGAGACAGACAGGAGAGAGAGAGAGAGAGAAAGAGAGAGAGAAACAGAGAGAAAGAGAGAGGAAGAGAGAGCGAGAGAGCATGAGACAGACAGGAGAGAGAGACACACAGAGAGAGACACAGAGAGAGAGAGAGAGACAGAGAGAGAGAGAGACAGAGAGCGCGAGACAGAGAGCGCGAGACAGAGAGCGCGAGACAGACGAGAGAGAGAGAGAGAGAGAGAGAGAGAGAGAGAGAGAGAGAGAGAGAGAGAGAGAGAGAGAGAGAGAGAGAGAGAGCGCGAGAGAGAGAGAGAGAGAGAGAGAGAGAGAGTGAGAGAGAACGGAACATGACATGCATATGTGCTCAGGCAACCTGTAAAGAGAATAATCTGTAAACAGCTCGAGTCCTGCAGAGGAAGTACAGACAAACAGACAAACACCCGTTTTCATTATTACTTACAGAATTCAGTTTTTATGCATAGAGAGAGCAGCTAGAACCAAAAACGAAACAGAACAGCATGTGACGAAACCAATCGGCTACAACGAACGAATAAGCGCAGGCTAAAAATACAAAATGTACAAAAATCTAAGACGTCTGCGTGCGGCTCAGCGTGCGGCTCAGCGAACGCCATCGTTTCCAGAGTTTCTGCATAAATTCAGTTAGCATGTAAACAGAACCACGGTGAGAGTTATGTGACGAGAAGCGCCGTTCACAGCAATGGTGATAGGAACCGGACGTCTTGAGAGACGTTTAATACCTCTAGAAGTTTCCTAGCAGAAAGTCGTTACTACGGGAACTGGTATTGAATACGCTGAGCTCTTGTGTGTGGAGGCCAACGTGAAAGTGGTACCCAGGTCTGACATTGTGAGACGTGTGAATGACTGGCCTGACTGACCATCATCCACGTCACCACCTCAGCGTCACTAAAGACTGCAGTGGTGTCACGCCAGACTGTCACAGAGTGACTCAGAATGGCAGTGGGTCACCTTCAGGGACGAGTCCCGCTTTCATCTTGGTGGAGACGACCAACGAATCCATGTGTGGAGGTAGGGGGTCTGGTGTCACTGCACCACCACCCCTACCGCACCATCTGCAGGAACTGTGTGAGGATATTCAAGCTGCATGGGACGGATTATCACAGGACACCATTAGGATCCTCTACAGCTTGACGTCTGCCATGTTGGGTGAGCAAACATGGCCGCCTGACACCATACTAAGAGACTGCTTCTGTACGTGTATTACATTAATTGGTCACATGACATGTTTAGCTTCACTGCTCATCTTCCATACATGCTTATATATGCATCCGAGACATCGCAGCCGACCCCTGGTTCCCATCACCACCACTGTAAAGTCCTGTACCGTTTCACACACCGATCCACTCAGAATGGCTTTGTTTACATCCCAACATCCGAATTAGGCCGAAACCTCTTCGAGCGCTCATCGCCGCTTATGCACGCTGTGTATTGTTTATAAACAGTATCAAAAAGCGTATCCAGGTCCTCGTTTTCAGGACACGAGTTTAGCCTATCTCTAGGTTTAAGGAAAAAGTCCAGTTCGGGGTATAATCTGGAAAAACTCATAGTCATATAACCCTGTGAGAGATTCTGGAGAAAGGGAGCGTAGCGCAAAAACCTCACTTGCATGGCAGATTTCCATGCACTCTGTTTACTTCCCTGCAACAACTGAAGAGGAACTGAAGAAGAACTAAAGAACCAGGTACGAATTATGAACCCTCTGATGGGTCTGAAGTTGAGAGAGAGAGAGATCAAACAGAAGACCTCCTGCCCGGGCAGGTAGAGTCACGTCACGTCCATCCGCAGGTGCTCTAGTTCGTCCCTAGTGGATGATGTTCCAGGATGGTTGCCTGGCATCCATGCCTGTCTCTACGAATGGTCATGTGACTCTGTCCCATGTCCTCAGGCTCATGAGCCTTCACAGTCCCACAGCAGAAAGGTGACTTGAGATCACTCACAGTCTGTCTCAGTCCGCAAATCCTTTAGAAGAATTATCACAGTAGTTCGTGTGCAGGCACTTGGTTTCTTTCAAATATAGGATATTTGATCATACAGCATGGCTCCTATCTTTTTTTTTCAGTTCGCTGGAGATCAGATATTGATTGCCAGGTAGAATTAGATCCAAGTGGCCGTACGGAGATTTGTCTTGGCTCAGGCAGTGCTTGGAGTGAGGCCTAAATTCGCCTTTCCACTGGGGTCCTCGGGAGCGGGGGATGCAACGCCGTCGACCCGCATTTCGGAATCTTCTTCTTTCAGATTCTCGTACGTCTCCACTTTGGCCTCTGTGAGGCCTTGGACGGGAGCTTCTGAGTGATTGCTGGCAGGATCGTCTTCCAGTTTGACGGCAAGGCTGGTGTAGTTGACCGGGGGACTGTGGCTGTAAACGCCGGCACTTGCCTGGCTGACCCCGTGCGCTTTCTTCAGGTGCTTCTCCAGCGTGGCATACACGGTGAAGGGCACGGAGCACAGCTGGCACTGGAAAGGCGCTCTGGAGCCACGCGCACCGTGCGTTTTCATGTGGCGTGTGAGCTTGCTGCTCTGGGCGCAGGCGTAGCTGCACAGGCCGCAGCGGTAAGGCCTTTCTCCGGTATGGCTGCGGCGGTGCACCGTCAGGTTGCTGCTGTTGCGAAACCTCTTTCCACAAAACTCGCAAGCTTCTTCTCTTTTCTTTCTGCCTGACCCACTGCTGACCTGCCTCCTCTCATTGTCCGGCTGCCACTCCTGAACCATGTCTACAACTTCCGCCTCCACTTCCCTCTCGTTCTCTCGTTCTGGACGCTTTGGGGTGCAGTTGCCGCTGGCAATGCCGCTCTCTCCGCTACCCCCAGTCTCTCCGCTCTCCAGGGAGCCCTCAGACGGGCTAGAGTAAGGTGAAGGCTGCTGGGGCTCACCTTGCACTTCCTCATCCTGTCCGGCTTCCACCTGGGGCTGGTAGAACCTCGGCAAGCTGCGGACGGTGGCTCCGGACTGAGAGGACAGAAGCATTAAGCTTGTACCTGCTGCAGGATGCTTGCTGAGATCGAGCTCAGCTACGTGATTCCCCAAGCTAGCAGCGGAACCATCTCCAGGCACCTGCTGGGATAACAAGGTCTGCATGTTCTCGACCTCGTCCGCGCCAGCGGCGGCCCGCCGGTGGCTCCTCATGTGGCGTGCCAGTTCGCCGCTCTGGGAGAAAGTGAGCTGGCACATGCCGCAGTGGTAGGGCCTCTCGCAGGCATGCGTGCGGCGGTGAGCGGACAGGCTGCGGAGAGACTGGAAGCTTTGGCCGCAAACCTCGCAGGAGAAGGCCCCCAGGAGAGAGGTTGTGGAATGAGGGAAAGGTGAAGCCGCAGGTGGAGAAGGCGACGGGGAGGGAACGACCCCTCCATTACTGCAGCTGACCTCGGCCAGCCGCTGTAGACACAAGGAGAAGTTCAGGCCCTGCAGGTCCCGCCCCGCTGGAGAAGGTGCAGAGGGCTGGTGGGGGCGGGGTGGCTGATTGGGACGAGGCAAGCGTTTTGAGGTGGAGTTGAAGGCAGAGGCCAGAGTGGCACTCAAGTGACGAATATCCATTGTGGCCGCTGGTTTCGAGGTCTCCAGGGCGTGACTGCTCTCCACTTGATAGAGGTTCAAGGAGTGCGTGTGCTGGGCGTGCTGGAGGAGAGCCCATGCGGTGGGCAACATGCTTTCACACACCAGGCAGGTGAAGCTGGAGGGCTCATCTGGAATCAGAGAAAAAGACAGGGAGAGAGAAGAAGGATTAGAACCAGTGTTCAGAACCTGGGTCAGCCTGATCATCATGTTAGGATTAGCAGTAGAAGTGTAGGTTCAGGCTTTAACTGAACCATCTCGGGACAGTTCTTCCTACGCCCCCTCTCCCGCTGCGACGACAGCAGACAGGTACTATGAAAGGGAATGACAAAGCAGAATGCAAAGCAGGGGCCACCCGAACAGGCACGGCTAGTCCAGTAAGGAAATAATATCCCTCAGTGCCTAAGGTCATGTGTGAAAACGAGCAGAGATAACCAGCGCGACGGTTCGCAGGATCGCGGCAGCATGAAACTGAAAGCACGGCAGAAAGGAGCCGGGCCATAATTCACGGGACGTCACGTCAGTTCATTTGTGTAGGGCGAAAACAGGTTCAACGGCAAACACGAAAGTAGGGCAAACTGCAGTCGGAGGGCTAATAAAGGCTGATGGGCCCGCACGCTGGGAGGAGGCGTCGTGTTTGACAGGAAATCAGAGGCACATGTCATCTTTATCAATCACCGGCCGAAGGGACGTGCGAAAGCGCTGGGGGGGCCGTACCTGAGAGGAGAGAGAAAGAGAGTGTCCCTAGAAAGACAACACCTCGGTAACCTTGTCTGGGTCAAGGCTGCTAGGTGTGTCCGCAAGACAGAGTGGGGAGGAGGACAAAGACGGGAGGCGCAGAGCAAACAGCCCGGGAAAGACTGGAGACATTTTTCCAAACATGGCGAGTTTTGTCTTCCCTTTTTTTTTTTTTTTTTTTTTTTTTTCGAGAGCCGGCACACCAATTAAGCTGCAAATTGCTAATTAGCGGAACGGGGGAAACGAAGGCTTTATGCAAATGAGGCCTGAGTCAGCCTCCTTGATAAATGGGGGCCTCTCTGCATAAATCAAAATGAGGAAAGAGGATCCCGAAAAAACTGAAGAGTGGGGGGGGGGGTTCATTTCATTTTTCTCTTCTGCCAAAGGGCTCAGGGGCTGAATGGTATAAGCCTCTTTCATGTCTCCTCAAGTCAAAATCCTTCTGTATTTTATTGGGGTGGTGGGGGAGCTGTGTGTGTGTGTGTGTGTGTGTGTGTGTGTGTGTGTGTGTGTGTGTGTGTGTGTGTGAGAGAGAGAGAGAGAGTGTGAGGGAATAGAAGATTAAAAAGTGTCTCTGCCTTTTCCCCCTCCGTCTAAGACTTGAGGCCTGGAGAAGAGCGCTTCTTAAAGGAGAAGACGTGCCGTTGAGCCTCGGGGAAGGAGGTTAAAAGGAGGAGCGAGTGGTGGTGGTGGTTGTGTTGGTGCTGGTGGGTGGGGGAATGGTAGAAATAAGTTCAACTTAGGAACAAAGAGCAACGGGAAGAAGGCCTACACGCCGCGGCAAAAATCATCACCCCTATGAGTGCACCTTCGGCTTCTCCGCACGAACCCCCTTCTGCCTCCAAATCTCTCCCCCGGGGTGGAGGAGGCTTGGGGGAGTTCGGAGAAGGAGAGGCGGGTGGTTGCGGGGGGGGCATGGGGGTGCTTTTGTCTCGAGGTCCTGGAGTGAAACACAATACCCAACCCGTCTCTTTCTCTTTCGCTACCCCCTCTTTCTTTCTTCCTCTCCCTCACTCTCTTTTTTTTGTGTAAGGATTCCCATTTGGCCCAGGGTAGCACTTGCATATTAAGCAGAAGCAATAACTGCTAATTAAAAATGCAGATTGGCTGGGAGCTCTAACGAGCAGCAGGCAGAATCTTCTCTCCCTCGGGAGAGGAGAAAAAGAGAAGGAGGGAGGGAGGGAGGGAGTGGAAGGAAAAGATGGAAGTATAATGAAGAGCGCGAGAACGGAGGAGATAAGGTATCGGCGCATTGTCTGAGTGATAGAGCAATCCATCACACGCCATTGGTTACTTGAACAACGGGCGAAAAAAGAAAGGAAGAAGAAGAAAAGAAAAAAAAAAAATCAAACACTTGCACTTGACCAGCACACCTCAGTGCTGTGGGGTAACTGAATTTTCAGTGACTCAAAGCGAAAGAGCAAACGAGACAACTACTGTCCCTCACCCATCCGCTCACTCATGCTACTCACTCGCTCATGCACCATCACTGACACTCTGCAGCCTAACCTGAGAGAACCCCGTATACACCACTCCTCATCTTCTCCCAGTTATCATCGCCGCGTCGGCCCATGCGATAGTCATATCACAAAAGGGGCGGATGCAGGATGCAAATAAGCCCACTAACCGACCACCAAACGTCTTTTACAGTGTGCGGCGAACAGCACTCACTGACCCCTCGACTTTCTGTTTCCCCTTCTCGAATCAAAGGCAGTGCTACGCCCGTATCGTGGCTCTATCTCCACTTACGTGGTTTGGTTTTTAGCCTGTATGCCTAATTTGAAAACTCCTGACGGCCTGACAGTGTGTTAACGTGACGCATGGTCTTACTGGAACTATCAATCAAACCATCTTGGTACATTAGCTGTGAGCTCAGAGAGTGTTTGTCCTTCTCCTGTGGGCTTAATTTTGGAGACACCAGGTCCGGTTTACCCACAGTGATTTACAGGTAGCTGCTTAGGATAACTTCAGTATCACTGCTGTAGGTAAAGATCCGTCCATATGATTATTCTACTAGTCCATTAGCACTACTTAGCCTGGGCGGTGTTAAAATTCAGGATTTAGACCTAGGAAATAACATCGATACCCGAACCAGAACCTGATTGGGGTTAAAACTAATTAAAATTCAATTAAAAAATTAGTTTAATTAGTTAATTAAAATTAGTTTAATTATAAAACTAATATCATAACCTATATATATATTTTAATTATTTTACTTTATATCAATTCTGGATTAACACCTTCAACTGAACTACAGCCCAAAGGAATTGTGGGACAGGGAAGATTGTACACTGATTTTCTAGGTGATCATAAATTAACCCATTCTCTACAGAGAGCATTTCAATACGTCACATTAGTGACATTCCCTTTGTAGTTATTTGCTGAGATTATATTAAAGAATAAACTGTAACCCAGAAATATTATTTCAGAACTTTTTTTCAGGCCACATTTTATGGTTTATTTTATTCACAATATATTAAATTCAGCAATAACACAACAGCTACAATATCCACAACAACGGTTTGGCACATATAGTTTTGAGATACGCACTTCTACAATATGAGGCACCATTAATATTAATATCTAAACTTTTATTTTCATTTCACTGAATCGCTGTATCCCGATGATCGCTATGGTGTGGACCGGTTCTTGCCAACACGCATATAGCAGCTTTACTTGTTTGTTTATTTGAGCCTGAGCCGAGTCCGTCTTCAGTCCGGAGCTACAGTGTACGGACAGCAACAAAGCAGCATCACGAAACAGCCAATGTAATCAATGTAGCCGTGTACATTAATATTAGCAACGTCTACAACAATGTTTTGGCACATCTAGCTTTGAGATTTGCTCTTCTGCAATATGAGGCACCATTAATACTAATATTATAATATACTAATATATTATTTTTATCCATCAGCTGTCAGAATAAAGCAGATAGCAGAATATATATATATATATATATAATTTCTTTTTACATTGTGTGTGTGTGTGTGTGTGTGTGTGTGTGTGTGTGTGTGTGTGTGTGTGTGTGTGTATCTATGTGTGTATAGACTCCAAGAGCCATTTCTAGCACCATTAAAAGTCTAGTTCCTTTAAAAATCTAAAATTTACAATAAAGTTTCTTTACTGAAGATATTAGGCTTTGTTCCATGTGCTACGGTCATTTTAGAATCATTCTGGACGTGCCTAAAATCCCTTTATACTTCCCCTAGCTTCATACCTTTGTATTGCGTATATGAAGCCTGTTAAGTTACACAGGACTTGCATATTAAAATCATTTTATACTATTTATTTTTAATAAAATGTGTTTTATATTAAATTGTACAGAGTATCGGCACTTTTACTGTATATACTATTATACTGTAGGTTCATTTTTTCCTAATTACCACAATATAGATACTGTGCACTAAATTTAACAGAATTATCCCACTGATGGGTAATTTGTGTGTGTGTTAATGTATTCTTGGTTCAGAAAAAAATCAACGTAACGTGTAAGCGAAGGTGTTCGAAGTGTTTGCATACGGCTGTATGGCCTTTCTTTGAGATATCTATGTACAATCATTCTTTAACATACTTGGAAAATATCATGCCTCACAATAATCAAGTGATCTGTGAAATGTGATCCATCCAACGAACATATCAATACACGATCTGATACCGGCCGACTTGTAGGAGAGAGCTGCAGATGATCCAAACGTCCTTGATTAAGCTATGCAGCGCTGAGATTAAACTCATAACGGCATCCAGAGCTAAGCTAGTAGAGAGAGAGTGCTCAGTGTGAAGCTGGCTCTACCATAGAAGATCCAGCCCTGAATGCCTCGTACTGGAAAAGTGTTCCCAGAACATGTGACCGAAGATCGAATAACATAACAGTCATTAGTTACACGATGCTGTTCATTATAGCCACTGTGCAGCCATATAATTACAGTATGGAGCGTCACCTATAGATCAGTCAGCCCCACTCCTGAACGACCAATGCCTCTCACACATACACATTAGTAAAGGCTTGTAGAAAGAAGAAGGACTCGGTGCAGAGATGTGGACAGAAGGAAGCCGAGTGCGACTGTCCCTTGAGCTCCTCACAGAGGAAGGAAGTGCAAACATGTGCGTGTCAGAGCGTACATGTGCGTGCGCTGCAGATAATGATCAGTCATAACCACCCTGGTCCCTCGATGAATACTTGTCACCTTTAATAAACTGTCATATTTGTTTAGCTTAACCCCCAACCTTAACCGTAAGAGCAGCTCTGGATTCTGGTTTAGAAGGTGGGCTTCGGGGGGGACGTTTCTCGGGCACCCTAGCATCGGGAGGAAACGCTGAAGTCACGGTTCAGCAGTTCAGACAAAAAAAGGATCAACAGTAGCACCTGCACAGATCTAATGACCTCGACAGATTACTGTAACAAAGCAGCGTAGCAGGATGCTGTCGCTGCAACGCACGAACTATATGGTTTGCTGAGATACTGGCTTACCGGTACTGCAGAAACCTTTGCTATGCAAATGAGGCTCCAATTGTTTTATGACTCTTGGCGGTCTGCAACCCGTTACAGCCCCAGACAACTTTCTGTGGGTGTTCTGATGAAGCAAGGGAGCCGTGCAATCCAACAAAGGTACTACTTATAGATCAGAATAAGAAGTTTTGGTTATTAATTGTTGTGCATTATTATTTCACCTGTGCATTTATATTGCCGTGTACAGGATACACCCTTTGCAGTTTTGTCCATGCATGTCCTTCGACAATAACCTGAACATCACAGAACCTCAGTCACTGATGCTGCTTCTGTGACACATCAGTTCCAAACTCAATGATTAACAGGAAATCATTAATGATTGCGGGTGATAAAAGTCTTGGTGGCTTCAGCAGCGTAATGCCAGTAGCTGAAAAACTCAGACGCTAATCTGCAAACATGGGCAGAATCGAGGCCCGGACTACAGGCTGATACAATCAGATATCTGGATGATTAAGTAACCTGATGACGATGCTTCAATGGCAATAATTACAGCCTTGTGAAAAACCAATCGACGGAGCTAATTTAATTTTAAACGGCTTGCTGAATAGCACAGCTACAGGTCCTGATTTACGGCCTTTCACTGTTAAAACAATGGATTATTATGGGGCATTAATAAGGCATGAGGGTAGGGCAGAGCCACTGTCTCTCCAGTGGGCCTCCCAGAACATCAGAGGGTGCTGAATTCCAGGGCAAGTCCGCCTTAAAAACAGCAAACCATGTAACACGATTCAGTCGGAGGTTTGTCTTCGGGGGAGAGGCATCAATGATCCCAGTTCTTCAGCCCTGTCAGTTATCTGAGCTGATCGCAACTCTTCCTCGTCCAACTCGTCCAAACTCGTTCAAACAATGTGACCGGCTTATAAGTAATATCATGTTTGTGTGATACATGCATCGATTTTTAAAAACACAGTACAGACTTTTAATTAACAGCTTAATGTAAAGAACTGGTGCAGACGCTGATTCATTTAGTGCTGTGTTTAAACCCCCACACCACCAGATGGCAGTGTTGTAATCTACCAGCTATTAGATCCTTCCATTCCAACAATTTCTTCCGAAATTTTGATTTACAATCGCAATATATCGCACTATACTGAATCGCGGTATCCTGATGATCGGCATCGTATCGACAGGTTATTGCCAACACACAGCCTCATTTATAGCACCTTTACCTGTTTGTTTATTTGAGCCTGAGCTTCACTTGGGAGCTACAATGTACCGACAGCAACAAAGCAGCATCACGAAACAGCCAATGTAATCAATTTAACCATGTGCATTAATATTAGCATACAAAAACACAAACTGTTTGCGGTTGGCAGCTAATAATTTATGATCATGACAAGGCTAATCATGCTAATCACACTTTAAGATACCCTGGCCTTTATAAGCCACTGCTAACCCCAAGCCTAGCATGACGTTCAATAAGGATAAGATGGCTCTTTGCGGAATTCAGGAGTCAGCACTTTTGTGGGCTGAACAATACGGACTTTTCTGCCAAGCTTTTTGGCCCGGTGAAACTAGCATAATTGTTCGGCATGAACCTCTGTGACTGGACGACACGACTCAACAAGTACAGAAGGCGAAACTCGCTTTCGCTGGAAGGCGCAAAACGAGTTGGCCAACATCTGGCGGAGCGAGAGTATGCAGAAGCTGAAAATTCATACACGCGTATGTTCCTGTGGATGTTTGAGGTCAGCGAAAGAAAAACTTTCACTTCTAGAGATCTAGAGAGAACGATTGATGTAGAACGTAAGCTATGCTGAGCTGGATGTGAGGTCCAACCGGTTCTCTTGAGTGCTAGCTGGCGGTGTGGCGTGTTTGCATGTACGGTGCTTTGGGAGTTGCTGTTGCATGGCCTGACTGTACTGTGTTTACCTGGACATTCACCTCAGAGACTAAGCTGAGGAGATGCTCAGGTGCGCCTTTCTCTCACCCCCCCCCAAGGGTGTGTTCGAGTGTGTGTGCGCGTTTACGTATGTGTGTGTGTTGGAGCCTGTAACCGAACTGCCTATCCCTTCCACACAATTAGCGCCAGCGTCTCTAACTCACAAAAGGCCTCAGCGCCGCAGCAACGGCGGCCTAATGAGACGGACTGGGGGCAAGTTCGTTAAACGAGTGGAGGACAATAAAAGAATGACACTAATTAGCGCCCAGCGTTCACTCACCTGTTCGATTAGCCTCCGCCTTCACACCTGGCTCTTCCTCCCACCGCTTGTCCGTCACCCTCCTCAGCTCCACGTAGCCCGCTTCCACCTGCGTGCCCGGGCTGTGTCGGAGTGTGCGGTTGGCTGGAGACTGAGGGGTGTGGCTTACTGGTCCCGCCCTGATGCTGCTGCATCCTCCTTGTTTGTGCTCGATGAAGGTGAGAATGTGGGCCAGGGGGAAAGCCTGGCCGCACTGGCCGCAGGTCAACAGGTCACTGCCTCCGGCTGTGAGCGGATCTACATGGTCGGGACAGGGAGGCAAGCTGGGGATCCCACTGGCCTCTGGGTCATCTGGCAAAGAGAGAGAGAGGGATAGGAAAAGAGAAAAATCATTATTGTAAATACCTCTAAACATGAACCATGTACACACACTTTACATGCCCAGCTAGACAAGGACCATTCTCACTTCCCTCTGCTATAATCAGCCGGAGATATGCACATGGATGCATTGGCAATGCCCAAAGTATGTCTATAGACTCACTGGCCACTTCACTACACCTCTTTGCATCTACACTCGTCCGTTTATCAGGTCTACTTACCATACAGGTGCCCTTCTAGTGCCACCTGTTTCTGCACTTCTGCAATCTAGCCAGGACCACCACAGTACCATCATTTGGGTGTGGGACCAATCCAAAGTGCCCTTTTGGGTCACCGCTGGACTAACAATAGCTCACCATCCAAAACTATCCAGCTGACCGCATCATAGGGCCAAAAATGACCACTGATGAAAAACCACACAGTGACTAATACCAGTTGTGCAGCAACAGATGAGCTCTGGTCTCTGGCTTTCCATTTACAAGGTGGGCCAACAATGTAGGAGTGGACATTCAGAGGACACAATATCCCAAAACTCCAGGGAAGCTGTTGTGTCCCATCTAAAGCTGGGGTAGTATGGTACACCAAGTACACCAAGGTACGGTTACAAATGAGAACCCATGACTATCCGTACCCTGGTTGAGTATGTGGGACGTATTGGGACATGACTTAGCCTACTGTCCAGTTCCGGCATCACCATCGCAATGTGTAGGACGTGCAATGACTAATAAATGAAACGTGTCATGCTACGACTTTTTTGCTGCTTGGTTCAAGACAACCCCACCTCCCCACCCCCATCTTTTTACAATTAATTATGTTTCCTAATTTTAGACATTCAAATCATATGGTGACAATTCCTGAGTATTTTTCCATATCGCAATATACATATCTCAGAACCAATATCACAATGTCAGGCCCCGCCCCCTAGTATCATGCAGCCCTTCCATTCAGGCCAAACTCATTCTACAGCTCTCCACTAGGGCTTTTAGTGCTGGTCATCTACTAATACCGCACAGCAATTCTATGATGGCCGTGCTGGATCAATCAGTGGTTTGCACCATTTCCGGTGGAGCTTTATACCATTTCTTCAGCAGTGGAAACGATGACTTCAGGCACGGTCAGACATGATGTACTGCACCACCCAATGGAAAACACCATAGCATACCAGTGCCCCTACCATGCCTGAGCTGATTTGCTCGGTGGTGGGCTACCCGACCCTTGATGACTGAGATAAAAGAGGGCCAGCAAATCATTCAGAGAAACAGATGGCCTACAATTCACTGATGATGTGCAAAAATGAGCGTCTATATGGTAAGTGACCCTGAGAAAGTGTAAAATGAGTTCAGCCATGCGAGTTTACTCTGACACCTGCCCCGAGAATAATCCTTGTACGTTGTGAATAAACAATTCTGACTCGTTTCTTTTCTCGTTCTGAGTAACACCACCTTCAACCGCACACAGTCGCATCACATGCCGTCCCCTGAAGCTCTTTGAGTGACCAACCTAACCGGCTTTCGAACAGCACTTAACTGGCCTGTTTTTTTCCCCATCTCTCTCTCTCTCTCTCTCTCTCTCTCTCTCTCTTCGTTTGATGAAGCGTTACTTTCGCTTCTCTGCAGGCGCTTCAGGCTCCGGCTCATCTGGCACCCTCAGTCAGCCACTGTCTGGTCAGCAGATACTGACCACTTCCTGTGTCTCTGCCACTCGGCCTGCTTCACACAGGAAACACATTCGGCACAGCTGCTGCGTGCACCGGCGACATGCTCGCCGACCACTCCAGCGCACTGATACATCTACACAGACACCCTTCACCTCTCACACATTCTCACAAAGCACTCACTGTTCAGCGAAGGTGGCTTTTACACCACACAAAGAGCACTGTGATCTCAAACAGCAGTACGATTAGAATCAGGATAGTGCAGCCCAGTTCGATTAAACACGAATACATATATATAGACTACCCGAACAGGGCCTCAACAATTAGCCTAGCTCTTAGATAACTCTCTGTTGTTATGGTTTTAGAAATGCCCTGGTGTTCGCCAAAGCTGACTGACCACCTCAGCACAATGCTGGATATAACCCCGAATGCAATCAACAATTGCAATCACTGACAGCACAGCCTGGATCACTATTCCTAAGCCTTGGCTTAGGAATTCCCAAGGAGCCTTGGAATTCCTATTCCTGACCAACCGTGGCCCAACCGTGGCCCAACCGTGGCCCAACCATGGCCCAACCGTGGTCCAACCGTGGGGCAACCGTGGCACAACCATGGCCCAGCCATGGCCCAACCGACTCCAGTGACAGTACACCTTCACCTTCAAGACCAGATGATCTGGCCTGTGGGGCTGTTGGCCAAGACTATGGAAACTTGACCGACCACCTCCTCAGCCCACTGCTGGATGACGTCCCCAATGTGGCCACAACCTAGATCACTACTCTCGAGCCTTTCTTGCCTTTGTGGTGTTTGATGAGGTCTGATATATACCTGAACACCTCAGCCTAACCTTTGACGCAGCCCTGGACGTCGTTGTCAGTACCTCACGCCTGCAACAACACACCCCAAACCACTATTCTTCCAGGGGCTGTTTTTCCAACACTGGAAATGCAACTGACCACCTCCGCCCAACTTCAGAAGCAGCCCTGACAGGGGCTCACTATTCTCATGCATGCTTGAAGCTGTTTTGGCTTGTTTACTCAAGAAACTTGGCTGACCACTTCGGCCCAACCTTAAATCCAGACCTGAAACGGGGTCAGCACTTCCTTCCACTGAGTACAACCTGGATCACTGTTCTTAGGCTATGTCTGACAATTTTTGACGTTTGTCCAGATAAGAAACCTGGCTGACCACCATAGAAGCAGCCCTGGATGCCTATTAAGTTTTGACCATTAAGCTTTTGTGCACCCTTACCATGTTTCCCAACACTAGAAATGTCCCAACTCGGCCCAACTGAGATTAATACCTCGCTCCACTACACCACAGTCATTATCTTTTCCTCCCCTTGTGCCATTCGCCAAAGGCCGCAGATGTTGTTGGCCAGCTTCTGTCTTCAATGGGGTCAATACTTTCATCCTGTGACAACACAACCCGCCACAAAAAACCTTGGTGCACGGAGGCCGTTTCTTGCTCAAGCTGTCAAGACGGATGAGTAACTCTGCCCTTCAGGCAGATGTGGTCACGACTCCATGCCTCCAACAGCCTGGACCGGCGGACCTGCCCGGGCTGGGCCGTGCTGTATTGCATTGCATTGCAGCAGGCCGGGCCCGGGCCGGCCAGGCCGCTGCAGGTCCAGACAGTGCCCAGAGAGGCGAGCGCTCGCTCACTCAAAAAAATGCCACCTTTCCTGTTTGTGCTGCACAGGCAGGCACAAGGCGCGGCTGTGGCCTCTCAAAACCACCTTAGCACGGCTGCCCTCACTTTTTTGAAGGGGGGGGGGGGGGCAGGGTGGAGGTGGTGGAGGATACAGAGAAAAACAGCCAGCCTATTTCCTGGCTATGAGAAACATTTATCTCCAACATCTGAAAATGTATAGGTCTGTGCTCGAGCTGGGCTCAATACCAAACGGACATACAGCGGAGCTGCAGAAGGAGCCCATATGTAGTGCACTATATAGGCAGCAAGGGGCCATTTGAGACCTGACCCGGTTCAGGTGCCCGTTTCTGGAGAACTGGGAAGCTTATGATGTTTGTTTGAGTCTATTCTAGTGTCAAAGGGGAGGTCCACCCCATTCCCAAACGTCTTCATAACTACACAGGTGGAGATACAGACAAGGGTATTCAGGTGGGTTGGATGTGAAAGGCTCCACTGTAGAGTAACCGGACCTCCAGCCCTAAATCTCCCTCGCAGAATTTACTACACGTACCAGTTACATACACACCAATGCACAGATGTCTGAGATCTGATGCCTCACCACAGCTTTGTGATGAAACAGAAAACCCAAAAGTGGCTTAAACGGAATTTCAATCCATCCACGCTGGTGAAACACGTGCAGGGCACGAAACAGTCCTCAGAGAAGCTCTACAATGTTCAGCTAGACCCCAAAGTCAGCATCATCAGCACCGCACTGGAAAGTGAATAAATGGCTATTTTTACGCTACTGGTTTCCATCAACCACCGCTGTAAAGAAATCAGAGTCTCTCATCACCTCAGACCACAATCAAATCTTAAAAGACTGGGGGGAGAAACACTGCTCAGAAATGTTGATGGGGTTCCCCTTTAAAGGAAGCATGGGTTCAGTATCACTCCATACCAGTGAATAAACAGCAGGTGGGAAAGTAGCACATGCAGAAGAAGAAGAGTTTGTAAAAGGAGAAGGAGAGAAAGAGAGAGAGAGAGAAAGAGGAGGGCAAAAAGAGGATGGGGCAGAGGGGAAGATGCAATAAGGAAGTAGGCTCAGCCACCACGCTGTGTTGGGTCTCCCAGTGGAAGAGGCTGCCCGGCCAAAATAGGGGCATGTAATGGCACAGCGCTGGGGGTATAAGGACACCCACGTGCCGCCGCAGCAGCGCGCTGCCTCATGGCTAGCCTGTGTTTCTCTGTCAGGTTCCGCCAACTGTCAAGTTTCTGGAAACTCCGGGACGCGTTAATAAAGTTGGTGGGAAGCAGGCTGGTTCACTCCTGGCTGAGTGTCAGTGAGACATCCAGGCGTGTGAATCAGCCTAGTGGCCTGTTTTCGTCACTGGAAAGCAGCACGAGCTTACCTTGAATGACGCTCAGGTGTTGCGGTCTGCTGCCGAGTTTGCGCCTGGACATGCTGAGCTCGTGCGCCTCTTATTTGTGTTTATCCGCTGTTTTCCGGTCACTTTTCGAGCTCTGAGGAACCGGGGACGACCAAGAAAGTCATAAGACACGGCAAAAAAAAAATAGATAACAGACTGAGCTGCTGCTTTTCTATCTCCCTTTCTGTCCTCCCTTCTTTCTTTCTCTCCTCCGAGGGCTGGCTGTGCTCTCGGTCGTACCCTCTTCCACCCGTCAGTGTTCAAGTTCACACAAACGGTAGTCCTGTAGTGCTGAGGAGAGAGGGGCGGGGCCTATACAAGAATGGGCGTGGTACGCGCGAGCTCATTTGCGTGCGTGGCCCCGCCCCATGCCGCTGTCCCTCAAACCCTCTCAGACGTGGAGCCTTGTTTACTGGTCCACAATAGGACCAATCGTAGTTCGGGTTCGAGTCGAGAAACAGACCGGACCGGCCCGTTTGGACCGGGATATGAACATGAGATGTGAAAACTGATGTTTTGCGGTTGTTTTGACGAAACGCAGCTGCAGTGACACCAATAAAAAACGGGCTGGCTGAAGGATGTGGGTGAGGAGGAAGTGGGTTTATCGAGGTCGCCTCAGGCAGGTGTTTGTGCTGTCCGCCTGATTTCGAAACCAAACTTTTTCTTGCCCCCCTTTTTTCTGCACCTTTACATCTCGAGCTGTGAAAAATACAGTTAGTGTGCTGAACCTTGTACAACCCAAAAAAAAAAAAAACCCAAAACAAAACAAAAAACATAAGTCCACCTTTAGACTCTTTGAGGCCGAACTGCGCCATCTGGTGGCAGGATGGAACTTCAGTTTAAGGCAATTATGCAAAAACAGATGTATCCAAAAGTAGCAGACACAACTATATCTCCATATAATATGTGGAGTCGTTGTGTAAATGGTGTATACTGTGTAGAGTGTATACTGTACAGTGTCTGTATGTATCGTGTATATGTGGAGTGGTTGTGTATATGGTGTATACTGTGTAGTGTATATTGTACGGTGTGTGTATGTATCGTGTATATGTGGAGTCGGTGTGTATATGGTGTATACTGTGTAGAGTGTATATTGTACAGTGTCTGTATGTATTGTGTATATGTGGAGTGGTTGTGTATATGGTGTATACTGTGTAGAGTGTATATTGTACAGTGTGTGTATGTAGTGTGTATAGGTGGAGTTGATATGTATATGGTGTGTACTGTGTGGAGTGTATATTGTACAGTGTCTGTATGTATTGTGGATATGTGGAGTGGGTGTGTATATGGTGTATACTGTGTAGAGTGTATATTGTACAGTGTGTTTATGTAGTGTGTATATGTGGAGTTGATGTGTATATGGTGTGTACTGTGTAGAGTGTATATTGTACGGTGTCTGTATGTATCGTGTATATGTGGAGTGGTTGTGTATATGGTGTACACTGTGTAGAGTGTATATTGTACGGTGTCTGTATGTATTGTGTATATGTGGAGTTGATGTGTATATGGTGTATACTGTGTAGAGTGTATATTGTACGGTGTCTGTATGTATTGTGTATATGGTGTATACTGTATAATGTACAGTGTCTGTATGTACTGTGTATATTTGGAGTGGTTGTGTATATAGTGTATACTGTGTAGAGTGTATATTGTACGGTGTCTGTATGTATTGTGTATATGTGGAGTGGTTGTGTATATGGTGTACACTGTGTAGAGTGTATATTGTACAGTGTCTGTATGTATTGTGTATATTTGGAGTGGTTGTGTATATAGTGTATACTGTGTAGAGCGTATATTGTACAGTGTCTGTATGTATCGTGTATATGTGGAGTGGGTGTGTATATGGTGTATACTGTGTAGAGTGTATATTGTAGTGTCTGTATGTATTGTGTATATGTGGAGTGGTTGTGTATATGGTGTATACTGTGTAATGTGTATATTGTACAGTGTCTGTATGTATTGTGTATATGTGGAGTGGTTGTGTATATAGTGTATACTGTGTAGAGTGTATATTGTACAGTGTCTGTATGTATTGTGTATATGTGGAGTGGTTGTGTATATGGTGTATACTGTGTAGAGTGTATATTGTACAGTGTGTGTATGTATTGTGTATATGTGGAGTGGTTGTGTATATAGTGTATACTGTGTAGAGTGTATATTGTACAGTGTCTGTATGTATTGTGTATATGTGGAGTGGGTGTGTATATAGTGTATACTGTGTAGAGTGTATATTGTACGGTGTCTGTATGTATTGTGTATATGTGGAGTGGGTGTGTATATAGTGTATACTGTGTAGAGTGTATATTGTACAGTGTCTGTATGTATTGTGTATATGTGGAGTCGGTGTGTATATAGTGTATACTGTGTAGTGTATATTCTAGTGTCTGTATGTATCATGTATTTGTGTACATGGTGTATATTGTATGTGCCAATAAACCTGATTCTGATTGTATCTGTTTTTGAGGCAGAATCGATTCTTAAAAGTAACACCGGGAAATGGAAGTAGTCGGACTGGGTTAGGGTCCAGAACTGACCATCCAACATCAGGCAGCCGACGTTACTAATGCTCTGAATGCAACCAAAGCCCCGCGGCATCGTTCATACATCCAGTGTAAAGCCCTTTGTTTACAGCCCTAAACCGGACAAACTTGATTTAGGATGAAATGACGACACATCCTCAGAGTTGGACATACTTTGGATGCATTGGACGTTTGGTTCCCATCACACCCAGTGTGGACAATTTTGACCAGGCCAGCTTCTCAAGAACCTAGCACTGCATTTCAGACCACTCAATGATTTTGATGGAGCACCGTTTTTCCCTTTTCTGAATACTTACAAAGATAAATACTATAACCTCTGCTCAGGTTTTGGGAGGTAAGCAGTGTACGTTTTTCTCAGTTGCATGTCAGTTCCTAATTCTCTTTCTGTGCTTTATTATAATCAATTTTCACGGTTCCGAAAGGATCCAGACGATGGATTTACAAGCCAGTGAAGAGAAACCTTTATGTGAATTACACAATATTTCTGAATAATTAATTTCTCAAGATGTGAACAGTCAGTCAATGTGTTGATGTAAAATGGTTCATTGTAGAGAAATGTACAGGCTCTGATTTCTTTATAGTGGTGGTGATGGGAACCAGGGGTCACCATGTCTACAACACACACATAGCCTCCAGTGAACCTACACAACATTTTTTGTAGGAGTGTTGATAAAACAGCACTAGGTATACAATAGTTTTTTTTTCCTAGGAAAGAAACTAGTCAAAAAAATAAAAATAAAAATAAAAAAAATAGTTGCACATCCAGAAGGAATCAAGCAACAGATATATAACTTGGTGTGTGGGTTTGACATCGTAAGACAAGCAAATGATTCAAGTTCAAGCTCGGCTGCACGTGTGACGTAAGCAAGGACAGGCCTTAGGACAGGATGTACTCGACTGACCCAACAGGCATGCTCACAGACATACATGGAGCAGTGATGCCTCCACAGGTCATCCTGTTAGTGCAGCACCATCTCTGCAGACAGCTCCACCACGCAGGACTACATGCACACAGACCATTACAACGACTGTCCATAAGACCACGCCAACGTCACCAGAGTGCAACGGTGTCCTGCCAGAAGGTCATGGAGTGACTCAGAAAAGCAGCAGGTCGGTTTTAGTAACGAGTCCTGCTTTTGTCTTGGCGGCCCAATGCCATACTGAGAGACACTACTTCTGTATGTGTAGGTCAGTAACCGTAGCTCATTGCCCTATTCCTCCCCCCATAGCATTTCCTTCGACACTTCCTTCAGGGTGCCACTATTACTTTGATGATGAGTGTAAACCGGTTTTCTCAGTTGAAAGGAAAACAACCCAGGACTAGACTTAATCACCGTTCGAGTTTTGTGCAGGTTCCAGAAAAATCAAACACAAAACAAAAGTCACCAGATAAGTTTATTTATTTAGAAGCTTTTTATTTTTGGATGTGTTGAGGTCTACTTTGGATAAAGCACAAGCCAAAACATCACTGATGGCAGTTAAGACAGATATTTACAGTGTGAGTAAGTGATAGTGTGTGTTTTAGAGATAATCGATGACGGTCACTGTGGGGTTTTCCTTTTCATGAAATCTCCACACCTTCCTACACGAACCGGTTATGTACAAAGTTGGAGTTGATCTCTTATCTATTAGCTTAGCTTCTTATGAAGGTAAGACCATCCTCAGCTCCATTTGATGGGAAAAGGAAGGGAGATGGCCATGAGGAGAAGACAGGAGAGAGAAAAACGGAGCGAGTTAATTTAATTCTTCCCATATTTAAGCCAACCTCTCTGAAAAAGGCAATTCAAACATTCAAGCAGGGACATTTTCCACATCAGCCTAATATCCCTAAAGCAAGGCCATCTCCCAGTACGTTCTGAAACAATACGGCCTATTTCCACTGAAATAATAGACAAATTCATTACTACCAGCCCAAGGGCAGTCCATCCTTTAAAAGGGGATGCAGATCAGGAATCAGATTAAGAAGAAAGGGGGGATGGGAAGGGAAAAAAAAAAGAAGGAAAAAAAAAAGAAAGAAAGAAGGATGATCTGTAATCACTCCCACACCCTAATTCCTCAGAAACCTTCAAACCGCCTTCCTTCTCTTCTTCCCATCCCGACGTATGTGCCTTTAGTCATCTCCTTGCTGTACTCTTCTGATACGCACTTGACTGTCACAGTGGCAGGTGCCTCGTTTAGTAGCGGTAGTGTGGACTTCTTGATCTGGAGCGAGACCTCCTGCAGAAACAGAGAAGAGCTCAGTGAGTACAGCTTCAGTGCTGGCTGAGTTCAGCTCACTGAATCAGTTTTCTATAAAGAGTTTTCACTGACCTTTTAGAAGAGCTGTATTCTCGACCTGTGGGTACAAAAACATTTGGGATGAGATGTAAAGACTGACCTCTATGTAAAGAAATGTCCTCTCCTCCTTTTTGCTCTGTTTGTTGAAGAACTCTTCATTTATTAAACTGTTATTACACTTCATATTAAAATAAAATAAATCAACAGATAACGCAGTGATTTTGCAAAGTACTGGATGGTGTAGGGCTGCGTGATACTGAACATTAAATATCATTTTAGCATTAAAAATGTTAGAAAGTTAGAATTAACAAAAGTGAATGACTCATTCTTCCACAGTATTAGCAATCTATAGTTAAGGCAAGACACTACAGGCATAGTGGTTGGTGTAGCTCAGCAGATAACACCACTACCTGCCAGGGAACCACTAACAAATGTGGGAGACTGGGGTTCGAATCCCTGTTGGGTGACAGTGATGTGCTACACCAGTAAGAGTCCTTGGGCTAGACACCTAACACTACATTAGCCTACCTGTAATATGATTAACCTTGTACGTCGCTCTGGATAAGAGCGTCAGCTAAATGCCATAAATGTAAATGTAGAACATAAATATGTTAACTTCTAGATACCACCATGACACTTTCCCAGTTGCTTGTAATACAAGTTCTAAAATCGCTCAAGTATGCAAAGGAGGCATTATATACTTAAAAATGTGCTCATTTGCGTCCATTTCAAGAACAGAAATCAGAATAGAGGATAAAGTCAGGTTCAGAATTCTCGTTTTAATTTGCTGCCGTATTTGAATCAAAGGGATTAACAGCAGGGAATTTTGGATCTCTCTTTTCATCACTTTATAAATCAGAAAGTACTGTCAACAGGCATTAAAACATTTATCTTGCCATGTTTTGGACATAAACTCAGGTTATGAATAACATAAGCCCCTCTGTGAAATCTATATTCCCTCGGAATATAGATATGGGAACAGCTGGAAAGCCTGGTAAGCTACTGCAATGGATATTTCTGAATCCTATTTTGAGAAATAGACATATTTTGAGAAAATGGCCTTTAAAAGATGCGTTAAACTTCCATACAACTGCATTATTTTCATACTTTATATTGTATCTATCTATCTATTAAAACCCACTATGTACAGACACCATACATGGCAACAACAATATAGAAAATATATTAAAAAAAAAAAAAAAAACACAAAAAAAAAAAAATATATATATATATATATATATATATATATATATATATATATATATATATATATATATATATATATATATATATATATATATATAAAAATAATAATAATAACAATATTAATGTCTAATATTTGTTCAGATATCCTCCCCTGACCAGGACTGGTCCACATGCTGTCACACAGTAGTTTGCATCACTACACAACAGCCTCTGATTCTGAGACAGTACTAACACTGCGAGCTTCACTTGGCCAATGATCCTGATTCACAGTCATAAAGCTCTCGCAAAAAGTTACTGTGACCGATACACTGGCCAGTATTACGGCATCACTAGGAAGTAAGACCCCTTCTGCTAGTTTTGTTCTCCGAACCAGCTCAATAAGGAAAGACAAGTTGAATTACTCACTATATTTGGAACTGGGGGACGGCGAGTGGCTCTGACGTTTGTATTGCCGTTCCCACTCATCCCTCTCTTTCTCCCTCCGCTCTCGCTCCCTGTAATGCACAACAGTCATCAGTGCAGCTTATTGTACTATATGTAGAAACAGTGATCACCAGGGGCTGTCATTATCAATGATATTAATAATCAAATGAACAACCCACTATATTGACACTTCAGTGAGTAATCAGCAAACAGATTTAATAAAGTGATTTTCTTTTTTTTTTTAAAGATTTATTATAATGCCTTATAATGGTCAAAGAATGCTTCCAACAAGCAAGCACTGGGGATTCCTACACTCTGCTGTGAGATTATCTTAGCTAATAGGAACAACCAGGGGCCCATGGGATACTGGGTGGAGCTAATATGGCTTAAAAAAAAAAAATAAAAAAAATAAAGAACTTTACACTCTCTCACAAATGACACTGTGGTAGGGGTGCAACAATAAACTGGCTTATTTGACTAAAATCTATGACCAAATTACTTGGCAACTAATTTAACAATGGAATAGTTGGTGATGTCATTTTCTTTGTTTCAGTAAAGAATAAGGACTGTAGAATTTTGTTACAACGGTGTAAACAGCAAAAAAAAAGTGCAGAATTAAAAAAAAAAAAAATTTTGTTCTATAGTTACTTGATTGAATAGAGACTTGACTTAGACAGGAAAAAGGCAGCGGAGACACAAAAGATATTGTTGTATTATTTGTAGTTATAAAATAAAATGCTGAATTTGAGATGCTCATCTTTATCGTCTTCACTGTTAGTTAGCAAATGCATAAAACTCCCTCAAGCTCGATGCCAGTTACATAAGATTTACATGGCGATTGAGCGATTCATAATCTGAATATTCCATAATTTGTTTTCTATAATCCACAGATTATTCGACTATCATAATAGTCATTTGTTGCAGCCCTACATTGCGGTGGGGTCTCCTCTGCTGCGTTGCAGTACTCAGAAGAGTCTGTGCATTCTTACCTATAAAAAGCTTCATCAGTCACTACTACAGTATCTTATTCTCTTGGACAGGAGAGGCTGAGCAGCGGCGCTTCAAGCCTTCTTCCTACTTTCTCTGTGCATCAGCACTACGTGATTATTAGCTAACCACTACACAGATTACTCACAGATAAAGACACATGTAGCACTGGCTATTTGAAGTCTGAAGGTAAAACCTGAACTGAAATAAAACCAAACTAGACAGCCAGAGTGTACATCTCTCACACTGCGTTTCTGCAGTGTCCACAGAAAATGCTGCCTAAGCCACTCATAGGCCACTCATGTTTAAACACAGTGCTGTGGTAATCCATCAAGATTCATTTAAAGTGCAGCAAATACAATTTTGACTGTTACATGGTTTAGTGACCGCCATTCTTTCAGGATTGACGCGGCTGTGTGAAGAGGAATTAGAAATGCCGGTTCACCCAGAAGGTACATCATAACTGTTTTTAAAATGACTAATTGTGACTGTACTACTTACTTCATGCGTATTTTACGCGCCATTGCTCTTAGCACTCCTTCTCGTTCCTGGAAAGAGAAAAAAGGAAGGGGGAGAATAAAAAAAAAATCATCATGAGAATACATAAGACGAGTCGGGTCTCCCTGTCCCAGTACTGTCTGTAGTGAGAGCCTGTGAGATGCCTTCTCACCCACCCACCTGCCGCTTGTGCTCCTGCTGCTGGATTTTGACTTGCGCTGCCTTCTTATCCGCCTTGGCTGGAAAAGAGAAGAAGAGTAATATCAGTATGTTCTCTGTGCTCCCCTTACGAGGGACACACACAGACACACACAGACAGACACAATACAAAAATATAATCTCTCTGTACATAGAATGTAAAGAACCATACTACTCTGGTAAGGAATAACATGAGGGACGAAAGGCACAATAAAATACAGCCTGTTGAATTCTAAGGGATGAAGTAAGGCTGAAAATAGCTGAGTACAAAATACACAACGACCATTTTTGATATATAAACTAGGGATGCAGAACATTTTTGTCTGAAGCTGAAAACTAAACATTTGTCTGAATACCGAAAACTGTTTTCCTGCCACTTTTTCCATTATTGCATAAATTAAAAAGGGTCAATTCCAGATAGCAAACGGCTGTGGACATCATCTGGCTAAGATATGGCGCTGCTAGTCCACTGTCTGGGGACTGACAATCTGCTGCGAGCCAAAGGTGGCCCACGTATTAACAATAAGCATTTGGCCTGGCTGTCCCAGAAACAGGTCAAAACTGTCCACTCCTGGCACAGAACCAGCAGAGTTGCCTACTTTTGCCTGAAGTGTCGTTAACCCATTTGGCAAGTGGGCCAGATGAAAATGGGGAAAAAGAGGAAAACAGTTTTTCTGTCTGGGAAGCATTTTTGTTGATCTTGGATGAATTTTTTTGAATACTTGAAACTGAGTAACTCTCTGGTTCTCATTCATCTACATTCAGGAACTATAAAAAGGAAACAGCATCATTTAAAATTTCATTGTTCAGTATAAATTAGGTTTTTCCACTCACAACTTAAGTGGGCTTTTTTTTGTGATTTCGAATCATTTCGGTTGCCAAACATTCTGTGCATTCCTAATAAAAACCTACACTGATGTAGTACACTTTAAAATTGTAGAAAATTGGCACTTAAAAGACATACGCCTTCATTTCAAGATCTTTGATGGATCACAACAAACAAAGACAACAGAAGGAGTGTTCAGACTCACATTGCTTGTTGAGGGCTTTCTGCATGCGAAGCTTTAGTTTCTCTTGGGGCGTCATCTTGGGCTGTAATGGACACGACGTTATTAGACACAAAGCAATAAAGTGACTGAACTAGAGAGGGGCAGGGGCGCTGTGATGGTAGAAACACACTCATCCGTGGAAGTAATTGTAATTTTTTGATTACGTACTTTGATAATTACTGCACATGTGAGGAGCTGTCCAATAGCCACAGAGAATGTCACAGGTAATAGAGCTCACTCATAACACTATTCATACCTTTGTGTACTAAATGTGTATTTGTGAGTGTCTGTGTGCACAGAGGAAGGGCTAGTACGGGCAGGCATCTCTCACAGGCATAAGTGTTCGGTCACATACTAATTTCTCCTTCCATTTCCCCCTCTCACCCACACTTAAACGTTTCAGGGGAAGGGTAACAAAATGGTTTCCAGTTTTTTTTTTTTTTGCCGTCGCCCCGCCTCGTTGCAAGACCTTTCAAAGAAAGGACAGTGTGTGTACTCATGCAGGTAAGTGTGAGTGCCGTTGCTCTGCCTGTCCCAGCATGCCCCGCTGCTGAGGCCAAAGCACCAGGGTTCACTCATATTGCTCCTTACGAAACCACGCTCTCTCTCTCCACTCACTCTTAACATGGTTATCAGACTCCCAGCACCATGCTATTCCAGTCTGATTACATACGTAAGCATCCATTTTCACACTGAGACTCCAGGATTGTTCAAATGGGAACAAACACAAATACAGCACATATAGAAAATATGGCCTCTCTTTCACTCTCTCAAACACACGTACGTGAAGACCATTAACGAGGGTTAAACAGGTTCAGAAACAGACGCCCTTGAAAAAGACCACCGCGTTCTGGGAAAAGAGGGCACTGTGGCCACTTGGTGCACTGGCAGAGCTGATCACCATGGAGAGAGCCAATCAAAGCACGTTTCAAATGAGATCGGAGGCTCTGTGACGAGCCGGGATTGAATGAGGTAGGCGGAGCCTCAGACTTATTTACAACTGCGTCAGCCTGTCAGGAGTGAGGGAGGCGTAGTCTTTAGCAACAAAACCAGATGTATCAAATTCTTACTGACTTTGGCAGCTCCCGTCTCTTTACCACCCGGAGTTTCAGGCCTAAAAGAAAGAAGAAAAAAGAAGGGAGAGTGTGAAGAAAAGTGACTATTTTACTGTACTCATATTGCTACAGCAGTGCCAGGACTCACTTTCTCAGCTTGTCAGAAAGAGCATTGGTGGCGGGCTGGCCTGACCGAGAGGCAGGGGAGGGGGTGCGGCTGGCAGGAGGCGACCGTGAGGGGCTTGGACTGCTGCTGGCTCCACCCCTCCTGTATCCAGAACTCCGCCCACCTCGACGACTGCGGTCAGCTGAACGAGAATGAGACCGGGATCTAAGGAAAAAAAACGCAGACGTGGCATAAGAAAAACTGGGAGAGCAGAATGACAGTATTTCACTGACACACGTCTTCACAAAACTGTGTATGCGGGAATAACAGCAGCCTGGCTACCATTTACTGTACACATTAAACACCTCAGTGTCACAACAGTGCTGACCATAGCCCACTTGCCATATAAAACCTGCTCTGTGGTGGTCCTATGAGGATCCTGTCCATTAAAGAAGAGGGTGAAAGAGTGCTGATGAAGTACGCAGAGAAACAGAAAGACTACAGTCTAATCACAGTGCACCTATATGTAAAATGGACAATGAGTGTAGACACAAGGAAAGTTTGATATGCATGGTTAAGAGCATACAGACTCTGTGAGATTCCTCCAACTGCTGGCCTACCATGACAGCTGACATACAGACAGCACAATGCCAATAAAGGCAGCTAAAGTCCCTTTAGCACCCCCTGCTGCAATGCTCAGAATGCAGCTTATGATAGTGTGCCACTTTGGAGTAGGTCGGGACACATTTTGGAAGTTTACAAGACACAAAACACCATGTTTGTGTAGTTCAGAGCCATTGTGTTAAAGTACTTGTTTGTACCACAATGTGTTTCTGGTCTAATGGAAGCTTAAAGCTAGAGAGCATTGCCTTGGCTACATTGTGCATTTTTAGTCTGGTTAACTTGTCTAAAAATAAATAAATAAATAAATAAATAAATAGGCTTAAGACAGGCTGTATGAAAGCAGAACAGAGCAGCACACAGAGAGTGAGCAGAACACAGCAGAGCAGGGCAGAGAGAGAGAGAAGGCAGAGCACAGAGTGAGCAGAACAGAGCACAGAGAGAGGGAGAGAACAGAACAAAGCAGAGAGAGTAGAGAGCTGAACAGAGGAGAGCAGAGCAAAGCACAGAGAGAGAAGGCAGAGCAGAGCACAGAGTGAGCAGAACAGAGACCGAGACAGAGAGAGAGTGAGTGTGAGAGAGAGAGACAGAGAGAGAGAGAGAGAGAGAGAGAGAGAGAGAGAGAGAGAGAGAGAGAGAGAGAGAGAGAGAGAGAGAGAGACAGAGAGAGAGAGACAGAGAGACAGAGAGACAGAGAGAGAGAGAGAGAGAGAGAGAGAGAGAGAGAGAGAGAGAGGAACAGCACAGAGAGAGAGAGGGGAACAGCACAGAGAGAGTAGAGAGAACAGAGCAGTGCAGAGAGAGAGCAGAGAAAAGCACAGAGAGAGAAGGCAGAGCAGAGCACAGAGAGAACAGAACAGAGCACAGAGAGAGTAGAGAGAATAGAACGGTGCAGAGCAATATGTCCACAGTGAAACTAATTTTAATTCTAGTTGGTCAAATGCTGCATGTTTGAGGCCTATTTACCTTGTTCGTCTGCGTGCCGTGTAGTGCCTTCCTCTGTCTCTGTCCCTGTCCCGATCCCGGTCCCTATCTCGATCCCTGTCCCGGTCTGTGGAGCGGGAGCGCGTGTGCTCATAGCGTCTCCTGGAGTTACCCCCTCCTCCGCGCTGCCGCGATCTGGAGTCAGAGCGCCGACGCGAACGTGAGCGAGAGCGTGAACGGCGACCGTCTCTGTCTCTGCCACCTCGTCCGCGCCGACTCCGCCGGGATCGGGAGGATGAACGGGAAGAACGACGTGAGGAAGACCTTGAAGAATAAGAGGAGCGGCTGGAGGAGGACCGCCTTCTGCTGGACAGAGACAAAAACACCAAAGCATGCTGTCATTATGGGCTACTGGGCTAAAAGGGCTCAACACACTCACTGCATGCCACACTGCTACAGGTTGGCGCCCTGGACGTGGATTAAGCTTGATTTTGGACAAAGCTACCAGGCCTGAATGTTCAGTCTTTTGCTGTACCGAAAAAGTCCATGCTTGGTACTTCAGCATTTTTACCATGATCTGAACTTGCATGCATCCGAAGCATACAGTCAGTTACCAGCAAGAGTAATAACTCTCCAATCTATGTCCATTTATTGCTTCCTGTCGGATTGTGAAACGTTTCAGCACAAAGGTGAAAATTTAGATGCTTGTTTTACGTCAAAGCCATCGCTAAATTGAACTGGAACTAGTACTTGGAGATCCAATAACGACTTTAGTGAAATAATAAAAAGTAGAAGTGGACTCAGGTCATCTCAAATTAGAAGCCAAAGGCCATGTACTAAAGCAATGTCTAGTCAGTGACCATGCGTTACAGATGCTGCAGAGACCAGGATAGAAAATGCTGGAGCATTCCTGGAAAACTGATGAATCCCACGCCTCTTCTTATCTTTGCTTAACTCAAGCTTTAAACCTTTGAAAACACTGCTACTGTTCCCGTGTACGTGTGGTTACTCCAAAGTCCTCTGCCTCACAAGTCAGCCTCAACTGTACATGTAGCCTGCACATGCTCCTGAAGCCGTGCAGCACCACATATTGTCACCAGGGACGTTACAAAGGCAGATGCTGGAGCCAATATACGATCAGTGGTTCATGATGGTTCACGATCAGTGTGTTCAAGAACACACAAATAAACAAGCTAAAATGCACAGTTATAAGATATTTGTTTTAAGTTTAATATTTAAAAATAAGAGACGAATATATAAAACGGATGTAATTATAAAATACACTCTGGCCAAAAAGACTGATGTGAACTCAGGAAGAAAATCAGCTTCCTTCACAAACCATCTTTTAGTCGATTATAACTCTTTACGGCAAGTGCTTCACAAAGGCTGTTCTAATCAACATTTGTGGTAGTTAAAAATTAAGAGGCAGGATTTCTATTAACCTAGAGAGCAGTGATGAATTTAGAAATATAATGTTTTAGTATTTTGCTGTTTTGTAAAAATCCATCACGAGTGAGATAATGTCTCAACACAATCGCATTCTGGATGGATGGCTTGGAACTGTACTCCAGTATTTGCCATCAAGTTTATTTGTAGAGACTTCTGAAGACAAACATTTCATTCGCTACACAAAGTCAGCTAAAACTACTGACCTGTCTGCCTTAGACATGCTGTCTCAGTGTCACTCTCTGTGTCACTCAATGTCGAAACTTCCAGCCAAACAAACTACCCTGCAGTCATTTCCTTTTACACTAACTTTTTCTTCTTTTTGAACCATTTTTGGTATTCAACACTCACGATCTTCAGTTTTTAAAAAAATAAGGTCACTACCAGGGGAGAGTTGTAGTGTGCAGCGTTTAGCTGCATGGGCAAGGCTGGGTATACAGGCTCGCATCAGGTCCCTTGTTAGGCAGTAAAGAGCCTCAACATTTTCTGTTAATTTCTTTCCTGTTCTTTATCTGTTTTAATTTATATGGTCATAGTACTGTACATTCCTTCATCATGTATCATACGGACGTGAACGGTTTTAGATTAGTGTCCTTTGTCAATATAAAATACTGTAAATCATTAAAGCAATTAGTTAAACCATCTGTTTACGATTTCAGCATCAGCCACAGCCAATTAACAGCCAAGGTGTTCATTACTGATCATCGAATCACACGAATCCCCACCAAAAAAACAAAACAAAAAAAAAAAAAAAAAAAAAAACAGTGGATCCTGACAGCACATACACTTAAGGCCTCACCAAATTCCAAAGTTTAATCAAATCTCCCAAAAAGTTTTATAGTGCAACACACACATGAACAAAAGGAGAAAACATCCAACGAAAAGCCAGGAGGGAAGTAGAAAGTGGAAGTTACCGACCGGGAGCCCCTGCTATGACCTGCAGAGTTGGAAGGGGCGTGGGTTGACTGTGCAGCAGGCGGGGCTTGTGAGGCCGCAGTTTCTTCTTCATCACTGCCCCCAAAGCTGGTAATGAAGGTGATCTTATCGTTGCCTGGGGATCGAGAGCGGGACCGGGACTCTGAACTCGACTCAGACTGGGGCCTGATACAGGAAGATTGGGCAAGAAGGTGAGAGGAGGGACGGTAAAAAGGAGAGAGAGAGAGAGAGAAAGAGGGAAACAGGAAAAGACTTAAGTGAAAAAACAATACACAGACGGGATGTAAATCTCTAAACAAACGGCTGACTTTAAAAATTTCCAATTTAATTACAAATAAACAATTTTCCAGGAATAATTCAATTAATCAATAAATCAATTATTTTGCCTGATGGAAATCAATTCCCACATTCCAAACCCTAGGATGCTGCAAGTGTGTGCTGCTAGTTATAAACACGGATGTCATAAACGGAATTTAAATCACTGCAACACAGAAATAGATATTTTCTTTGCAGGTATTATTGCTAATAATATATAGAGATTTGTTATTGGCAGTTGCTTGTTTTCAGCAGAAATCATACAATTTATCATTTCTATTTTTGGCTGATCTGTGTCTCAGTTTTATGGTGAAAACTGTGAGGCAGGCGAGTTCACCAGTGCTGCATCTAAATGCAACTGCCACACTGAAACCCTAATGTTGTAGCAAAATCAAGAATATGAATCACTGTTCTAAATAGCAGCTTTTCAAACTTGGCACTTCAATTGAAATTTAAAATCTCTGTGTCATAAAGGACAAAGGACTTGGAAAAAGATCAATCATGTAGAAATTAATCAGGAATTAAGAATTCCTTTAAAAATAAATAAATAAAAATTAAAAATAAGACATAGGCAGTATAAAAGGGCCAGCACAGTTTGCATGTACCAACTTAAAAGGTCAATGAGGATCATTAAAGCATAACTAAAGTTATCTATGCTGCAATTCTGGCTAATAAACAGTGCAGCTACTAAATGTGTTTTGTGGGTTTAGTTTCCATACAGTGTGACCATCAGGTGTTTTGAAAGTCAGTGAAAATAGGCCATTGGCCATATGCCAGTTTGGGTGTAAAGAAATTGGAACTGGCCTTAAATACAAAAAATATTTACTTTATTAAATACCATGTCATTAATTCCAACCAGCAGTTAGAAGTGTTGGACCAACCAACACCACAACATGCTCCAAAATCTGAATCACTTTATTTGCCCTGTATGTTATGTGTACAAGGACTTTATCTTGGTGAATGCAATCACGCATGTCATGTAACATACTAAACAGATTAGACAAGCACAGACTGTCAAATATTGAACTATGGCACAAACAAAGCAGAACACATAGATTAAAGAATAATAATAAAGAGCCAAAACTGAAGAAGCTAGAATTATTAATTGATTTAATTATTATTTTTTGGATAAAACACTGGTATGTGGTAACAGTAAAACAGTCTGATTGGCACAACTCACCGTTTGTAGGGGTCATAGGTTGGACTGTCCCTTCTGGCATAACTGAAATGAATTAACCAACAAAGGTGAGCAAAGCATATCAAAGTGTGTGAAAGTCTATCAGCTTGCTTTGTTGTCTGTGGTTCAGCAGTGGAGATGCCTTACCTGGGCGGGCTGATCTGCCTGCCTTTCATATATTTCTCCCGGAACTCCCTCCTCTGCCTGCGGGAGCGTCGGCCCTGTCACAAACACGCATACAGATACGATCTTACCAACACCCTATGGCCACATGCCAACCGCATATGTGCATAAAATGTCAAGAAGCCCTCAACAGTCACACTAGCAGAGCAACTGGTGTAGTTCTCACCGAGTACATAGCCTTTTCGGCCTCTAACGCTTTGGCATGCTTTATGGCCTCCACTTCCTCCTTGTCCTTTCTCAACATCCTGCCACAAAGACGTGTCGGTTATTCAGCTAGCCACATTAGGCCTGTTGCTTTTTCCCATAATATAGCCATCATCAATAACAGCGCTTGCATGTCCAAAGCATTTCCCCACCATGGTGTGCTATACATTTCAAGATCAGAGTTTCCAATGCACCGTATTCCATTCACAAAAGGCTTTACTAAATTGGATGGTTGGATCAGGGAAATACCAAAACGTGTGGCACAGGCAATAACGGGGCTGAAATAGTGGCTTATATGAAAGCTGATCAAACTCACCAGACAAAATCTCCTTCTGCCATGCCATACGATGTGGCCATCTTGTTCACCTCCAACACCTGCTCCGGATTCAGCTCATCTACGTCCACCTCAACATCTGCAAAACAAGCACAGACACAAAGGTGAGCATTTGAAATCCTGTTATGGCATTTGATCATAAAAAGAACTCAGGTAAGGCAGTGATGAAAAGAGAGAAGGACGGGGGGGAGGAACAGGCTTACCAATGTCAGGGATGACCTCATCCTCTTCAGACTCGCTGTTCTCAGAGTTGTCCTCATCTCCTTTCTCTGGCGATGTATCTTGTTCTGCCACGGTGCTGTCCTCATAAGTGTAGCCGATCTGAACCCTCTTTTCAGCAAGCCTTAGAAGAACAAGGCCACGTTTAATATTTACGTTTACAGCACTTGGAGGAAAAAGTGGTTCGCTGTGCACTTGCTCTCATGCCAACAAAGATAACCCATGATCTAACACCCTGAAGCTAATCATGCATTTACATTACAACATACAGACACTTATTTTATATCTACGGTGCTTTATGGGCAGGGGATTGAGACAGCGATAAAACAAGGTTTAGACTTTCTCAAATTTATGCAAATGAATAGCGAGTTTACTCATGCAGCACCCAAACAGACTCTAGAGCACAGGGACCTTTACCAAGACCTCTGAAACCTCTACCAAAAAAACCCCCATCAGGAAACACACTACTAGCACCTAAACAGTGCCAACATTAACACATATGATGTCATCAACATCACACCAGCTATACATTAATCATTATACGCTTACTTTATTAGTAGCCTACGTTTATCAAAAACACCTGTGATCTTTATACTAGTATATTTTCCATGACATTAGATTAGATTGATCTTTGTCATTGCGAATAGTACAGGCCAGAGCCAATGAAAAGCAGGTCAAAGCAAAGTATCTAAACAGAAGGACGGGCACAGTGCAGTATCATTTACATATGAAGTGCAGGAGAGTAACCAAGTGATGCAAAGATCTCAATATGTACAATTACGGATAGTGGAGTGGTAGAAAAACACAGAGATTACTATTTATATCTCCAGAAACATTTAACAGACCATCTAGTTGTACAGTTTCTGGGTTTGTGTTTGACCAAAATGAGCAGTTCTGTTTTATTCTATACACTAACGGAAACATGTCTCCCAAATTCCAGATCAGATATTGTAATAGATCTGTTTATTTAGAAAATCAGTAATGACTTTTGCCATTCTGCCAGTGTGTAGCTGTGTTGTCCTGTGTGTTTGCTGCTTGACCTTGTTCTTATGAACCAGACGCCCACTGTTTCTGCCAGTAAAGCTAGAACCCAACCTTCTGTTCCTCACTAAGAATAAGAACCTGCTGTACATATATATACACATACATACATACATACATACTATATACTTTAAGGCCACTTATTTCGTACACTTAGCATTTTAGACAGCAAACGTGCATGCATGTGCATTTCTCCATCTGCCGATATTTCATGACAAGGTTACAGTGAGTTCTGCTTTTCATCCAAGCATAGAAATAACTTTTAATGGAGTCAGGAGACAAAGATACACAACACAGACTTACTTTTTCTTCTCGTCCTCGTTTGGTTTTTGTAGGCCGCCGTAGAGCTCGTCCACATATATCTGGTACAAACACTGCTCCTCAGAGACTGTAACAGGACAGCAGTAAATGACTTCCATGACACTCGGAGAATTCAGTTCCTGATGACCTAACTAGACTTCCGAGACTTGAAGTCAATACAGTTGATATGAAGCTGTATATCTTTGATTTATCATCCATGAAGTTGGGTGTTATTGTATGTTTGCATGGTTGTTTAAAGATCTACAGTACTATCATACTTATTACTTTGATGACTTAAAGTTATACAGTTTAAAACCCTAGGCGGCACTCACTGTTGGCAAAGTCGTTCTGTACCAGACCTCGGTAACGTTCGTAATTGCACTTTCTCTCCTCCGACTCCTGCTCAGGGGTGCTGCAACAGAAATGTTCATGAATAAAATTTACATTTACTGCTTTTACCTGACGCTTTTATCCAGAGCGACTCACAAGGTTAAGCATATTACAGGTAGGCCAATGTAGTGTTAGGAGTCTTGCCCAAGGACTCTTATTGGTGTAGCACAACAAAGTCACCCAGACCGGGAATCGAACCCCAGTCTCCCACATGGGTCGGCAGCTTCCTGGTGGCTAGTGGTGTTATACACTGCACCACACCAACCAGTAAAATGATAGCAACATATTTACACTTCATCACAAACATCAAAAAGACAAATCTTCATACACCGACTAGAAAATATAAAAAAGACTGCATTTGTCCAAGACTGAAACTGGCTAATCAGACCTACCTGCTGCTCAGAAGGGAAGGTGTGTACATCGGGATGTAGTCCAAGTGTGCCCTCACATCAAACCTGTCAATCATATTGTTGGTGTCCCCCTGCCAAGGCATCCTACAATAAAAAGCAGACGATTTCCTTCCAGTTAACCCATTAATAACTCTCTCTATATCACTGGAAAAAAATGAATAACGAGTACACAAAACAAACGAGTAACTCACATGTTGACCGGACTTTCAGCTGCCAACGCCACCGCTGGATCAAGGTGGATTTTATAGGCACGGCCATGAACCTGAAGGAACTGGGCTGGATCCTTTTTCTACACAGAGCAACAGAGTCTCTTAATTGGAGTAGTCTATTAAAGTCAGAGATCAGTTATACAAGGATACATAAACACAGGAAAAGTAACGAGCAAGTATGTAAATGCTGCCTCAGTAGAGTCGTCGGCCGGGAAGTAGACCTTGGCACCAGCCACAATAGTGCCCTGGCAGTGGTAATGATATCTACTTACAATTTTCTCATAATACTCCCGCCGTCGTTCACCACGGCGCTTGTAGTCCACCATCATTCCGCGCAACTTGCGCTCATGTTTGCGGGCCTCCTGCCACATGACAGCTCCGCTGGGGGTGGGTCCGCGTCGGGGCACGGCTGCTGGTTTATGGAAGAGAGGGAGAGAAAGAAAGAAACGGAGAGGGAGAGAGATGGCAGGAGAGTGGTGGGAGAAAGAGAGAGAGAGAGACGGCGGGAGAGAGGAGAGAGAGAGAGAGAGAGAGAGAGAGAGAGAGAGAGAGAGAGAGAGAGAGAGAGAGAGAGAGAGAGAGAGATGGCAGGAGAGGAGAGAGAGATGAATATGTTCCATCAGTAACAGCAGTAACAACAACAACAATTTCCTATTAGCTGATTTGAAGAACAATATGGAGGCCCCCAGCCATCAGACTGATCTGGCAAATTCCTCCACCACGGCACGTGATTTAACATAATGAAGAGCTTATTACACAAGCCTCTTCCAAGTAACTACAAATCACAACGAGCTGCCAAAAGGAGGCGTTCACAAACGGTTAAACCAACACAGCAATACAAAATGATTACATACCATATTAACACCATTTTTATTTATTCTAATTATACTGCTTTTTAAAGCAACCCAATTCATCCGTCCCACACAGGTTTGTTTTTCTTACTGCCTCAGGTGCCCAAAACCTGCAGCGTACTGTAAATGTTAAGATGGGGGGTGCTTTTCTTGAGTGAGGCTGTAGCACTGAAAGCAGCTGATATTCACATTCTGTGATGCTGAAAGCAGAACCAAAACCTGACCATGTAAATGAGTTTCTCCTTCCTGGATGACCACAGCCATAGCTCTCGATGTCAACAGTAAGGCATTATATTACTGCTGCTAAACTGCAACTAGAATATAAAAAGGGTCCTGGGCACTCCCGTCTGATTCACACAGGTCTGATTCCAGATGTACAGACTTCTGCAGACCCTGCATAACACAGTTACAAGCTGAAACTATTTCTAATAATCACGATCCATTCCAAACGTCTAAAACATTCAATTTACTTTTCCAGTCCTGCAAGAAGTTGAGCTGTTGGCAACCAGTAATACAGCCTGTGTTGCTTATTAGCCAATATTCTGAGTTTATCAATGTTGTTCGTATCATGAGGAGCAATGCAAAAGACACACTGAAATCAGATTCAAGGGGCCAAAGCATCCAGACTCAGACGCACCTGAATGCCTTTCAAAGTCACCACCAAAGCTGGATTTGATGCACCCTAGCTACATGACACCCTAGCTTCTCTTGTAGCTTCCCTGTCCTGAACATTTTAGTATTCCTCTGAAGTGCTCCCATTATTTTCAGCTCCGCTCCTGGGCTTCTCCAGGTTTAAGACGCTCAGCTTCCTCACTATAACTACACCATTAGGCCAGTCCAGCTCCTGTTTCCCAATTCTGCACCTGTACTGTGTACTCCAGCCTCAAAACCCCCGTTTTCAGCTCCCTAAAGGACTGAGCACAGCTGACGGCAGTAATAATATTTTAGTTTTAACAATACGTCCTAAATAAAGCTGACAGACACAGTAGAGTCACATTATTATGACCATCCAGAGTAACCACTGTGATCAGCAGACAGCAGCTAGATGCGCTGGGAGGGACTCAGTAAGGTCCTGGTCGGGTGCCACAGGTATCTGGAGCCATGCTGACTGCAATGCATCCCACAGCTGCTGGAGGTGCGTAGGGGAGGATCCATAGAGCGAACAAGACGATCTAGGTATTATGTTCAGGTCCAGGGCATTAGGGGGCCAGGAGGGTACTTGGATGTCTTGGTAATGCTCCTCCAACCAGTGTTGGAATTTTTGGCTGTGTGGCATGGTTTTGCTGGAAGCTCCAATCCAACCCAAGGAAGATGATCAGCATGTATGAGTGTACGTGATCTGCAAGGATGGATTCGTACTCAAATCGTGGTTGTTGAAAGTGTCTTCCACATGGACAAGTGGGCCACTAAAACATTCCCCGGACTATAACGTTGCTGCTGCCTCCTCCACCAGCTTGTGTTCTTCCACAAGTAGGAAGTGGTCATAATAACCGTGTAGCTGTGTCAGAACAGGGGAAACATTAAAGCATGCAGAATAAGGGAGGTATTCCACAAAGCAGGACTGCTGGAGCCAGATGATGAGGACCATCCAAAAAGAACTTCCCTCAAATTTCTTTTCCTACTGAGCAGTCATCATGTTCAGACTCAAGTTGTCTGCCTACCTGAGAATTCCTGCTTGGTGGACACAGCTTGCCAGGAGCACGGACAAGGAGACAGTGGCGTAACATAGTCAATATTTACAATTGATAAGCCTTACATGAATGCCATAACTGGTCAAATGTGCTGTTCAGCTCGGATTAGCTAGCTGTTGTAACATCACCTAAATAATACAGTTCACAGCCAATCATCCGAATTAGTTAGCTGCTCTTTTACTTTCAACATCCAGTATGTTCAATGCAAACTAAAGCCCTGACAGAGGTTTATCACAGCAGACATGGCTAGTTAACGCTAGCAACTGTTCTCCCACCTTATTGTGCATGATGAGAAATTAAGCTTCAGCTTTCAGCAAATAATATGAAATATTTACATACGAGCCTTTTATGAAAGCTGTAATATCGCATTAGAGCTCAATGTGCAGCACAGAATTGGGGGAAACCGGGTGACGACTGGCTAAATTCGCTAGCTGTGTAGCTTAGCATAGCTAGCTCATTTAAACGTAAAGATATAACGGACAACAATACAGCCCACCAACGAGTCTGCACAGTCCGAACATGAACACTGCGATAAAATGAAACCGAGAAGCAAAAACAATAAAAACACAACGGCTGGAAAAACAGACTGCAGCTAACTACGTTAGGCTAACCGCTACCTAGCATTAGCTTAGCCGCGACCTACGGCCCCACACTCGAAGTGATTTCGCCTGTTAGCGGCTCGCTAATGCTAGCTAACTTACCAGCTGGGTGAAATACACAGCTTGGATAAGACACTACCGGCACGTTTTGTCGTGGAGATATTTAGAGGGATAAAGATTTACCTGTTTTTGTTTACAAATAATGCACTGGATATTTAATTGTATTGCTTTTCGCTTAGCTGTGCTACAGTGCACAGGCGTGTGACCTGGACGCCGCTAGCTCTGCTAACTAACTAGCCAAATACAAATCCGTCCCCGCGTGAAGTGGACCGTTCCAAATATCACCCGCTTCTTCGACACTTGGCTTCTGCTCTGGGAGGGGGGTGTACAAATATTACATTTGAACACTCCTGCGTTCGCTACACGTTTCATCACATACATATGTCACAGTAGGTCATTTTATTAAAGGCTAGTACAAATACTTTGTTTATTATTCAGTGGCTTTTGAAAAAATGAGGTATTCTTTTGTGGAGGCGAGCGGGGGACACCCGGACGGGAATGGATTCGTCCAAGTGTAAGTGGCTAAGGGAGCTTTGGAGGGAGGTTGTTTGAAATTAGAGCGTGGCCGCTTCTCAAAATCCTGGTTTTGCGCCAAGTTCATGTGCAGGCCTTATACCTTCTGTACGGTCATAATGAGGGTCAGGACTTTTCTTTGAATGATGGACACTTTTCAACACATATATGTGAATTTAAAGACTTTTGAAGCAACGACAGATCAAATCTGTTGGACAGTAGATTATTCCTCATCTGGTCACTCTCTGTTAAAGGGTCCGTATACAATGTACACCACATTGCCAAAAAGTATTCGCTCATCTGCTTCACCCACATATGACCCTGAGTGACATCCCATTCCTAATCCATAGAGTTTAATATGATGCCGGCCCACCCTTTACAGCTAGAACAGCTTCAACTCTTCTGGGAAGGCTTTCCACAAGATTAGGAATGTGTTTATGGGAATTTCTGACCATTCTTCCAGAAGCGCATGTGTGAGGTCAGACACTGATGTTGGACGAGAAGGCCTGGCTCTCAGTCTCCGCTCTAATCCATCCCAAAGGTGTTCTATCGGGTTGAGGTCAGGACTCTGTGCAGGCCAGTCCAGTCCTTCCTCCTCAAACTCGCTCACCCATGTCTTTATGAACCTTGCTTTGTACACTGGTGTGCAGTCACGTTGAAACAGAAAGGGGCCGTCCCCAAACTGTTCCACAAAGTTGGGAGCATGAAGTTGTCCAGAATCTCTTGATCTGCTGAAGAATTAAGGGGCGGAGCCCAATTCCTGAAAAAACAACCCCACACCCTAATCCCCCCTCCACCAAACTTTACACTCAGCACAATGCAGTCAACTGTCAAACCCAGATTCGTCCATCGGATTGCCAGGCCGAGAAGCGTGATTGGTCACTCCAGAGGCAATCGGAGTGGCAACCCTGGTGCACTATGTGCCTCAGCATCCCATATAAATGGTATGGAACCACAGAAAGTCAGAGACCATCCCTTATTTATTTCATTTCCAGGAAGGAAGGAGAAGATAAAGGCAGAAAGATACAGGGGAAATCCTAACAACCCCCTGGAAGACCTGGTAGCCCAAAACTGCCCCATCAGGTAAACCAGATTTAAAGCGTTCAGGCAGGAGAACATCTAGCTCCACTCTCGCATCAGATCTGAGAACATCCACAGGTGTGTCTGTCCATCCTTCCACTGTGAGGAGACACCTCAACACTACGGAGGTCTGAAAGGACCAGTAGCTGCTCCAGAAGCTCCTCACTGAGAAAAGAGACACACACACATCAAACGAAGAAGCTGCTGGTGCTCTCAGAACAATGGACTGACCACCCCAGAGTCCAGAACCTCCAGACCACTGAATGTGTTTGGGGTTATTTGGATGGTGAGAAGATGCAGAAAAACCAACTTCTAGGACTGAACTGTGGAGGTGTGGCTGAACAGGCCAGGTAGCTTCCTGATACCAGTTTAGCTAACCCTAACCGGCCATGCAGAGGGGTGACCTGCAGAGCACCGTGGGAGATCCAGACTCACAGTAACAGGGACTTCTCTTTATTAGCAGTCGGTCATGTTTGTGTAAAGCTGTATCGCATCGCTGCTCAATGGAAAATAGGTATCTCAAAAATTACAACTTTACAAGAGAGGCCAAAAGCCTACTTTAACTCTAATGATTGATAGATAGATAGATAGATAAATAGATAGAGAGATAGAGATGGAGAAAGATAGATAGATAGATAGATAGATAGATAGATAGATAGATAGATAGATAGATAGATCGATCGATCTCAGCATGAGCTCAGACACTGCCCTAACAGGGGGCCAGTGCTGGTACCTACAGATTAATACACAGACATAGAGCAAGTAAAGCATTACCTGGCAACCCCAGCCCAGTGCTCATTCCTATAGAGGAGAAAAGGTCATTATAAGTGCAACACAAAGGTTATTAAAGTGCAATGGAACCAGATGGTTTTCAATAGAACCCAAGCAGACTTGGGCCATTTGTTGGTCCATGCACCATGACAGTTCATGTGTAAACAGCAGCTGCTGTCTTCACATGATGCGTAAAAGTGAAGTTCAACAAAAACGGAGGTGCATGTTTTTCCATTGGACAGTGATGATATGTGTGTATTGTGTTTTGCTCTGCTGTCTGACTGGGCCTAGTCCCCATGTGGCTGAAGCATGTGGCTACTGATGACCCGCCTCTTCCCTGCTGTTGAGCTAAAAACGGCTTTTGCTTAAACTGCTACATTTCCACCTCTTACCCTACACCAACACCACACTGGTGTCGGACGTGGGATAGTACCCCGATCTGCCCCACAGCCCCCAAAGTGGTTATTCTATGGCACTGCACACATGATGTGAAGGCTATTTACCAAATTTCAGGGCTCTTCCTAGAACCTTTACACTATGTGGTTTTCTTTAAATGTACAAAATTTATTTTTAAAAATGTGGTTCCTTAAAGAACTGTCCAGTCGAAGGGTCTTCTAGGAACCAAAAGTGGTTCTTGTATGGCACTGCACACATGATGTGAAGGCTATTTACCAAATTTCAGGGCTCTTCCTAGAACCTTTACACTAAGTGGTTTTCTTTAAACTTTATTAACTTTTTTTTTTAATCTGGTTCCTTAAAGAACTGTCCAGTTAGAGGTTCTTCTGGGAACCAAATGTGGTTCAACTATGGCACTGCACGCATTAAGTAAAGGCTATATACCAAATTATAATATAGTTTCCAGAGCCTTAAATTTCCCTCTGGGATCAATAAAGTATCTATCTATCTATCTATCTATCTATCTATCTATCTATCTATCTATCTATCTATCTTTTTAAACGTAACAAAGTTCATTTACAAAAAATGGTTCCTTGAAGAACTGTCCAGTCAAAGGTTCCTCTAGGAACCAAAAGTGGTTCTTCTATGGCACAGCACACATAAATAAATGCTACATACCAAATTTCAGGGCTCTTTCTAGAACCTTTACACTGTGTGGATTTTTTTTAAACTTTACAAAAAGTTAATTTACGAAATTGGTTCCTTAAAAAACTATCCACTCAAAGGTTCTTCTAGGCACCCAAGGTGGTTCCTCTATGGCACTGCACGTAGACCTTACCTTTAGTTCTGAGGTTCTTTAGAACAGTGGCACACTTGTTTGGGTTCCCTAAAGAAACCTTCAATGGATGCTTCTTTAATAGAGAACCGTTAATAAAAGTTTTAAGTCAAGAACCATTTTTAAAGAACACCAGTTGGTTCTATACACATTACAGCTGGGTTTTTGTGTCCTCCTAGAACTGTACGTCCCAGCCGAGGAAGGCTTATGTTTTCAGAGTGTGTGGAGCCATGCGCCCATGAGGGTTGCATCAAAGCAAACCCTATAAAAGGCCTATCCCAGAGGGAGGCGTGCTGGACTCCAAGGAGAGGACCTGAGGGAGAACGGCCTTCTTGGTTTCCCCAGCGAACATCAGGAATCTGCTTCTGAAAGTAAAAGGTGTGGAACCTGGCACGTTAATACACACCACCAAATCCCCTCCGGTCGGATATCACATACCTGTCAGTGAGCAGATGATCAGAATCGAACTGATTCAGTTGAAGGGCACATTCTTGTTTTAATGGCCTTGTCATTCTGATTGGACTTATTCTCCTCATGGTCACGATAGCTATCTGAAGGCTTGTTTTTGTTGGCGCACGGTCCCTCCTTAAGCAGGACTGAACAGGACTATAAACCGAGCCGGAGCTCCTGCTCAAGGCGGTATCTGAGTTTAATCTGAAGGGTGGGGCGCCAGTCATGTGAGGTCCTGCTGTACAGTCCCTTCTGCGTCATTGTGGTCACTCCGGGAGACTTTCTAGGCCACAGCTCCCTCACCTCGACCTCTTTCTTCAGCGGCTCCCCGCCTTGGGAGCGTAAAAAGGTCCCCACCGGGCCTGCCGGACTGCAGCTCCAGAGAACGGCAGGGCTTGAAAACCAAGCCACGTGCCTCAAAGAGGGAATTAATGCACAAAAATAAGGAGAACAACAACAAAGGAAGACTCGGGTCATCTGTTTGTCAGACCTGACCTCTTTATTGCACTTGGTAATGCCTAAAAATAAGCAACCAGGAAACCAATACAACCAGTAGAATAAACTCTGCAGTGTAATCATCCTTTGTGCTGAAGAACATAAAATAAAAATTATAGAAACTTTAATAGCTTAATAGAAATATGGCATTTAATTTATGCTGACTACTATTAGGAATGACTTAGCATCTATTAAAACATAAAAATATTTATTTACACATTTACTGCATTTAATGCTCTCTGTTCTGCCACTGTTTCAAAGTCCTGGAGGAAATTATAAGTGCAAATAAGACCCAGCATTCAATCAAATGAATAAGCAACCAGTAGATTAGGCATCCCAGTCATTCTGCAGGCGAGCAAGCCTATCATCCATTGTGCAATAACACTGCCACCTGCTGGCCAATCACTATAAAGCAGCTTACTTGTGAGGTAAACAGAGCACGTACAAATGCATGAACGAGGGACCCTGCTGTGCTTGGTTACATTCATTAACACAACAGTGTGTTTGGCTATTGGTAAACATCGCAGGCTGTACTATGAAGTACTCTCGGGTTAGCTGCTTGAAAACCAGCGGTTGAAAGTGAACGGCGGGGCAGGTAAGACTCCATCCGCGCTGTAGATGGGACATGCTTTAAAAGCACAGGGCCAGTCAGTCCAGGCATAGCGCAGACCTGCCACGTTGTCAAAGGGACAGTCAGCTATTGATACCAAAACAGCATTGCTGCCCTGTTCCTGCATCGGAGCAGGAAGCCATGCAGAACCTGCGTCACATGGTTTCTTCTCTTTAGAGCAGCAGATCTGTAGCGGAGATAAACACGACTTAATTCCAGCTTGAGACTTCAAAGGAGTAACGTTCAGCAAAACCTAACCCAACATGCAGTGAGGGGACCTTGATGGGGACCTATTACGCTTATAACAACGATCCTCATTTAAGCCTGGGGTTCACATGCAGCATTTTCCTCATACTGTACATGAAACAATGTTTCAGAGCTCCTATATCTTTCAGCCACACATTCCCAGTGAGCCCGGTGTGCTCTGATTGGTCAGCTCGAGGACTCTAAGCTTGATCTTGAAAGTCCGGTAGGACAGGCTGGTAGACCTGAGCCACCATCGCCAGGGCAGACTGGAGCAGGATGTGTGACGAGTGGTGAGCCTTTACTGTTTTAGCTCTCTGTGTGCTGTGTGGGCGTGGCAGTAGGTGGGGAATAAGGACTGTGTTACGAGATGACATCACCATGTAACAGAGAAACAGGCTGGGATTCCAATGAGGCATGTCAGGCCGCTGAGGGAAGGGGGTTCTGTGGGAGAGAGTTTCTCCCTCTGGTGTGTGTTCGGGATTTGGAACTTGGCAGAACACTCACATGCACGAAAAGCTCCATGACGGGGAAAATCCGGAGAAGCTAAATAGGTCCCCTTTAAATATGCTGGATTCTGACACTGTATGATCACAGTAATGTTCTAACTCTGTGACCAAAATGCCTGAGAATGAAATCTCAATCTCAATACATCAACCAATAGACCAATAACACCCTCACCTCAAAGGTACTGTTGGAACGAGTGGCTTTGATCACTTGATCGAAGGTGATGTTCAGGGAGGTCGGGTTGATCCAGACCTTACTGGGGAAAGGTCCCTGGAAGGAAACCCCATTCTCCTTATAGGCTACAGCTCGGGCTCCCAGCACCAGCCTAAACGCCACGTCCTGTTTGTCCCGCGGGTGAATACTGCACACACATACACAGACAAACTAAATGAACCGTTAGCTTGGTATACCTATTAACACGGTGTATTAAAAACACTAATCACTTTATTAGTGCAAAATCAGAGACCACCTTTATGTGTTTAATGTCCAGTCAAAATAGCCATTAACGAAATAACTACATCCAAGCCTCAACAACTACATCCACATTGTTCTGAATTCACATTATTCAGTATTACTCTATTTGCACATTGTGTGTTTGTTATGTCTTCTAATCTTTCCTGGAGCATTTGGTTGCCTGGGTGCATTTCTAGTTGGTAGTTGGTGTAGCTCAGTGGATAACACTACTGCCCTTCAGAGAGCCAACACCACGTGTGGGAGGCTGGGGTTTGAATCCCGGTCTGGGTGACTACGCTGTGCTACACCAATAAGGGTCCTTGGGCAAGACTCCTAACACTACATTGGCCTACCTGTAATATGATTAACCTTGTAAGTCGCTCTGGATAAGAGCGTCAGCTAAATGCCGTAAATGTAAATTTCCACACCTCCAAAGTTCAGTCTAGAAGTCTGTTTAATATCTCCAAACTCCAAAAACATTCAGTGGTGTTGAGGTTTCTGGACTCTGGGGTGGTCATTTCTCAGAAAGGAGCATCTTGGACAGCTACACATCCTTTTAGACCCATAGCATTGAGGTGTTATCTCACAGTGTATAAGTAAAACCCACCTGAACAAAGAGCAAACTGTCCAATGACAAACAAGTATCTCCAAAATGGCAACTTTACAGGAGACAGCCAAAACCATATTTTACTACCAGGAATCAGACGCCATTTTTTACTGGCCCATTCATCATGAAATTTTCACACAGTGTAAACGGCAGCACAAAAGCTCAAATGACGTAAAAATTGACAAAAATGGAGATGCATGTTTTTCTATGGACAGCGCCACGTTAATACTTCTAATACACCTATGAGAGACATTGCTTCAGGCTTCTTCAGAGAAGACAAGGAATATACTGAATTAGAACAACTGTCATGTGAATGCTTCACACATGGAAGGCACATGGAAGACAAGCGTCCAGGCTCTTCTCTGTCCTGGCTCCCGGATGGTGGAATGAACTCCCACTGGCTGTCCAAACAGCTGAGACTCTTGTAGTCCTCAAGCGCAGACTGGAGACCCGTCTCTTCGTAACACACCTAAGTGAGTGAGCTCTAGTAGAGGTGTATGTTATATGTGTATGCTGAAACTGATTCAGCACTTACACTGACCATAACCTTCCCTCTCTCTAGGTATGAGAACTGGGCTGGGGTTGCCAGGTAGTGCACTGATGCTTATACATGTCTGTGTATTAATCTCTAGGTATCAGCACTGGCCCCTGTTCAGGCAGTGTCTGAGTCCATGGCGAGTTCTGACTCTAACCTTCCTGTACTAGCTGGGAAACATTATCCCACAGAACACTAAGCACGGTTGTAAGTCACTCTGGATAAGAGCGTCCGCTAAATGCCTTAAATGTAAATGTCACATGTCAATGGTTCTTTGTATAGTAAACCCGCTCACAGAGCTCTTTTTGTTGGGAGCATGTAAGACAGACATTCCATCGGTGTTTTGACCCTCCCTCCATACTTGTCCATACCTGCCCCAAGGTGACTTTTCATCTGGTAAGTCCATAGCAACAGCCATGAAGGTTTTCTTCATGCGCTCATTAGGAGCAAAGCCGTAGTCTGCTGTCTGGTGCCAGCGAATCTCTGGGAAGCCGTCACGTGCGGTTTTCCTATAGGTGCACAGCTGGGGAGGTTTAAGGAAAGTTAAAGAAAGGCATGCAAGTGCACTGAGATCACATCTGTCCTTATTACTGAGAAGAACAGAAGAAATTAATACACTGAATTAATAACTCCTACAGATTTTAGAGGAGGGGGCACTGACATAACGATGACGCAAGTGGTGGTATACCGACATATTAGGCGAGGCCAGTCATTCCCTGAGCCCATTTTGTACCATTTGTGATTTGCACACAGAGGAATTTGTCTTCCGCATTGAACCCATCCGTGAAGTGAAACACCCACACACTAGGGGGCAGTGAGCACACATGCCCGGAGCATTGGCCAGCCCTACCCATGGCGTATGACGTGGATTTGGAGGTTAGGTGCCTTGCTCAAAATCAGAGTCTGACCCCACACAAATGTGCTTCTGGAAGAATGGTCCGAACCAGCAACCTGTCTCGGAACGTAGACAAAACCAAAGAGATGGCTGTTGACTATCGAAGGACAAGGCGTGACCACTCTCCACTACACATCGACGGCTCCACTGTGGAGATCCTCAAGAGCACCAAGTTCCTTGGAGTTCACCTGGCAGAGGATCTTACCTGGTCCCTCAACACCAGCACCATAACCAAGAAAGCCCAGCAGCGTCTCTACTTCCTGCGAAGGCTGAGGAAGGCACATCTCCCACCTCCCATCCTCACCACCTTCTACAGAGGAACCATCGAGAGCATCCTGAGCAGCTGCATCACTGCCTGGTTTGGGAACTGCACCGCAGCGGGTAGTGAGGACAGCTGAGAAGATCAACGGTGTCTCTCTTCCCACCGTCACAGACATTTACACCACACTCTGCATCCGCAAAGCAAGCAGCATCGTGGGTGACCACACACACCCCTCACACACACTCTTCACTCTCCTACCATCTGGAAAAAGGTGCAGAAGCATCGGGGCCCTCATAACCAGACTGTGCAACAGCTTCTTTCCAAAAGCTATTAGACTACTGAGCAATCAGAGTATACAAGGGAATACTTTGGCAATATTCTAATAATATATATTAATATTAATATTATTATTATTATTATTATAATATCCTGTCTCTTTTTTATATATATGTTTATTAGTACAATATCCACCAAGTACATTGGTGGTCATACCTGCTGTACTTGATCATACACAGCCCCTACTTGTCCTTTCATGAGCTGAAATATTGGAACTCATCTATTTTTGCTTGATCTGACCAAAATACATGGTCACAAACTTTTAGATCTGGCTAAAAGCTTGTGGGGGGATTTAAGATGTGCATCTCTGCGCTTCCTTTTCAGCGGAAGACTGAGATGAGTGGAGTTCAAGGTCGTCTCGCAGCCCTTTCTGAGTGGCTTTGCTCTTATTAGCCTGAGAGCGTGCTGTGAAGTCTAGCACACCTGTTCAGGGACAATCAGTCAAAAGACATTACAGCCTCCTCCAGACAGGCAGCTCAAGTGAATTTCAGAAGGACAGACTTGATATGTGGATTTCTCAACCTGTGGGCTGCAGACCATCAGTGGGCAATCCAGCACCCTCTAGTGGTCTATGGGCTGGTACTCACGTGGAGCCTGTAGTTTGTAGTGGGCTGACACATCATACATAACCATTTTAGAGTTATAATAGGTGTATTAATATATACAGATCTAGAAAAATGTAAGAGACCCCCTGAGAATGATCAGTGTCTCTAGGTGTACATGTTCTGGGTTTGTGTTGGACCAGAATCCCTCAGTTCTGTTTGATTCTCTACACTACTGGAACCATGTCTCCCAAACTCCAGATCAGTTAGAGAGGGTATTAGATCTGCCAGTTTAGAAAATCACTAATGACCTGCCAGAAGCCTGTTTTTTAGAGACCATGCTGCCAGCTAAAGTTTCACCCCAGCCACCGCACCGCCAGTCTCTCTGTAGGTCACTTGAGGTCATCTTACGGTGGGTAAGGGACTTATATGGAATATATATATAGGTGGCATTAACTCATCACGGTCAGTAGAGAGGGGGTTTGGCCCTCTGCTGGCAGTCTGTAGAGAGTTTTCTGTGTTGTCCTGTGTGTTTGCTGCTGGACCTTGTTCTTATGAACCAGACGCTCACTGTATCTGCCAGTAAAGCTAGAACCCCACCTTCTGTTCCTCACTAAAAAACCTGCTGTACATGGTGGCCAGATGCTTTGTAGTTTAAGAAGGAAACTGGAGTGGGTCCTTATATATATATATATATATATGCTATTTTAGTAACATATGAGTTTTAGTAACTACTCCACTGCCAATTAAACCTCATTCAGGCTGCCTGTAAATACGTGCAGAAATTCACACTGATGCTATTTCAGTCCTTGAATAAAAATGTCCAAGAGATATGCAAGCAGGCCCATCATTCACAGGCTTGTGTTATATTCATTATGTCTAAATATTGCTTGCTGTATTTATAAAAATCACAGTTTTTCTGGTGGGCCTCAAAAGCTTTTAGTATTATTTAAAAAAATTAATGGTCAGTTGAAAACATTCACTATGCAAAGTCCATATGAGTTTTAGTAACTACTCCACTGATATAAATGTGCATGGCACCTGTACGAATCCGAAAGGGAAGTCCTGTGCGGTCTGGCCCTCTGAGCCTTGGTGGAAAGCCATCCTCCAGTCTTGTGTTATATCATAGTCATTGCTTGGAAGGTCAAAAGCATAAAGTATTTGGTCCTGAAAAACATTTGTAACATCTGCGTTCGCTTCACCTGAGAACAAGCAGTGCAAAAGTCAAGCAATGCTTTATTACACCTCCCTGCAGTCACATCCCAGGTACACGGTGTTCACAGTCTATTACCTTGGTACCATATGGCTCCTTTCATGGTCATGTTAAGCAGAGGGTGGATCATGGCGTTCCATAACACAGAACTGTTCCAACTCATTTGCCCGTCACTTCGTACAGGTAGCGCAATCCACAGTAAACAGAACAGAACACAACAAAAACAGGTTACACCAAAAACACAGTCGTCAGATCAAAACGTCCAAACTACCAGTGACTTTCTGCATCGCGTGAACAAAAATGGACCACCTGTATACACTTAGGGGGTCAACACTGAGATTTCCATTGCTATGGCAACCTTCTCTTAGTTTGCCAGTCCTTAGTGTTTGAGTCCTGGAAGTTTTAAGCTCCAGTAGAATTAAAAGGTTATCCAACTAGGAATTTTGGAAACCAATTTTTGGAAGGACTGTGCTGTGCCTTAGTGAGGTCTTACCTCTTGTGCTCTGTCAGTCTATAGGAAATATACCAAAATATACTATTTTTGGCCCCTATCATTTTATCACTATTTATTATTGTTAATAAATAGATTGTATTATTTATTTATTTATTTAGTTTGTATGTGTACTTTAAGTGTATATTTATTTTTTGTTATATTACCCTTTTTTTATCTTTTAAAATATTTTTTTTTAAATTTGAAGTTTGAATAATTTTTGTAACAACTGTATTATTATATTTATAATTAAAAATTAATGACATAAAAAAATTTTATAAATAAAATGAAATTACTAAATAAACTTTGTAAAAAATAAATGGACCAAACGTACCCCATTACATTATTAACAGACATTAATTAATTCCACCAAATTTTAAAAAGTATTTATTTCATTGGTTTAAGCGGAAACAAAGTCTAAGATTTCTTTACAGTGGTGCTGATTATAATATAAATATAGCCATTTTATTTACTATCTAGAACTGCCAGTGCCAGTGCCGCTACATATATATCACTGTATGAATGTAATACATATTAACCCTGACGATGGTGAAATAGTGGTAAATCTAAAAATAAGTTTTCTTTGTTGGACCTATTTGCCTGCATGTATTCCTCCACCCTGAACTGATTGAAACACCTTGATGAAAATACAGTTTAGACTACACGGTAACACACAACTACTGTAAAAACAGCCTCTCAGACGCCAAGCTGAGTAATCGCAACCAATATATATGCAAACTTTCTGTGATGCAACTTTCAGTGGCGCTCACTTCCTCAGACGCCTGGTTCCAATCACCACCACTGTGAATAAATCTGGCTCTGTTAGTTTCACTAGAACGGAGAGTTTCACACCAAACCACTCCGAAAGACTCTTGAAAAATGTGTGGAGCTCCCCTTTAAAGTTTAACACGTCTGTCCTCTTCCTGTAAGGTCACCACTAGAGGTTTGTTATCACTAGGCATGTCACACGTGTTTGATCTTATATCTGTAAGACAGACTTTTTTATTATATATCTTAATTAAATCATTAATATTAATTAAAATAATAAAATAGTTGCACATATACCCAGAAGGAGTCAACTGACAGGAATGAAACTTGGTGGGTAGGTTTGACATGCTCAGCCATGCATTTGACGTAAGCAAGGATGGGCCTTATTGCTGGACCTGACTGACCCAACAGCCACGACTGGACATTCAGTGAGCAGTGGTGTCCTCCATGAGTCATCCTGTTAGTGCAGCACCATTGGCAGACGGCTGCACCACGCAGGACTACATGCACACAGACCGTTATGATGACTGTCCTTAACACCACGTCACTGTCACCAAAGACTGCAGTGGTGTCGTACCAGACTGTCATGGAGTGACTCAGAATGGCAGCGGGTCATCTTCAGTGACGAGTCCCGCTTTAGTCTTGGTGGAGACGACTAATGATTTCATGCATGGAGGCAGCCTGATGCCATACTGAGAGACAGACTTCTGTATGTGTAGCTCAATAAATATTGATCATATCAGTCTAAATGTATCATCAGTTATTGATCCTGGTCACTTTTATGTTCCTTCCCAACACCACCGCACTCCCACACCTCCTTCTGGGTGCAGCTGTTCTTTTGTCAATGAGTGTAAATAAAGTCATTAAGAGTGGTTTGATGTGAAGTGCTGCGTTCTAGCCAGCCAGCCAGCCAGTTTGGCTGATACTGTAATACAATGAGGAAAAGGATGAATTTGCTAATTTAAATAAGTTCTAAAACAGTTAGCATGTCACATGAACACGAGTACCTCTTGTAGTATGGTGCTTCTGAGAAAAGTGTGTGTGGGGTCTCGAGCCCACACATGTGCAAAGCTCTTGGAGAGGACCAGGCCTCCACCGGTGTCCCACCCCAGCATGACTCCACTAAACCAACCGGGTACTTCAGGGTCTCGTACAGGTAGCGGCCAAACAACCAGCACACAGCAGAGAAGTGGGTGAAGTCTTTTCCTCCAAGGACCTCTACGATCACAGATTCCAAACACACCCACAAACAACATCATTAACAACATCATTCTGCATACTGAAGATGGCAGTATCTTCAGGCTCCTGCAGGTGGCGCTGTATGAGGATGATTGGGCTATAAATACCTGTGGGCTGCGAGTGACGGCATCCATAGATTGGGAAGAGGTGCTACAGTGCAGGGAATGTCTCGTTACGTGTGTGGAAAATGGCTCCAGAGCAGATATTAATGATTGGCTAAAAGGAGGGACTGAGCATGTGGGCGTGGCCAAAGACCATAGTGTGAAGGAAGTAGCTGAATCTGCAGGTGTATGGAAGCAGCGTACGGTCATATGGGTCTACCAGCAGTGGGAAAATCCCAGTCTACAGGGAATTCTCCTCGGAATTGTGCCAGGGAAGGCACCCACCAAATCTGGACCACCTGACCAATCCTTTGTAAGAGTGTTTGAACATTGATGTGGCTACATCCAGAAACCTGTCCAGTCCATGCCAAATCCAATTACAGCTGTTATTGGTGCTCCTGAAGGTATTACAGGGTATTAGATCCGTTTCAGTCGCAGGGGACTCATTACTTGTCTGGTGAGCTAATCATGATCTAGTGAACATTCAACTGCTTTAATGGTGGATTATTAGATGACGGAGTATTATAACACGGTTTATTGTAGTACTGTGTATTATTACATTACAGAGTAAATCACAATCCACAATCCAATTCTTAGGATACTGTTTGTCTGTGCTAATTAAATATGTAAACAGTTATAAACTGTTCCATGTATAATTATAATTAAATTATTAGTTTATTTTCCAAAATAACTAAACCTAGTTGTAGTGGAATTTGAGACTTTCCAATAAGCTGAATAATGTACAGAAGAATCATAATCAAACCTTATTGGATCATTATGGGAACTGACATGTACATTCCACATACAGCTGCCTGTTTCAGACAGTCACAGTATATGGTATGTACAGGGGTTGGACAATGAAACTGAAACACCTGGTTTTAGACCACAATCATTTATTAGTATGGTGTAGGGCCTCCTTTTGCGGCCAATACAGCGTCAGTTCGTCTTGGGAATGACATATACTGCGTCCTGCACAGTGGTCAGAGGGAGTTTAAGCCATTCTTCTTGCAGGATAGTGGCCAGGTCACTACGTGATGCTGGTGGAGGTTGGTCCTTCTTGGTGGTATGCTGACATTACCCTGGATACCGTGGCTCTTGATACATCACAAAGACTTGCTGTCTTGGTCACAGATGCGCCAGCAAGACGTGCACCAACAGTTTGTCCTCTTTTGAACTCTGGTATGTCACCCATAATGCTGTGTGCATTGCAGTATTTTGAGCAGAACTGTGCTCTTACCTGCTAACTGAACCTTCACACTCTGCTCTTACTGGTGCAATGTGCAGTTAATGAGGATTGGCCACCAGGCTGGTCCAATTTAGCCATGAGACCTCCCACACTAAAATGACAGGTGTTTCAGTTTCATTGTCCAACCCCTGTACGTGTGAAAATCTGCCAACCATGCAGAACTCAAATCAAATCTATGCCACATATTTATGTGTGTATATATATATATATATATATATATATATATATATATATATATATATATATATATATATATATATATATATATATATATATATATATATATATTCATACCAGCATTAAAAAAGTGCCTGTCCACATAATGCAACAGCTATGCAGACACAATATCTAAAATAAAATAAAAGCCGTTTTAAAAGATAATTAGTAAATTAACAGTACTGTGCAGTAAGGGGATTAACACTATTGAGTTTGAAGTGTGGTGTGCAAAATGTGCAGATCTTGGAAAGAGGATGTGCCAGTACTGTTTCTGAGCCGCAGTGTGTTGTAAGTTAACATCGCTCTGTAGAAAGAAAAACAGGTATCCCCTAAATGGCAACTTCACAGAAGTCAAAAAACTTCTCAGCCCTTAAAGTTATAGTGTCAGGAGAGTTTCTCCCAAACATGAGTTTATCATGAACGGTTTACACCATGGGTTTACAGCTGCCATGTTCAAATTAGGTCAGAAAATAAAAACAGACAACAATGAAAAGCTGTTGTGTTTCTTTTAGACCACAACAATACCAGCTTAAAGATGTCCTGACAGAAACACTGACCAGAAAGTCTGCAGTAATTTCACTTCCTGAAACGAGCAATTCAATGTTTCCCTTGTGTTTAAAACAGTTTATACAGCCTGTGCTAGTCCTGCATTTACATTTTTAACTCCACTTATAATATTTATGCGGGTTTATGAAACAAAAACAGGCATAACTCATTTTAAATGACCCCATTCCAGCCCCTCTTTACTCTTTACAAACAAGCAGGCTATTTCATGACGGTGCCTTTAAGACTGACACACATTAATACAGCTCTGGAAATAAATATGAGCCCACTCCAATTTCTTCTTAAATCCGCATCTCCACATGTACAGCAGGTTCTTAGTGAGGAACCGAAGGTTGGGTTCTAGCTTTGCTGGCAGATACAGTGAGTGTCTGGTTCATAAGAACAAGGTCCAGCAGCAAACACACAGGACAACACAGCTACAGACTGGCAGAGGGCCAAACCCTCTCTCTACTGACCGCGATGAGCGCCACCTCATTCCAATGTCCCTTACCCACCGTAAGATGACCTCGAGTGCCCTACAGAGAGACTGGCGAGCGGTGGCTGGGGTGAAACGCACAGCGAGCATGGTTCTAAAACAGGCTTCTGGAGGTCATTAGTGATTTTCTAAATAAACAGATCTAATACAATATCTGATCTGGAGTTTGGTAGACATGCTTCCAGTAGTGTAGAGAATCAAACAGAACTGAGGAATTCTGGTCCAACACAAACCCAGAAACTGAAACTAGAGACACTGATCATTTACAGGTGGTCTCTTATTTTTTTTCCAGAGCTGTATGTGCTGTTCTGATTGGCTGCCCCGCATTGTACTTTATTTGAAAAGCAGCCCATGCTGAAACACTCATTATAACTTTAATATGAGTGGACGGAGCTCTAAAGTGCTGTAGGCGCATGTTAGTGTTGTTTCGCACCTGGTGTGGGACGCGACCATGGAACCTCCACCCCTGCAAGATCGATTAGCTCCACGTTACTATGCTCCAGGGCGGCCTGGAAGACCCTCACGTCGGGAAACTTGGAGGCTAGGGCCAGTTCCTCTGAAGCATTATACACCTGGAAGGAGACCGGAGACACAGGTTTGAGTTACTGTCAGCCTTGGTACGACAACAAGCGGAGAAATCCTACTGGAAATCTGGACTGTAAACCTCGAGTCTATACCACATGTGCACGAGCTTGTAAACCAAAGATTAAATGAGAATTCATTTCCTATCTTAATATGTACTTTATGAGATTACAGCTGGAATTGTCCAGTGGGGAGATCTGATTGGATCTAGTTATCGTTTTACTGTACAGTATGACAGGCTGTTTGCAGCTGCTGAATGAATAGGAACGTAAGGAATCCTGTATGAATCAAACTCTCAAGACAGGGCAGAGATTCAGAAGGCAACGTGGCTTCATAACGGCCCCTTGAAAGAGCCTAGCTGTTATCACTGAAGCCCATTTCCAAGTCCACCCAGATGACGAATGGCTAGAACTAGCTGCCAACAGACTCCCTTTACTGATACTGGTTTTTCACCGCAGGTTTGATATTTAATTCGAGTAATGGTTCAGCATGTTGGTGAGGTATGGCATAACACGCATCACAAATCAATAAAAGTGAAGAGATCATAAACATGGACCGGCCTAATTATCCGATACCCGATTCAGCTGACTATTGGGATCGATACCTGATCCTAATATCGGATCGGTTCATCCCTAGGCATGCCTTCACTACAGTTGGTTTAGAAGGTCATCAAAAGCTAACCAGCGTACAGCATAGCACCCCAATAATTAACTGCCACAGTGAAGAGCATGTTCATCCTATGACGGCCACATGCCAAGGATCTCTGTCTCTAAACCAGAGTACACATAACTAAAGATTATTTGCATTTTAATTTATATTTTATATTTTCCATCACTTTAGGAAGCATTAAACATTTATGTGTCTACACTTTGCCCGAGCTCTGGCCACAGGCCATTTAAAGCATCATGGGGTGCAGGAATAACATGGAATGCAAACAAAAAAAAAAACAGCTGCCAAACAGCTCTGGAGGTCAAAGGTTTGACCTTTACCACTCAAGAGAAGAAGTGAAACTAGAGTATGAAAGAGAACCAGTACTAGTCACCTGAGTAAGGGTGAAGGCCATGTTGCTTTGACCACCACACAACCAAACGTCTCCAAACAGGATATCTGTGAGCACGATCTTGGCTGTAGCAGGTCCTTTCTGCACAGCAGTCAGGTTGTAGGGACCACCGGGCTTCACAGCGTCAAGGGTCATCTTCCAAATGCCTGTGGAAAGGATCTAACACTTAATAAAGTCTACTTGGTTCAAATGTGTCCTGGGCAAAAATGGTTTCCATGCTTGAAAACCGCTTGTCCCACAAAGGCCCATGTGCCAAACACCACCTTGGTGGCCATTTGGAATTATGTTCTGTGGACTGGTAAGTCAAGCATGGAACTTGACAGGGGTCCCATTATATCTGGAGTTAAGCTAACACAGCAGTCCACAATAAGAATAGCACATCAACAGTGAAACATGGTGGTGGTAGTTTGATGGTGTGGTGGATGCTTTGCTTCTTCCCAGTCTGGGCGACTTCCCATAAGTCCCCTTGTCATATATCTCATTTTCTGCGAGGACCTGACACCATTTGCTGTGATGACTATGCAGAGCTAGAGCAGGCACTGTAGTAATAGTGTGTTCGAGCCAATTTTGCCCAAACAAGTCCAAACAAAGGTGAGCAAAACACCATCACCATGTGCCATGTAAACACATGACTACAGTTCATGTCCATCAATGTTACTCACCATTAACAACAGGAGTAGACTTTACTTGATTACTCTGTGGTCCTGATAAGGAAATCTCCACCTCAGCTCCATCTGTGGCATATCCCCACACCACGGCTCTCTCTGGATCTCTCTGCAGGACCATGTGGTTTCCATAATAGGACGCAAAGCGAAATTTATCACCTGGATAGTATGCAGACAAGAAGAGGCACAAAGACAAGTGACCTAAGTGATTGGCTGTATCTGCACAGTAATCCAGAGATATCTTCCCATTAGGTGTAATAATTTGATGGCTAGTTTTTTCTTGGATCTTGGGCTTCCATGGCCTTTTTGCCTGGCTTTAGAAGAAAATGACACTTAACCTCCTGAGACCTGGACTTGCTTGGTGTGCAATATTAATTTCTCCTAGCTATTTGTGATTAGTAGGACCTAACAAGTGTAAAAACTAAACGTTGTCTTTGTACAGGAAGACAATGTCCTCCTATGAGGCCAAAGGGTCAACATTTAAAAAGTATCATGGTGCAGAGAAGCAGAAATGTACTGTCCTCATATGAGGACGCTGGGGTCTCAGGAGGTTAAAAATAAAAAGTGATGACTCTTTATGGGTTCTTTAGTAAAGACAATCATTCAATTTAGAACAGTAAGTCCTCTACAGAACCAAACGGTTCTTTAGACTGATAGAGAGTGTGGTGTATATTAAGGGTGGGAATCACCAAAGGTTCCCTAATACAACACTATCACGATACCAAAGTTATGATATGATATTATTTCGATATATTAGCACTGTATATACAGCTCTGGAAAAATGTAAGAGCCCACCTGAAGATGATCAGTATCTCTAGGTGTACAGGTTCTGGGTTTGTGTTGAACCAGAATCCCTCAGTTCTGTTTGATTCTCTACACTACTGGAAGCATGTCTCCCAAACTCCAGATCAGATATTGTATTAGATCTGTTTATTTAGAAAATCACTAATGACCTCCAGAAGCCTGTTTTTAGAACCATACTCGCTGTGCGTTTCACCCCAGCCACCGCTCGCCAGTCTCTCTGTAGGTCACCTGAGGTCATCTTACAGTGCTTAAGGGACATTGGAACGAGGCGGCGCTCATCACGGCCAGTAGAGAGTGGGTTTGGCCCTCTGCCAGTCTGTAGCTGTGTTGTCCTGTGTGTTTGCTGCTTGAGCTTGTTCTTATGAACCAGACGCTCACTGTATCTGCCAGTGAAGCTAGAACCCAACCTTTGGTTCCTCACTAAGAACCTGCTGTACATCTGGAGATGCTGATTTAAGAAGAAACTGGAGTGGCTTCTTATTTATTTCCAGAGCTGTATGTCCTATACCACATCTACTAAAGCATAATACAATATATTACACATAAACTACGTAACATATTGCAATTTATTACCCTTTTACAACACTCTAAATCCCATGTTCTTCCTCCCTTCCAAAATATTTCCAGATATTTGATTAGATTTTAACGTTCCTGAATTCTGTCTCTGACGCTTCAATCTCAGTTTTGATCAACTTCCTCCACTGAGCATCATCTCTGCTGACCTCGTCAGAAACAGATTCAGCACTATCTAGTAGACTGAAAATCCAATTTAATTCATATTTGCATTTATATAACAACATATCTGTGTGTGGCCACAACGCCTGTGTACAGATGCGATATTGCCGTCCACACTATTTTGATAATATGCTGTATCATGTTTTCCCCCCAACCACCGTATATATATATAGCCCAAAAAGGCTCTTCTCTTGTTACGTTCCTGACATTGAAACTACCAAAGAACCTTTTTTGGTGCTATAAAGTGCCATACCCAAATGGATGGCCAGCAAGGAACCAATTATGCACAAAATGGCTATATATAGTACAATACAGGTTTCACATAGAACCATTTTCACTTTCACTCAATCCTTTTACTCAAGTATAGAAGTCCAGAGAGGCCATAACAAAGTGGACTCTGAACTGTTATCTTGAGATCACCATTTAATTGTGAAATCAAAGTAATAAAAGTTCATGCTTGACATTGCGACAACAGAGAGAACCTTTCTCGGCGCTATACAGACCCATATACTGAAGCATAAAGTGGTTCTGTGTAAAACTCATGGCTACCAGATCACAGGAGAAATAGGTTGTGATATCATCTTTTGTTATCCTGGGAACACAAGACAATGAAGTTGTGTTCTTGTTATAACCAGTCCAGGAAATTCTGACTACCTATTAGAACGAAGCTGCTGGGCAAAACACTGGACCCCTCTGTGATGTTCTGCGGGGCTTTAATTATGTGGAAATGGGTTGTTTGGTTGAGGTGACAGTAAATTTGAATCCCAGTGCCTACACTGAGCTTCTGGACAACCAGGTTTTGCCTTTTGCTCATCATCTCACTGAGGAACATAACATTCCAGTATTCCAAGATGACAGTTCTTGTGTCCACAGGGCTGTAAATGTGACTGAATGACATTATGACCATTCAGGAGCATTCACACATCTGTCCAGGCCTGCAAAATCCCCAGATTTGAATCCGCTTGAAGATCTGTGGGACTTCCTGGAACAACCACTGAAACGCCAAAGAAGGCATCCACCAAATCTGGACCAACTGACCAATTGTCTGATGTAAGAGTGTCTGAACATTGATGTGGCCTACATCCAGAAACGTATCCAGTACATGCCAAATAGAATGGAAGCTGTTATTTATGCTTGTGATGGAAAATACTGAGAAGGTACAAGCAAACGCAGTTATGAAATGGTAATGGTTTGGATAGACAGTGTGAAATGAAGTTGGCATTGCCCTAGTAAATACCAGCAGTGGAAAAGAAACCTATAACAGCATAGACAGAGCACAGAACAGCACAAATACAGCAATTACAATAGAAACTAAAGCTCCATGTTAAGTGCAAACAGGAACTACAGTACTACCAAGAGAGACAGTCAGACTGAATGGACTGATAAACCAGTGTAAGGCTGCCAGTTTGCAGTGCCAGTTAATCTATACCAGCACTGCCAACTGCAGTTTGACTCACCAGACAATCCTGCTGTGAAAGCAAACCAAATCAGCACAACAAAAACTCTGCACCGCATAGCTCTCTCTGTCTCTTTCTGCCTGCCTGTCTGTCTATACAATAAGGAAACAAACACCTCAGCTGCTTCAAACAGAACCACGTGGGTATCACATGATCGCAGCGCTGTCACGCATGCGCGAACAATGCTTGTTACGGGACGTTGACAAATCTGTTCCTCTCGTTCGTGCGCCGTTTCCAACGTCGTGTTGACAGGTTATCTTTGGATGTTTAAAGCTGAGCCCACTATATACGCAGCCACAAGTCGAAGTTGCTTTCATCTGGTGGTTTAGCAGGATAGCTTAACCACTTACTGAAGCGTGTCTGTGGCTGAGTCCCAAATGGCTCTTTACTGCCTATATAGTGCACTATATACGTCACAAAATGTCGTCTCCTCCACACAAATTGTGTTAGACAGGATGCCGTACAGGTATGACTGAATGCAAATGTTTTTATTTAAAGATCTGCAGCGTTGTTTGTGTGTAAAAGCCGCTATCTCATTACCTACATAGTGCACACTACATAGGGAGGAAGGAGACGTTTGAGATTGAGCCACATGCTACAGGTGAAGAACGCTTGCCAAACCCCCTTAACTCTCTTTTTTAACTTGTAAACAAGTAGAATAGCTTGCCAACCGAACAGAAGAGACTGGAAATACACATGTAATTCCTACTGAAGAGTCTGAGTCTTTGGTTAGGGTTCAACTACATTTTTAAACAGCCGAAAATGCTTATATATACAGATCGAGTGGTACTGGTCAAGTAATGCTTTCTACGCATGCGCGACAGTGGAGTAGGGCTGGGTGGATTGATACCTCAATATCGATACTGGCGTTTGATTTTAGGAATCGATAATGGTACAGAAATATTGATATAATTTATTCATTCGGGAGAAAAAAGCAATAGTAGATGGATGTAGTATAGGAACTATACTTCCCTCCGCCTTCTTCCTCTGCTCCCCACTAAAAGCTGGCACATTGTACAAAAGTGGGACTAAAATGTGAATTTTTAACTGGTAGACTTTATTTAACTCACTGATACTCAAGAAGGGTATCGCTGAATGCCCCCAATCGTGGCTGTTGGGTCAGTCAGGTACCATGGTCGAGGGTGAAACTTGGATCAATAGCATGTCCCAAGCCAAGTCAAGTCAAGAGGCTTTTATTGTCATTCCATACATGTACAAGTACACAGAGAGTAAAATTACATTTCTCCAGGAACAAGCTGCAACATGGAACCAAAGAGTACAAAGTGCCAATGTGCAGACATACGTGTGTAAACAAAAAGTTAAACTAGAAATAAATAATAAATATATAAAAAATAATATATATTAATTTTGATTACATTCACCATTTATCATTGTTAAAATCACATACTTTATATATACTATATCTACAATTTTTCTATACTTTTTAAATATCAGGCATTACTTGGTATCGGACCGAATAGAAGATCAGTGGTATTGCCCGTACAGTGGCGCGCATGCGCGGTGCAATCAGTACCTGTATAACGAAGCGTCTTATTCGCCGTTCCCCGATCCACCTTAAACTGTGCCGCAGTTACACTATTTAAGGTGGAATGGAAACCCCAAATAAGAAGCCAACAGCCAACGTCGGCTCCGTTTACTGTAAGCAGCGATAAAAGTGGGTTCATCCCCTCCTGTAGAGGGCGTTCTTCTGACAGGCTCACACACTGAAGACAGTCGAGCTGAAAGATGGCGTCTATGAGGAGCCTGCAGAAATGGGTCGGCGTCGGCATTCATGCACTTCGTCAACATTCGGCTTTAAGTTCGTCCAGAGTGCTGCAGCAGAGAGCTTTCCGTCTCAATGTAAGAGTAGAAGTTGCTGTCAGTGGTGAGGGGTGTCTAGTAGTGGATGTTGCCTCTTCTAGACTTGACCTTATGAGAGTGAAGTTGGCTTCATATTCGAGTTTTCCGTTCCACCTTAAATAGTGCAGCAGTTACATTCTGGCCCCTCAGGTGCTGCACCATTTAAGGTGGAACGGAAAATTTTTATTTTGAAGGCAACTTGCCGAGCCTTGACAAACAGTCGGTGGTTTCTACAGCTATGTTTGGGGCTGTGGTCTTGTCGGAGATTCTGTGTGGGCAGTGTTCGTGCCTTCCTGCAGCACAACCGCCTTAACAAGCGTAGTTTGTTAGCTGGCTGGCTAACAAATTGGGACTAACAGAGGATGTTTGCTGTATACACACACACACACACACCAGTGTTCAGCTTTGTAACGTTCCTCCGTACGTATATGTGCGTGTAGGTGTAAGCAGTATATAGCTATTATTATAAATTCATGTGTTTAATGTAAACAAAGATTTTGTGCTGCTAATCTGGACCCAAACTAAATATTTACAGAATTAGCCTTGTGTTTTGGGAGAAAAGCCGGCTACTGCGCATGCGCATAACCTTCACAGCTCCTCGCCGTATCCCTGCGCGCTGATTGGTCCGTTTCGGGGGGTGTGAGTCAACGTGCACAATGTAGTGCTAGTACTGGAAGGGTATGAAATGGTGTTAAACCATATTAGATGGACCTCTCCACATAAATGATCACCAGTTAAACTTTTACATGGCGTAATGATTGATAGATCTGTGGCCATGTGACATCAGAGTGCCTACAGTATCAACGGTTTTAGCTTAAACAGGAATTCAAGAGGAATTCCAGGGAGGCGTTGAGGTAGTTCTGGTTTTCTAGATTGTTATCTTGAGAACACGACTTGATGATCTTGTGATCTCAAGATAACAGTCATGAAAATGACTCTTGTCCAACGTCAGGGTCTGACCTCACAAATGCCCTTCTGCATGAATGGGCAAACATTCCCAGACACACTCCAAAGGCTTGTAGAAAGCCTTCCCAGCAGGGTAAAAACTGTTATAGCTGCAAAGTGTGGGGACCAACCCGCTATTAATGCATATGGATGTAGAGTGTGATGGCATGAAAGTGTAGGTGTCCCAATACTTTTGTCCATTAAGTGTATTTGTTCCTACTACTGGAGCAATGGTATTGATGTTTCTGCTGCAAATATCCAACACTGGTTTCTGTATATACAGACAGTAATATGCTACACAGGGATTCAGTAGTAAGAAACACAAGCAATTTCTTTCCAGGTTTTTTGGTTTTAGCTGGAATGCATCTAATTTGTGCCAGCCATTAGTGAAACCCCAGCTCTCAGCAGTTGGATATGCGCTTGAGTCTTGTTCTTGCCACAGTTATTTGCTCTTTGGGCTATTTTCATTGACTTTCCTGCAGCTGGCTTAGTGGTGCTTTTAATACAGAGCCTAAAAATAAAGAACTTGTATGTCCTCCTTATTAAAATAAGATAATCCTTAATTCGTCCCACAGTGGGGAAATTCACAGCAGTAAAGGGATAGCAAGGCACCGACAGTACAATAAAATAGACAGTAAATAATAAACAATAAATAATAGAGTCAAAAACTTAAAAAAACTAACAAAAAAGGAAAAACCTCAACTGCCACAACATTGTGCCATCTGTGTGGTGCTTTTATTGATTTATTTTTTTTAAATAGGAGCATATGTAAGGTTTATATTATAGGCTTTTGTTATCTGGCCATTATGTGATCTGTCATGGGTGATTGGGAAGTAACACAAGTGATGTAACAATTTACTTTCTACATGCCTTATTTTAAAAAAAAAAAAAAATCATTTGGCTAACAGCCTTAACACTGCTTACATTTTATCCTACATCACTCTTTGTAAGTATGGACAATGATGCTGGCCATTTCCAACATGTTGGAAGTGGTTTTCCAAAGCTGATTTATCAGGCTGTGCTGTTTACTGTGATTGGTGCACAGCTTTAAGGCTCATTGACTGAGGTCAATAAGAGTAAGATCACAAATGAAGTGGGAATACAGAAAAATGGCCTTCATCCACCACCGAGACGCCTCAAATCTCAAAGGGCGGCCTTAGAGGAGTAACCTGGTTTAATTCTCATTTCTCTGTCTTGTTGCAGGGAGCTCGTTGCCAGCAGCAGTTCGATTCATCGGCGGAGAAGCCCCAGTTTCCTGGGGCCTCGGCAGAGTTTGTGGATCAGCTTGAGTTCATCCAGCCCAACGTGATCTCAGGAATCCCCATCTACAGAGTCATGGACAGACAGGGGCAGATCATCAACCCCTCAGAGGATCCGAAGGTAATGGGGTTACACCGTGGCTGTGTTCAGACTGCAGGCAGGTTGACTGTGTTTCCCAGTCAGGTCTTTTGAGGCGACTGTGCACTGTTATTTGACTGATCGGATTAAAATTGTGTGTCCAGATTTCATTAACCTGTCTGCATGAGTTGCTGTGGTAACGTAGGCCTCAGTAACTACATAGCCCATGCTGGTGACCTGGCTTTTATACTCATAGACAGGAAAGACAGATGTGCCCTTCATACAATGGCTCTGTCAAGTCACTGTTCACAACTCTTGGGTGCTCTTCTAGAATCCCAGCACCTCAGTCACTCTAGATATAAACCTGCAAATACCAGTAGAGAGTACTTGATGGAATAAATAGATGGAGCATGGTAATCTACGTTTTTACAGAGTTTATCTTAATATGAATTCATATGAATAGTGCTTCATTTAAGAATAGCTAATTTTAAAGCTCAGTAGTTGTAAAACTGGAATTACTGGATCAGTTTAAAAATTAATACTGGAAAAGGATAGCGTGATTTAACGTGATTTTGTAATACAAGGAAATTAACAAAAAACAAATAAAACCGCAAAAAATTATTACCAGGGGCTTTAAAGCACTGGGTTAAATATGTATGTATGTCACCATGTTCATGAGCTTGAATAGTGCCTTTATGATGGTTTGTGTACAAGAAATCATTTTTATTTGTGTTATTTAAATTAACTGATCTCTTTAAGGCAACATTATGTAAAGAAATTACATGAAAATAAATTTTTAATCTACAAGTTAAAAAAAGTTGACATCATATTGTTGGTACTCTGATACTCTTACCATTGGGAGAATGGCATCCCTGTTATTGCCACTATTCAGGCCAGGGGTGCCTGCTCTGGCACTGTGTAACATTGAGACCTCTCACAAAAACCAAAAACTTCATAACATTTTACATCACATCACACCCCAGTAACTGTGGGTCTTCATTGACTTACATTAAAATTAAACAAGGTTCTGTAAAGTTGCCATTTTGGAGATACTTGTTTTATTATTATTGTGTTTTTTATATATATATATATATATATATATATATACACACACACACACACACACGTATGTATGTGAGAGAATTCCAAGTACACTAAGTACAATACTAAGTAAGTTAAGTGTACTTCAGCATATGTTTTATCTTCTATATAGTGATCATTTCTGAGATCACAGTAAATATAAAATTGTGCAGGTTCTTTCACTTTTCACTCTCTTAGGATGTTGCCTTTGCCAGTTCTTTAGGTTTTCGAAAATGCATGTATACAGCGATCCATGAGGAGCTCAAGGCATGATTTGTTGTGACACTGGTTTAGAAGTGAATGACTCCGTTGCCACCGTAGGGGCATGCCACGATCAGAAATACCAATTCTCTCATACCATGGCTGTAATCTGGTGCTAAATGAGTTTGTATGGTCACTGGAGACTGCTCGCCCTGTTAGACTTTCTTAACCCACGAAAGGCACAGACCTCGTTTCATCTCTACTCACGTTCATTTCACTGTAATGTTCTCTAACTGTAATACTCTTCCATTGTTTCTCAGCTTTCAAAAGACACCGTATTGAATTTCTATCAGAAGATGACGCTGCTCAACACAATGGATCGCATCCTGTACGAGTCTCAGAGACAGGTAAAGGGTTTTGCGGCGCTGCTTGGATCTCGGCTTTGATTTTCTGCCCTGTGAATGTTGATTAAAGAGAGAGGAGTTATTATGTGGACTTGACCGGTATCTGATTCTCCATTGAAGGGCCGTATCTCATTCTACATGACCAATTATGGTGAGGAGGGCACACATGTAGGAAGTGCTGCAGCACTGGACTCCAAAGATCTGGTCTTCGGACAGTACAGAGAAGCAGGTGAGAGTCAGCGTGTACTGAAATCTATTATGGCAGCTGGTGTAAGGACGCAGTAGATGCAGTCATGAGTAGTATGTGGTTGGTCAGGTACAGCTGATTCCACCACCACCACCAACTCCCAGGGAACTACCACCCCATGTAGTGAACTAGGAACTAGGGTTTGATTCCTGGTCTGGGTGATGCCACACCAATAAGAGGCCTTGGGCCTCCTAACACTACATTGATCTATCTGTAGTATGATTAGCTTTGCAAGTCACTTGATTGAAACCGTGATTGAAAGTATTAGAAATGAGAACGTCTGATGAACTGTTGAGGTTTTATATCGTCCTTGTCCAAAGAAAAAGATGTATCTTCATTCTTGTTATTTACTTACATGCCCCATTAAATCACATGAGCGGCTGTTTACACTGTGTGGAAATTTCATCAAGAATGGACCAACAGAAATGGCCCAAAACTACTTGGAAAGACGTCTGGTTCCATTGACTTCCATTCCAATTAAATGAGGTTTTAGCCTCTCCTGTAAAGTTGCCATTATAGAGATACCTGTTTTTTCTTTGGACAGTGACGATATGCAGGAGTGATTTTTATAGTTACCCTATGTTTAATGGTGGTATGTGCTTCGTCTATGTGGTAGGAGTGCTGATGTACCGGGGTTTCCCTCTGGATCTCTTCATGGCTCAGTGCTACGCCAATGCTGATGATCTTGGCAAGGGCAGGCAGATGCCGGTGCACTATGGCTGCAAAGACCTCAACTTTGTGACCATCTCTTCACCTCTGGCCACTCAGATTCCCCAGGGTGAGCAATGATAAACCACAGTGAGCTGTGTTCAATAACTAGCATATAATTACTGTGATATTAACTGCCTTTTATAATTTTTTTTATGAGTTGTTTATGAGCAGTAGGTGCTGAAAACAAAGCTTTTCCCTCAGCAGTGGGAATGCGCAGGTTGCTACTGTAATAAAAATTATGACTCTTGCTCCAGTACTTCTAAAACTATTAATTAAACAGTGAAAGACTTGTGTTCTGCTCTCTTCCATTAGTGATACCCTGTGCTGACTCTTTGTTTGGCCTGTGAGAGGTTGCTACCCCAGCAATTTCTGTACTTTATGGGCTTTATGGGTTACTGTCTGTGTGTTAAAGCCTAGTTAAGACTGTGTGCAGCGTCAGCAGTGAATTCGCATTGGAAATAGACTCAGCCTTAAAGGTGCAGTAAGTGATTTTAATCCAGTGAATAGCGGCTTATAATCCGTTAGCTGTCCATTTTGGTGCTCACTGGAAAATTAATCCGGTGTTGGTAAACGGCTCTGACTCTGTAAATGGGAAATAAACAAAGTGGCTCGGGCTGATCCACATAACACTCTTCCAGCCAGTCAGTGAAAGTGGGAATGGGCTCATGCACAGGACAGGGGGAAGGAGGAATCTGGCAGATGCCATGCATAGTCAAGAAAGAGAGATGCCAGAGAAAAATCCAAAGAGGGGAACATCTGAAAAACAAAGGAGAAAGGCCCTAGATCACGCAAGGGCGAAGAGGCTGTGCCGTTTAAGGTGGAACAAGAAAATTCAGACAAGAAACTAATAAAGAAGAAGCTGGCTAAGCTTCTCAGAGAGCTGAAAGGGATGAAATGAGATGGAGAGGTTGCTCTGTGCGTCTTGTTCAACACCCGCTTATTTTTGCTGATTCACAAAACCAGTAGGCTGGTGGTGTTTTGTCGTGATGTGTTGGCATCACAGCAGCAATTGCTAAACCACAACCCAGCTAATGTTTATTACTGGCTGTGTTGCCGTTTCACACTTGAAGTTGTCATGGTGTTATCTGTATATCGTTGCAGAGGGTTTTGTAAAGGGTTTTATGGTCACTTAGATTTTAAACACAAATTCTGTATAGGAGAAAGCATGTCCTTGAATTTGGGGGCGGAGCTTACTGCACCTTTAATCAGAACCTGTGGATAAACTGGCCCTTTTCCTAACAAACTGCAGTCAATGCAGCATGTAGGATGTACAGCCTAAACTGACAGCTTGGCAGAATGTCAGAACAGCATTCACTCTCCTTCCTGACTATCCTGCTGCTGCTTTCAGACCCGACTTTGCTTTAACTTTTTTTAGCCTGCAAACTTTCCACTGTTGAGCAAAGCAATGCTGAAGGGAGTGCACGTCTGGCTCCCAGATATACAGGAGGTGGTCTTTATTGATTAGCCATAGACATCAGCTGATTCTAACTGGATAATGACCAAATGGGCTTAAGTATATAACTGAAAACCCAATCAAAACTGAAATTGAATAATTATGTCCTTGTTGATGGCTGCTACAGCGGCAGGAGCGGCGTACGCTTTGAAGCGAGAGAATACCAACCGAGCTGTGGTCTGTTACTTCGGCGAGGGAGCGGCCAGTGAGGGCGACGCTCACGCTGGCTTCAACTTCTCTGCAACCCTCGAGTGCCCGATTATATTCTTCTGCCGCAACAACGGCTACGCCATCTCAACCCCCACCAATGAGCAGTACAGAGGAGATGGAATCGGTAAGACTTCTCCTTTGGGTATAAACGCAAACAGTCATTACCTCGTGTTAATATGACCTCTGTTATTGTACACTGAGCTTAGTTTCGCTTTAGGGCTGTGATATGAGGCCTACTGGACTTCTTATGAGGCCAGTATGATTTGATGCAGTGCTGAAACATACTATGAACACTTCAAGGTGCCCTAGCCACTGCGCTTGTCTTCACACTCCAAATAATAAGCTAATAAACGCAGTTTAAATGTGCCATGGCTGTAATGTATTGGGTTGCTCTGCACATTTCAACCTAGGTTGCTTTTTAACAGGACAGAATACAGCACAGCCAATCAGGAGAGACATATTCAGATTTAAAAAGAATCTACCATGCCAGTAATCTCTAGAGACTGTGTACTTCTACATCAGTAGATCTAGCTTGGCCTACTGATGTAGACATCAGTAGATTTTTATTTTGCTCAATATTCAGTCATATTCTATTGACCAGGGTTTTCTGTGATTATGGAAGCAACCGAGGAAGCATTCACTCGTATGCTTTGTAGCGCAAATGAAGCCGATATGTATTGTCCTACCTCAAGCATATGACTCCAGACATTGAGGGGGGGAGTGTCCAGCTTCAATGTGGCTTGTAAATTTCAAGGCAAATGGATATTGCCTTGAAAGTTGGATAATTTAATCAGGATTAACCCAGATTTCATGCTGGTATGTGATCGTCAGGCTTTTCTTAGTTTTTCTTTCTTTTCTATAGCTGCTCGAGGCCCGGGTTACGGTATGCTGTCGATCCGTGTGGACGGAAATGATGTGTTTGCGGTATACAACGCCACAAAAGAAGCACGGCGGAGAGCTGTGGCTGAAAACCAGCCCTTCCTCATCGAGGCCATGACCTACAGGTAAAGCACTGGTGCTCTGATCACTGTATCCAATAATGCAGCACCAGTTTTGCTGCACGTGAGTCAGACTCTGCAGCGATGAAGGAATCCGGACTGCTAATGCAGCCACTGATGTAGAGGCTAATAGATTCTAGTAGGGGTGTAACAATGCATAGTGACCTTGTGGTGTCTCAGTGTAAAGCTGTGACATTGTGCATCATGGAGGCGTGAGGGTGCACTGTGGAGAAAGGACCTTCTCTTTAATTACGCCATCAAATGCTGCTGCACTGAATAAACAGACATTTGTGAACGATCAGCACCAATCTACACCTTGTTCCAGCACTCCCTGTGCCTCCCAGCTCCAGCGTCATTAGAAAGTTGTGTAATGGCATCATTATGGTCATAATTTGAACTCATTCCAATTTTGTTCAGTAATCACTCAAATTACACCACGTCCCCAGGTAAAGCTAATCCTATGCAAATAGGGCTACACAAACAAGGGGGAAGTGGTGCTCAGGTTAGCACCGCTTTCACTGCTAGCTTCAAGGTAGTGCTGTACTACTGGACGGTTGGTAGTCCCTCTGGATAAGAGCGTCTGCTCAATGTCTTAAATGTAAAATGTACTACTGGACTTTATTTCAGCACATGGCCTGTCCATCAGAGGAAGAGTTCGGACAGTTCTGAGGTAACTGAACCCAAAGCAGAATAATTAACCTGAACTCTCACACTACAGTATCACTCATAATGACTCCCAAACTGAATTGCACTGCATTGGATCAAACCTTAAGGTATCAAAAATCACTTGGTCAGAGGATCGCAACTGATTTTGATGTACAGTGTATCTCTAATAGGTGTGAAGTAATTCGCCCCAGAGTGCTGGCAGTTTCTTCCACCTCAAGATAAAGCGTTTCCTTACTGTCGCCTTTTTTCCACCAACTAAGTGCCAGCGCTTGTGTCCGTGCTGGAGCTGGTTCCCAGGCTCTACCGAACCTGTTAAGAACAGGGCTCCATTCCCTCTGGTTTAGGAGCCGAGCGATTACGTAGCTGGAGGTGAGCCGTTGCCTGTAAGCAGAAGTCATCGGGCAGCACATTAAAAGCATGGTGGAACATGTTCAAGTGCAAACTGTACTTCCTTCTATTCCTGAGGGTGCATCTCACCATCCAGAACTACAGGAGTTGGACAATGAAACTGAAACACCTGTCATGTTAGTGTGGGAGGTCTCATGGCTAAATTGGACCAGCCTGGTGGCCAATCTTTATTAACTGCACATTGCACCAGTAAGAGCAGAGTGTGAAGGTTCAGTTAGCAGGTAAGAGCACAGTTCTGCTCAAAATACTGCAATGCACACAACATTATGGGTGACATACCAGAGTTCAAAAGAGGACACACTGTTGGTGCACGTCTTGCTGGCGCATCTGTGACCAAGACAGCAAGTCTTTGTGATGTATCAAGAGCCACGGTATCCAGGGTAATGTCAGCATACCACCAAGAAGGACGAACCTCCACCAGCATCACGTAGTGACCTGGCCACTATCCTGCAAGAAGAATGGCTTAAACTCCCTCTGACCACTGTGCAGGACGCAGTATATGTCATTCCCAAGACCTACTGACGCTGTATTGGCCGCAAAAGGAGGCCCTACACCATACTAATAAATGACTGTGGTCTAAAACCAGGCGTTTCAGTTTCATTGTCCAACCGCTGTAGTTATTATAGCATCTGTGCGCAGCCCAGAGTGATCGTCATGGACAGTGATTACGTGCAAGACAGTACGTGTTACAGGTTTCCTCTGTCTGTTATGAAGGTCCGCTGTTAGGAAGCAGCGTGTTAAGGTTCTTAGTTATCTGTAGTGTTTATCAGATGACGGATCTCCTGCACGTGTTGAACGGCAAGTGTTGCTTAACCTTTTAGCTCATTGGAAGGCCGACGCCTCCTGTTGAATGAGCTCATCCATCACTGGTGGGATACGAATGTTCCCGAGTGTAGCTCACTGCAGTTCATCGTGCAGCGCCACGCTGCTTTACCGCTGGCGTCACCGGTTCCACGGTTCTAGACCAGAGAGTGAACCGTTTTAGTTGTGGAGAAATGCAGAGCGGTTATGAGATTTAGGCATCCACACCATGTTGGTGGAAAAGGTGGTTGGTGTAGCTCAGCGGATAACATCACTACCCGCGAAGTAGCCACCACCACACGTGGGAGACTGGGGTTCGAATCCCAGTCTGGGTGACTATGCTGTGCTACACCAATAAGAGTCCTTGGGCAAGACTCCTAACACTACATTGGCCCACCTGTAATATGATTAACCTTGTAAGTCACTCTGTATAAGAGCGTCAGCTAAATGCCGTAGATGTAGTAAAGGGCTACCTGTAGGCCACTGCGGTATCACTGTAGGATGTTACTAGTCGTATCTACAACACATGGTTACATTTTGTCCAGTAACCTTTGCATGCCCTCCCTCAGCTGAATAGTTCTTAAGGCTGAATGAAAATGTTTGTTGTTTCTTAAGTTTTGAGTGTGTTGTGTTTATAATGGCTTAGATCATGGTTATAATAATGTGATCTGTAAAACATGCTGGTAAAATATAATATCAGTAGTAAGGCAGATAACGTAACCCCTGCTTCCATGGTTTGGAATAGCAGTGTGCATAGCGGGCACAACTGAGCACACAGCTGCAGTGCCCTTTTCCACTTTGCACTTGATGCTAAAGATGCTGGCTTTTCTTGGCCTTAGGATCGGGCACCACAGCACCAGCGACGACAGCTCAGCCTACCGCTCAGTGGATGAGGTAAACTACTGGGACAAGCAGGACCACCCCATCTCCCGCCTGCGGCACTACATGACGGCCCGTGGCTGGTGGGGCGAGGAGGAGGAGCGGGCCTGGAGGAAGCAGTCCCGCAAACTGGTCATGGAGGCGTTCGAGAGAGCCGAGAGGCGCCTCAAACCCAACCCTAACCTGATATTTACCGACGTCTACAACGAGATGACCCCCGGCCTGGCAAAGCAGCAGGAGTCAATGTGGCGGCACGTCCAGCAGTACAAGGAGCACTACCCGCTGGACCTCTACGACAAGTAATCTCTGTTGTAGGCGAGAGAGGGAAAGAGAGAGAGAGAGAGAGAGAGGAGGGAAAGGACCCGGGCCCAATTCAAGATGAAATGTTGCTCCTATTCTCTTCCCAGTAGCCACTTTATAGGTGATTTATTTTATTTTTAACCCGAGAAAACATTAATATTGTGATGCTGTACTGTTTAATCATAACCACATGATCAGTTACATTTGGTTTGACTTCCTGTAGTGACACATTCGAGTCTGAACGCCTGCCTTCCGTTTGTCAACAAATGAAAAAGTATGAATTTAGTTTCTTCAAAGCACGACTACATGCGCTATAAGAACCATAAGGGCCACCTGTAATAACCACCTGTGTCCAGTGAAGGAAACATAAAGACCCCTGCAGCCGTCTAAAGGCTAGTACCGCACCACGCTGCCAAAGTGTCTACTGCAGCTGACACATATAAGTCACGGATAAACAAACAACTTGTGCTAATTTTTCACTCTCCATAGATTTGAAGGAGTAGACGTTCCAGTGTTAGTCAGCTTGTCTGTTCACAAGCCTGCTGCTTTTGAGCTAGTAGGAATAGGAGGTTAAGATACGATGTGACTAGCAACATTAAGGATTAGCGTTGATCTGTTAGGGTGGACGAGTACATGAAGGGTGTTAATAGTCCCCAAAGACAAACCCCCACCACACGTAGGTTCACTTGTAGGTTTGGATAGTGCAAACAGGCTTATATTTGTGTTGCAGATTTGATGGATTCAGGTTTAATGTTTCCAGCATCATAAACTGTAGTATCATTTGGTGTCAGCTAACTTTGTCCATTTGCATGGCTGCTTTTTCCAAGCTGGAAGGAATAAGGGGCGAAATCGGATGTGAGTAGTAACGTTAGCTGATGGAGCATTTTAGCCGTCTGTTCATCAAAGGTTCTAGGTTTGCTACTTTACCACGGGGTCTGTTTTAAACAACGTGTCCTCCACTAGGGATTTGTGTTCAGGGTTCAATATCGCACAGCAGTAAGTAAGGACGCTAGATGGTGTTACTGTCTCTGATTGTGTTTTGGGCAGAGAAGGGTAAACCTGAATATCCTTCAGACCAGGGGTGTCCAATCTTATTTGGTGTGGCTGCAAGGTTTTCATTCCAGCCAGGCAGGTGATCATGTGATCTGTAGTCTGAAGGCTGAGCAGTTGATGCATCATGCAGAATCAGGTGAGCTCCTGCTCATTTGGAATGAAAACCTGCAGCCATGCCGGCCCTTTGCGGATAGGATTGGACGCCCCTGATTTAGACGTTGACCAAACCCTTATAGAGAGCAGGGAAGGGAGTAGGGGTGTAGAAGCTTCTTTTGGATTGGGATCAGCCCAGAGAGAGGGTGAAGACTCGAAAGCGTTGATCGAGAAACAGCTGTTGCACACGTGTGAATTTCTATGCATTAACGTTTTTAAGCATTTCATTAATTGTCTTGGCATGAGAACGCACAGGTGAGAGAGGTAGATCTGTTGTTTGCTTTGTTTGCCACTAGAGGCCACCGTGACATTTCTTTGAATTCTAGACTAGCGCGTCGGTCCTGGTGAGCCTGTCATTGCAGTGCTGTCTTGGTTCTCAGTGCGCACACTACCACTACATTTGACGAGGTGTCTAACGGTTCAGTGAACATGGTTTGTGTAGACTTGATCTGTGTACGGTTTAATCACCATGATCTTTTTTTTTTTTGATGTGATTAACTCTGAGGAGCTGCATATGAATGAACTTGAATGAACTGTATCCACACACATTGTTTTAACCTCATTTAAATACAGGTAGTAAAGGTAAATCTGCACAGTGACATTAGATCAGTATATTAATGTTTTCCTGACTCTCCACCTTCACGTTTCATAACTCTCCGCCTTTGAATGTGATGTGGCTAGTAAACTGACGGGAGGAGCTAGGCCTCATGTTGTAAGGGTTACTGTAAACGTCCTGGCAGGGTGTGTTTTGTGTTACCTGGTTTTGGGTTTAGTTTTTTGAGAGAGGATGATGGGGTTTCTCTTTTCTTGATGCTGTATTGATGTCCTTCAGAGGTCTCGTGAAGAAGTCTGAAGGAGACAAAGCTGGTCTGCCAGATTTCCTTAGCTGTTACATTTCATAGCTTCAGGATGGCTTCTGATCAAATGTTGAGGGTTTAAATTATGTTGGAACATCAATAAAAGGCTTCTGAAACACGGTCATGCCTGTAATTGTGTTCTTATGTGTTCAGTAATAAAGATTTGTTGACCATATGTTTACTATGACGGACAAGGTAAAGCCTGTTGTGTTTGGTGACAGGGTCACCGCACCAGTTTTTCAAAATTTCAACATAATGACATGGCTGAATTGTTCACGGGGTGGCACTTTGGCGCAGGAGGTAGCGCTTTGGCCCCACGACAAGAAGGTGTGAGGAGCTGTGTGGAACCTGGTGCTCCCGTTTCCTTCCACAGTCCAAAGACATACAGTCAGATGAATTGGAAATGCTAAATTGCCCACAGAGGTGTGAGTGTTTGTTTGTGTGTGCATGCTGTGTATCTGCCATGCGGTGGACTGGTGGCCTGTCCAGTGTGTATCGTGCCTTCCACCGTTTGAGAGCTGGGCTGGACTCTGGCACCCCCTAAAATCCATTAGGGTCAAGCAGCTTAGAAGCTGAGTGAGAGTGTGTGGTGTTCACAGTGGGGCTGATGGGAACCAGACATCTGAAGAGTACTGTCTCTAAAAGCTCCCTTAGACAAGGAGTGACGATTATGCAGCATGGCACCTGAGGCCTTGTTTTTATTAATAAGGTTGGGCTTAAAATCTACAGTAGTCTATGGTGGAGGGGTACCTGAATGCAGGTATAAGCCAAAATGGTCCCCAAAGGAAGCCACCCTCCCCCTGGTGTATGACTATTTTACCACCATTCACACATGTAGGTTTACTGATGGGTTTGGATAGCGAGTAAACGGCTATTGGTGTGCTAGACATGTGACTCCTGGTTCCCATTACCACCATAAGAGGTCTGAATGACTTCATGAATTATGCAGCTGTTTTAAATAAGTGGTGGAATTTCCATTTAAGAACATCTGTCAACAAATCCAACCAGTAATGATGATATTGGTACCGTTTAAGCTAAACATGTTAGCCTGTTAGCATGATGGTGATGTAGTGACTTGTTAAATCACTCTTTGGTCATAATTTTGGTCAGTGATTTTCCTATTGATTAAACTTCGATTTCCAGTGCAGCTATTTACATTGTGTAGACCGGACCTTGGATTTAACTCGGTGGAACTACCAAACCAAATCATCACATAACAATCCACAGTGTTATATGCAGTACAGTGGGAATAGAAGGGAGCTATGAGAGTAAGGGGTTTCTGATAAAGTGGCCAGTACGTGTATACAGCTTTTACACCCCTGTGTATCGGCGACACACACTACCATGTCATTGAGCTGCTGTGCTGAGAATAGACCACCAACGAGACGAGAGTTGGTCTTGTCTGATGCAAGTCTGACTCACAGTCTGATTCCTTGTTAATCTTGACCAGAAAGGGTCTAAATTCTTTCCACGCCAGTCCGCTTGTTAGTACATCCAGGTCTAATCCTTTACTAAGCCGCCTGAGGCTCTACAACGAATGAAGAAAAACAAAGTTTGGTGGCTATGGACTCTAATGTTAGCTAGCTAGCCCACCTAGCTAACCTGTTTATTTTGGCTTAAGCTAACTAGCCATCTCCATTAGCTCACCCGACTGACAAAGCTATAGGAAGGGTCTCCACAAAAAGCCAGTTTGGCATTTGCCTCTTCCGCTAAGCTAGCTAGCAAAAGTATCCCTAACATTGGCCACCTTAAAATGAAACATCAGAGATGTAAGCTAACTGTAAATGAATGGAGGCCCTTTACTCAAGACTCATTTGGCAGAATATTTTTTTCTATATTGACATTGTTAGAATGACGGATGTCCGCTAAGATCGGCCACCTCAGCAAATTTTTGGATCCAGATCTATCCCAACAATGAGAACCTCCAGTTCAGTAAAGGCTAGGACCCAGACACGAAGCTGATGCCCTCTATGAGTCATGCTGTTAGTGCCAGCACCATTGGCAGACCGCCGCACAATGGAGGACTACATGCACAAAGACCATTACCGCGACTGTCCCTAACACCACGTCACCGTCACCAAAGACTGCAATGGTGTCGTGCCAGTCTGTCATGGAGTGACTCAGAATGACAGCGGGTCATCTTCAGTGACGAGTCCCGCTTTAGTCTTGGTGGAGACGACCAACGAATCCGTGTGTGGAGGCACTGCGGTCAGCACCAAGATGGACGATTTGTTGTCACGTGTCACACGTCCTGTAAAGCTGGTTAGGAACCTCTATAGCTCCATGCCGAGACACCTGGCATGTTGGGTTAGACACTACTTCTGTATGTGTAGCTCAATAAATATTGATCATATCAGTCTAAATGTATCATCAGTTATTGATCCTGGCCACCTTTATCTTCCTTCCCAACACCACTGCACTCCCACACCTCCTCCTGGGTGCAGCTGTTCTCTTGACGATGGGTGTATATTGTGTATCAGTCTGCTAATAGATGTGTGTAATGGTGCACCAGAATAATCGAATCCCTGCTAGCTGGACATGGGCCTGTGTTGAGAGCTAACCTGCATCTGCACTTTGTCGCCGCACAGACCTGTTCTCTTACCATTCAACCACGGCTAACAAAGTGGTAGCCACAGTACGATCTAATCTCCGCCATAATTAAAAGGCACGCCCTGCAGCGCCCCACCCCGAGAGGGGCTGGAGTGTGTTAGCAGGTTGGACAGCCCCAGTCATTTGTCGACTGATAATCCGGTTAATGCTGTGTTTGTTTTTTGAAGGTGCCCTGACCATTTTTTCCCCCTTAATAGGACGAAATCATGCTTCTCCTCCACCTGCCGGTGAAACAGCCTCCCACGAGGAGCTAATCAAGTGAGGGCTTTTCTCTGGCTGCTCAATTGTTGTTCATTATCTCAATGCCCTTGATGTAGCACTGATTCAATTTGAATCTGAAATTGCGTGTGTCACTTTGTGTTATTTGTTGCAGAGGCAATGGGCCATTAATCAGAATGGTAAAGCGGGGCGGTTTGAACAAGGGGTTAGCGGGGAAATTGCCATTAAAGCAAAATGGCAGGGGTCTATTAAACTGCAGTCTGAGCGAAATCGAGGGTGTTTTGATAAGTCATGTTGGATGTTGAGACAAATCTGGCCACACTTATAGCAAATGGCTTATCAGAACAGAAGTATGACCAGATTAACACGATCTCCTTCAGAGTTTCACAGGATTATTTTACGGGTTACGAGTTTGGGTTTTTTTGCTCTGTGATATCTTTATTATATCTACAGGGGTTGGACAATGAAACTGAAACACCTGGTTTTAGACCACAGTCATTTATTAGTATGGTGTAGGGCCTCCTTTTGCGGCCGATACAGCGTCAGTTGGTCTTGGGAATGACATATACTGCGTCCTGCACAGTGGTCAGAGGGAGTTTAAGCCATTCTTCTTGCAGGATAGTGGCCAGGTCACTACGTGATGCTGCTGGAGGTTCGTCCTTCTTGGTGGTATGCTGACATTACCCTGGATACCGTGGCTCTTGATACATTACAAGGACTTGCTGTCTTGGTCACAGATGCGCCAGCAAGACGTGCACCAACAATCTGTCCTCTTTTGAACTCTGGTATGTCTCCCATAATGCTGTGTGCATTGCAGTATTTTGAGCAGAACTGTGCTCTTACCTGCTAACTGAACCTTCACACTCTGCTCTTACTGGTGCAATGTGCAATTAATGAATGAGGAGGCTGGTCCAATTTAGCAATGGACCCCCACACTAAAATGACAGGTGTTTGGTCCAATTTAGCCATGTTAAATAATGCTGAATTTAATATACTGGAAAAATAAAGCAGGAAATGTGGCCTTGGCTAAGAGTTGTTGCACATTTTCTGTTTTATATTTGTCTAATATATTTATATTATTTATTTATATATTATATACATTTATATTTATTATTATAATTATTAAAAACACATTATTTACACATTATTTACACATTAATATACCCAATATTACACCAAATATACAGTTCTTATAAAGTTCTATAATAGACGCTATGCTGTTTGGTAAGTCTGAGGTAATTAAAAGTAATGCAGGTTATATACACTCATCATCAAAAGAGTAACTGCACCCAGAAGGAGGTGTAGGAGTACAGTGCTGCTGGGAAGGAAGATAAAGGTGAGCAGGATCAATAACTGATGATACATTTAGACTGATATGATCAATATTTATTGAGCTACACATACAGAAGCCTGTCTCTCAGTATGGCGTCGGGCCGCCGTGTTTGAGAGCTGTAGAGGTTCCTAATGGTGTCCTGTGATAATCCATCCCATGCAGCTTGAATATTCTCACACAGTTCCTGCAGATGGTGCGTTAGGGGTGGAGGTGGAGGGACACCAGGCCTTCTGGCCGTGTGACAGCAAATCATTCCTCTCGGTGCTGACCACGGTGCCTCCACACACGGATTCGTTGGGCGTCTCCACCAAGATTAAAGGGGGACTCGTCACTGAAGATGACCCGCTGCCATTCTGAGTCACTCCATGACAGTCTGGTACGGTACCACTGCAGTCTTTGGTGACGGTGACATGGTGTAAAGGGCAGTCGTGGTAACGGTCTGTGTGCATGTAGTCCTGCATGGTCCAGCTGTCGGCCAATGGTGCTGGCAGTAACAGGATGACTCATGAAGGACACCACTGTTCACTGAATGTCTGCAGTCGTAGCTGTGGGGTCAGTCATATACACACATTATATATATATATATATATATATATATATATATATATATATATATATAGTGTGCAAGATATCAGTCTGTATGTGGAGTTACAGATTAGCTTAATCTGAAGTGCAGAGTCAGTCTGTATTGGGGTGCAGAAGTGGTGTGGAGTGTCCATAGAGATCACCATAATGATGATTCAGGTGGGAGGTGTAGTGACAGTCCCATCGCCCGATACACCAGCACTACTGCCTGTTCATCAGCCTGACGGCCTGGGGGAGGAAGCTGTCTTGAAACCAGCTTATTCTCGGCTTTATGCTTCTGCACCTCCTCTGCAGCTGTGAAGACCGGCAGTGGCTTGGGTGGGGGTGGAGTCCTATAGAAGCCTCCTGGTCTTCCTCAGGCAGTGGCTGGTGTAAAGAAGGCTCGGGAGCTAAACCCCGGTGATGTACCGGGCTGTCTGCACCACCCTCTACAGAGCTTTCTGCTCAGTAGCAATGCGTTGTTGGGAGTGGACACCTACCAAGATATTAATTCATGTATTATAATTAATACCAGCCTTATTAGGGAAATCGGCCTGTGTTTTCCATCTCATATCGGCAGCTATTCTTTTCAAACGGATATACAGCAAACAGTCCACGTTTCAGTGTTTTTAATTGGTGTCCTATTTGGCTCTGATATAAAAGTCTTATAATCAGATTATGAAGTGCGAGTCTGCACTCTGGCTTTCTGTTGTGTAAATAAGGCTGGAGGCATCTGGGCAGCTAATTAATAACTATCAGGGGGACGCTTAATCCTTCATGGTCTTTGATCTCGTAAGAAAGAGGCCAGGCTTTGAAGAGGAACTGAGGTTCGCAGCCTCATATCAGCTACACAACACGTGCAGCTCAAACAGCAACCTCAGCAGCCGTGATCAGTGCGTACATACCGTGGGTTCAGAAACTGACCAGCCCCTTTCACCATCCCTAAACCTGCCCTAAAACACTGTACCCTGTAAAAGAAGAAGGTTCCCTGTGCTAGCACCTATAGCCTGGAGTCCGTTTGCATATACAGTATCTCACAAAAGTGAGTACACCCCTCACATTCCTGTAAATATTCTATTATGTCTTTTAATGGGACGACACTGAAGACATGACGCATAGATACAATGTAAAGTCGTCAGTGTGCAGCTGGTATAACAGTGTAAGTTTACTGTGCCCTCAAAATAACTCAACACACAGCCATTAAGGTCTAAACCGCTGGCAGTGAAGGTGAGTACACCCCTCAGTGAAAATGGCCAAACATTATTTTCTAGAACTGCCTGACCTCTCTCGGGCATGGAGTTCACTAGAGCTTCACAGGTTGCCACTGGAATCCTCTTCCACTCCTCCATGCCAACATGACGGAGCTGCTGGATGTTAGATAGGTCAATAGGGTTAAGGTTTGGAGACTTGCTTGGCCAGTGCAGCATATTTACCCTCAGTTTCTTTAGCAAGGCGGTGGTGTCATGGAGGTGTGTTTGGGGTCATTATCCAGAGATGGCCACAAGTCACAAAATACAAGTCCAAGTCAAGTCACGAGTCTTTAGGTTACAGTCCAAGTCAAGTCACGAGTCTATAGGTTAGAGTCCAAGTCAAGTCACGAGTCTATAGGCTAGAGTCCAAGTCAATTTACACAAAGCATATATAGTAACTGTAGCATTAAAAAAAAGTGTAGATTTAAAAAAAACACCAACTTTGTGTGCAAAACACAACTGTATTTTTTTTTTACAGTCCAACACTTCTTTTCTTTTTTTTTGTTTAAATGCTACATATTTCCTTACAATATTCACTCACGAAAATGGCATGCTCTACAACTCTCAGACAGAACAAACTAGAAGCAATATCACTTTTTGTTGCGGCACCATAATCTGCCACAAACACTTCCTGTTTCAAGCCAGTTTAGGGGGTTAACACTGTATGCTATATAACTGGAATGATGGCTAAACGGCTAAGCGGCTAGCCAAACCTATTCGGGTGTGTTTTCAGATGCCTTATGAAGTTTGCTGTGGTCGATCCAGCGTCTGTAATTTGTCTCCCACACTCTCTGCACGTCGCCACTCTTCTGTTATATGCTAGGATTTTGAATTCCCTGTAACCAAAGCTAACGTGGGTACGGCGCTCCCGACGAAGCCATGCTACAGTGCCGTGTTTACACTTGGCGCCGCTCACTGATATCACGCACGCGCTGAAGTCGGATGTTGTGATTGGTCCGTGTCTGCGGGCCGTGTCCCAAATCAACTAAATAAAGTACACATACACAAAGGAATTATTTTCCTGTAACTTCCGCACACCGTGCCTGGAGGGTAATGGAAAGAAACTTGATGTTCATGTGTTTTGGATCGAGTTGAGTCTCATTATAGACGAGTTACAAGTCAAGTCTGAAGTCTATTTATACGCAACTCAAGTGCAACTCGAACTCGAGTGCCCATCTCTGTCATTATCATGTTGTAATATTGCCCCGCGGCCCAGTTTCTAAAGGAAGGGGATCATGCTCTGCTTCAGTGTGTCACAGTTCATGATGGCATTCATGGTCCCCTCAATGAACCGTAGCTCCCCACTGCCGGCAGCACTCATGCAGCCCCAAACCATGACACTCCCACCAGCATTGACTGTAGGCAAGACACACTTGTCTTTGTACTCCTCACCTGGTTGCCACCACACACGCTTGACACCATCTGAACCAAATAAGTTGATCTTGGTCTCCTCAGGCTATCATCAGGTTCCAGTTATCCATGCCCTTACTCTGCTTGTCTTCAGCAAACTGTGTACGAGCTTTCTTGTGCACCATCTTTAGAAGAGGCTTCCTTCTGGGACAACAGCCATGCAGACCCATCTGATACAGTGTGCGGCGTATGGTCTGAGCACTGACAGGCTGACCCCCCACCCCTTTAACCTAGGCAGCAATGCTGGCAGCACTCCTACATCTATTTTCAAAAGACAGCCTCTGGATATGACGCTGAGTATGTGCACTCAGCTTCTCTGGTGGACCATGGCGAGGCCTGTTCTGAGTGGACCCGGTCCTGTTAAACCCCTGTATGGTCTTGGCCACCGTGCTGCAGCTCAGTTTCAGGGTGTGGGTTCTACTTATAACCTCGGCCATCTTTATGTAGAGCAGCACATCTTTTTCAGATCCTCAGAGAGTTCTTTGCCATGAGGTGCCATGTTGAACTTCCAGTGACCAGTATGAGTGTGAGAGCGGCAACACCAAATTTAACACACCTGCTCCCCAATTACACCTGAGACCTTGTGACACTAACGAGTCACATGACACCGGGAAGGGGAAATGGCTAATCAGGCATCATTTGGACACTTAAGGGTGCACACACTTTTGTGAGATACTGTAGCTCTGCTGACTCTGCACAGTCCAGTCGAACTGCAGTGACCACTGACTGATTGCTCTCTTTAAAGACCCCGACAGATTTCCAGGGGGATTTGGGTCTGCTCCGTCTAGGCAACTCAAGGTCCTTCAGCCAGTACGTGGAGCTTTGGCGGTGTGCTTTGTGGTGTTGTCATGTTGAAAGATGAACGGTCTTCACATTTCCACCTTCCTGACAGAAAGCTGGAGGGTGTTCTTAAAGATCTGCCTCCATCCATTCTTCACTTATGTTCTGACAAATGCTCCACACCCATCTGAAGATAAATGCCCTCACGCCATATGACTGATGTCCTTGTGATAGTAAGATGAGCAGTACTGTGGTCAGAGACCACCCTGCTTTTATTTGATTTCCAGTCAAAATGGCCCATTAAAGGAGCAATCTGTAAAAATGTCAGTTTTAAACAATCCAAAATTAACTCAAACTATCAACAGAATGTGAATGAATAACTGTTTTGACAATGTGTCTAAGTCATATATGCATCATGTCGCAGAGATATATACTGAAATGACAATGCTAACTAGCCTGACCCAGTCTGTCCTTTCTCAGTACCACTTTGTACCTGAGGAGATGATGGTGAGTCACTATAGCGTTGAGCCAAAGTGGGGCTGAAGCAGTAGAGCTGCTGCCCTGACAGTGCATTCTAACCTCTTGTCAGTCATCTTATATGGGCTGGTCCTGGTTAGATCATTTAAGGACAGATAGCCAGGAAGAAAGAAAGTGTAAACATAACTACCCCAGTGTTTCCTCTGAGCAGGTATGGGGTGAAGATGAAGGAGGATAGGGGTGGATGCCACAACCCTCTGGTGAAATGTTGCCCCTCATTTGGTTGGAATATGAATTCGACAGGTTCCATCATCTTACAGATGGCCCCTTTAAATGCAAGTTCAGGGAAAAAACACAGAAAAGCATAAAACTACACCAAAGCCTCAACAACTACATATGGAATCAAGCACTGTCAGTGTTCATCGTGTTCACTCTGAAGATGCACGTCCAAAGTTTATTCTTAGAAACTTGTTTAGCACTTTCTACATCTCAGCATCTAAATGACCCCAGTCAGACTCAGTGAGTTTAGATCTGGACTCTGGGATGGTCAGTCCATTGTGCTGAGAACACCAGCAGCTTCTGTGTTTGCTGAGTGTGTATCCTTTTCTCAGTGAGGAGCTTCTTGGACAGCTACACCTCCTTACACCTCCTTTTTTTTTTTTTACCTCCATAGCATTGAGGTGTCTCCTCACAGTGGAAGGATGGAGAGAAACACCTGTGGAGGTTCTCAGATCTGAACCAGGAGCAGACTCACTCACTCTCTCTCTCTCTCTCTCTCTCTCTCTCTCTCTTTCTCTCTCTCTCTCTCTCTCTCTCTCTCTCTCTCTCTCTCTCTCTCTCTCTCTCTAGCTTCTTCTCTCTCTCTCTCTCTCTCTCTCTCTCTCCAGCTTCTTCTCTCTCTCTCTCTCTCTCTCTCTCTCTCTCTCTCTCTCTCTCTCTCTCTCTCTCTCCAGCTCCTTCTCTCTTTCTCCAGCTCCTTCTCTCTCTCTCTTTTGAGTTTGAAGTGCACCGTATTCCTCATCTTCTTCTCGACTGTGCTACTTAGAAGTGACTGTAATCTTTTTCTTTCTAACCATCCCCAGATTTGTGCCTCTTTACTGTGTTCTCAGTGTTCTTTCATTCAGAGCTCTGTTTCTGCCTGAAGTGGATTCCTAGAGTCCTGCCTGGCAGTGCAGCTGCTTTCGTTCTGACCTTATCAAACTCACCCCAGCAGTGCCGGTTTGCTTGGTAAGTCCAGAGTTGTGAATATCAGGATATAATAAAGTCTATAACTGCCAACCTACAGAACAAGTCTGGTTTAGTTACTGAGATGTGAACTGAGTTAGAGTGATGGATCTATCTACACACAGTAACCTTGGAAACAGTGGTGCCAGCTCTCTTCAGGTCGTTGACCAGCTCCTCCCGTATAGTTCTGGGCTGATTCCTCACATTTCTTAGGATCACTGATACGCCACGAGGTGAGATCTTGCGTGGAGCCCCAGCCTGAGGGAGATGGACAGTCATGTTTAGCTCCTCCCATTTTCTAATAATTGCTCCAACAGTTGATCTTTTTTCACCAAGCTGCTTGGCAATTGCCCCGTAGCCCTTTCCAGCCTTGTGGAGGTCAACAATTTTGTCTCTGGTGTCTTTGGACAGCTCTTTGGTCTTAGCCATGTTAGTAGTTGGGGTCTTACTGATTGTGTGGGGTGGACAGGGGTCTTTATGCAGCTCACGACCTCAAACAGGTGCTTCTAATTTAGAATAATGAGTGGAGTGGAGGTGGAGTTTTTAGAGGCGGACTAACAGGTCTGGTTTGCTGATTGGCAGGTGTTCAAATACTTATTTGCAGCAGAAACACACAAATAAATTATTAAAAATCATACATTGTGATTTCCAGGGTTTTTTTTTGGATTATGTCTCTCACAGTGGACATGCACCTAAGATGAAAATTTCAGACCCCTCCATGATTTCTAAGTGGGAGAACTTGAAAAGTCGCAGGGTGTTCAAATACTTATTTTCCTCACTATATATATATATATATATATATATATATACACACACACACACACATACACACACACACACACACTACGAGCGGTTCATAACGTTACTTGGTTTGGCACAAAAATGTTGTAGATTACTTACACTTGTACGGAGCCGACGTCCCGCCTTCCGCCATTTTTTCTTCCTCAGCTCCACAGCAATGATCCACCAGGCCTGTCTTCCACAAACTTGGGCTGCTTCCCGAATCCGCCTACTACCGCACTACTCAGTAGGCGAATGCAGTAGGAGAGAATGTGTGGTGTGTCCGAGTCCGCACTTGTCATAAAGCAGTAGGCGAAAGTTCGCCAGATGACGTACTGCTTCCGATGAGATTTTTAAGTATAGCACACTGTGCTATCCCATGATTCCACTGAAGCCATGGAGGCATTCCAAGCTGAGGAAGAAAAAATGGTGGAAAGTGGGGCGTCGGCTCTGGACAAGTGTAAGTAATCTACAACTTTTTGTGAAACACCAAGTCACGTTATGAAGCCCATTTTGAGTTTATATGAATGAATGGCGGGACTTCTAAAGTGGTGGCGTGATCACAGTCGATGATGTTGGTAAGATGGCGGACGTAGCTCGTCCAAGGTTGCGTGGATACTACGTACTCGCGTACTGTAAGAGCCTACTGCTTCACCGGTCGAGCAGTGCGCACTGGGTTCCATCTAGTACGTACTAAGTAAGAGTTTTAAGACCCAGCCAAGATCCTCCATTAAAATGGCTGCCACTTCCCTTTCCTGTTCCCAAACCAGGGTTTATTTTCAAAATAAGAGTCCCCCCATTGGAATGACCAGGAAACATTTTTAAAACAAGAAATATGGAAAACAAAACATAAATAATTACCAGAAACACGAATTACCAGGCCTCAACCCCTATCAGAACATCCCAGTGAGAAGTCATAAAGGAAATGGGTGGGTTACCTAACTAACACTACCTGAAATCTGTGCTAGTGTTGATCATTAAAATAGGTTTTCCATAGGCCTCCTTATGTGGTGTCGCAAGTCTTATTACATATCCCTGGATAGAGAACTTTCCCTTTTTAAAACATCCCCTTCATGCACTGCGGTGCTAATTATCAATTAATTACCATGTATTTGCTGCACGCACATATTCATTAGGACAGGGATCAATTAACACATACAGAATTTACATATTTTGATCTTCCAGTTAAGTACAAGCCTGTTGTCAGCACTGTGAGCCTCCCACTATTACATGAGCACTGGTGTTAGAGGCAAATCAACTTCTGCACCCATCAGCCATAACATTAAAACCACCTCCTGTCCACACTCACTGTCCATGTTATCAGCCCCGTTGACCGTACAGGAGCACCCTGCAGCTCTCCGGTTACAGACTGTAGTTCATCTGTATTCGTTCATGTGCTTCCGCAGATGTTGGACGTACTGGGCGTATTTGGGAACGTTTGAGACGTCTTTGGTTTCGGGTTATGAGACAGAATGAATTATGCAGCTTGCCAGCATATCCCTTTGAACATCAAACCGAGTCATGTGATTGAACTCGGGCCTGATTGACTGGAGCATCATCTAGAAAGGCAAGAAATGGAAAGGGATCCCTTTTTCCCTAATCAGAGCAGTCGTACGAGGAACCACAGCCAGTAGCGTAACTACTGGCAATGTTACAAATGCAATCATACTGAAGCCTGTAGCGTAGTGGTGGGAGCGGGGTGGGGGTGGCGGGTGGAGTTTGCAGCTCCCTGTGTCGGTACTAAACCCCTTCTATCACTGCTTATACAGTTTTACACTGATGACTTACAGTATCTCATGGTTTAGTACATGAACATAGTTTCATACAGCAGCAGATAAAGGTGCCATAACTTTTGCATAGACCAGATAGATAGATAGATAGATAGATAGATGGATGCAGAGTATTTATATCTGATAAATAAATAGAATATTATTTACAAATAGTGTATATTCACTTTTTACCTGTTGTTCTTTCTTGTTCTCCTGTTGTTCTTTTTTATCATCCTGTTGTCCTTTCTTGTCCTCCTGTTGTTCTTTTTTGTCCTCCTGTTGTCCTTTCTTGTCCTCCTGTTGTTCTTTGTCCTTTCTTGTCCTCCTGTTGTCCTTTCTTGTCCTCCTGTTGTCCTTTCTTGTCGTCCTTTCTTGTCCTTTCTTGTCCTCCTGTTGTCCTTTCTTGTCCTCCTGTTGTCCTTTCTTGTTCTCCTGTTGTTCTTTTTTATCATCCTGTTGTCCTTTCTTGTCCTCCTGTTGTTCTTTGTCCTTTCTTGTCCTCCTGTTGTCCTTTCTTGTTCTCCTGTTGTTCTTTTTTATCATCCTGTTGTCCTTTCTTGTCCTCCTGTTGTTCTTTGTCCTTTCTTGTCCTCCTGTTGTACTTTCTTGTCCTCCTGTTGTTCTTTTTTGTCCTCCTGTTGTCCTTTCTTGTCCTCCTGTTGTTCTTTGTCCTTTCTTGTCCTCCTGTTGTCCTTTCTTGTCCTCCTGTTGTCCTTTCTTGTCCTCCTGTTGTCCTTTCTTGTCCTCCTGTTGTTCTTTGTCCTTTCTTGTCCTCCTGTTGTCCTTTCTTGTCCTCCTGTTGTTCTTTTTTATCCTCCTGTTGTCCTTTTTTATCCTCCTGTTGTCCTTTTTTATCCTCCTGTTGTCCTTTATCCTCCTGTTGTCCTTTTTTCTTTTCCTGTTGTTCCTTGTTTTCCACCTGTTGTCCTTTTTTATCCTACTGTTGTCCTTTTTTCTTTTTCTGTTGTTCTTTTTCTGTCCCCATGTTGTGTTTGTTGTCCTCCTGTTGTCGTTTTTTTCTTTGTTTGTGTGTTTGTTCATCTGTTTATTAATTTTTTGTTTTTTCCCCCCACAGGGGACCATCGGATCCTAACCACTGGCCACAGCCATGCAGTACACCTGGGTGCTGGTTCTCAGTCCTGGTTACATAATAACCACTGCGCTGCATGCTGTCCTGTTCTCCCAGGTCTAACTCAGTGGGGTCTCTGTAGGAAGGCTTGTTCTGTCGTTTGTGACTGGATCAGGTGTGCTGGGAGCAGAAGAGGCTCTAAAATGTGCAGGCCAGTGATATTCCAGAACCAGCCCTGACAAACACTGCAGCTGTGCCTGAAGCTGAGCTTCGGAGTTTGGGCTTAACACCCTGCCACTAACAGACGGCCCACTTCAGGAAGCTAATCCGAAAGAGCCGATGTCAGCAAAAATATCCATTACATACGCACTCAGACTCGTTCCCAGAGTCCTGTTTTAATCAGACTGTCCTCACGACGTATCTTTGGTTTCTAAACAGACGCGCCAATGAGAAGTTAATTAACAGCTGCACAATGTTGGACAGAGCTGGTTCTCATTACAGAAATGGGTCAGACCGGCTGAAATACCACCCCTGGCATTTTACACTCCGCAAAGCCTAACAGGGAGACGGTAATGCCCTGCTAGTACATTCACTTCTGTGTAGATGTTAGAATTACTAATGAGCTCTCGCAGTACTAGTGCAGAAGTCAGAGACCAATATTCAGTCCACACCGCCGTTAAACAGCCTTAAGACATAAGGAGTCATCTTCAGCTTATAGGTCAACGACAAATAAGTTTTTTTTTAAATGACAGTTAAAAATAATCTGCATGTATAACTGCATTTACATATATGTGAATATTTGGCATGGACTGGGCAAGTTTCTGCATGTAGGCCACATCAGTGTTCAGACTCTTTTGCATTAAAGGATTGCACGGTTGGGTCAGATTTGCTGGATGCCTTCGCTGGCACAATTCCCTGTAGACCAGTCACTGCTGACTGACCCATATGACGGTTCCATACACCTGCACATACACTGGAGCAGTTGTGGGCTGGAGGTTAAGGAACCCGCCTGGTAACAAGAGGGTTGCCAGTTTGAATCCCCGAACCGACAGTAAAGACTGAAGTGCCTTTGAGCTAGACATCTAACCCCGCCCCCCAATTGCTCCCCAGGCACAGTGGAAAGGGCTGCCCACGACTCTGGGGAAGTGTGCTCATTGCTCCCTAGTCGACCGAGCCTTTGATCAGTCGACAAGTTAGGAACACAGCCTCTGAATTGGTAGACAAGTCAGGAACACAGCCTCTGATTGGTTGACGTGTCAGGAACACAGCCTCTGATTGGTAGACAAGTTAGTAACACAGCCTCTGATTGGTAGACAAGTTAGTAACACAGCCTCTGATTGGTTATGTCATCAGGAACACAACCTCTGATTGGTCAACAAGTCAGGAACACAGCCTCTGATTAGTCAACAAGTCAGGAACACAGCCTCTGACTGGTTGATGTGTCAGGAACACAGCCTCTGATTGGCAAACGTGTCAGGAACACAGCCTCTGATTGGTTGACGTGTCAGGAACACAGCCTCTGATTAGTAGACAAGTCAGGAACACAGCCTCTGATTGGTAGACAAGTCAGGAGCACAACCTTTGATTGGTTGACATTTTAGGAACACAGCCTCTGATTGGTCATCTTGTCAGGAACGTCTGATTGGTCAACAACCCAACTCAACCCAAGATGCAAGTGAATGGCTAACAGCTATGCTAACAATAACAGGTTCTGTCTTAATCCCCACGTATTTTCTCTGATATCTCCACAGAACAGCCATCGGACCAGAAATGAAATAAACCACCTCTGATTTTGCAGAGTGCTATATGTTGTCTCAGATGCACCACAATGGCCGATGTAGATGACTGAAATGCAGTGCTGTGTGCAGTGTGGACTGTAGGTGTGGTGATCCACTTGTCCGTTAGAGGTAAAGATAACATCTGGTCTTCTTTGCTTGACCTCTGGCTGGATTTGAGCACGTCATCACTTTCTTAATGGAGCCTCAGATCGAATAAAGCTTATCTCGGTGATAGTGTACTCTGGGTCCTGTAGTCCTTCTTGGCTTCTTGAGTTCTGGAATGACCTCTGGCTCTAAAGCAGTTTCACCATAAAATTGGTTCTTGAAGTTGTAATCCTAATCCTGCCTAATACTCATATCATATTGAAACTTCTTAACCCGTCATGTGGTCATATCAACCGCCCCGCTGTGCCCAATACTCTCAGTTGTCTGGAAGATTTGAGGTCTTAAATATTGATTTATCTCTCAGATGGTCAGTGCTGTGATTCAGTCTGAGACTCCAAAGGGGGGCTTTAGTCATTAAGGTGTAGGTTTTAAGGTGTAAGAGTCAGGATTGTTCACAGACATCTGAGGGGCTGTTTACTGTACGGGCATGATACCCTAATTCATGGGAACATTCTATATAGTGCCTTTGACATTGTCAGGCCGACCATGTCATATGTGACACCAAAGGATGGCAACAAGACACTGCTTGCATTCATGGCTAGCTTTGTTGGTGGGTTAGCATGCTGGCTAATCCAGCTAGCTATCGAGTGACCCAACTCAGAGACACCAATAATATCGGCTACTTTCTTTCCAGACTTCATTTTTTTGTAATATCACAGAATTGGTTTCTGTGTCAAGCAGAAGAGGAGGAGTCTCTGATTGAGGCAGGAACACAGCCTCCAACTGATCAAGAACTCAGGGACACAGCCTCCAATTGGTCGGCAAATCAGAAACAGGCTCTGAGTGATGGGCAAGTCAGGAACACAGCCTCTGATTGGTCAGCAAGTCATTAACAGTCTCTGACTGATGGTCAAGTTAGGAACACAGCCTCTGGATATATCACAGAGTTTGTCTTTAGATCACTGAATAGATCACAGAGTTTGTCTTTAGATCACTGGATAGATCACAGTTTATTTTTAGATCACTGGATAGATCACAGAGTTTGTCTTTAGGTCACTGGATAGATCACAGAGTTTGTCTTTAGATCACTGGATAGATCACAGAGTTTGTCTTTAGATCACTGGATAGATCACAGAGTTTGTCTTTAGATCACTGGATAGATCACATTTTATTTTTAGGTCACTGGATAGATCACAAAGTTTGTCTTTAGATCACTGGATAGATCACAGAGTTTATCTTTGGATCACTGGACGGATGGATATTGTTATTTGAATGGTTAGATCACTGGATAGATCACAGAGTTTATCTTGGATCACTGGACGGACGGATATTGTTATTTGAATGGTTAGAGTGATCACAGAGCTTGGCCGCAGTTCTATTCCTCTCTTACTGCAAAAAATCAGAAATGCCCGTCTGTAGTTTAATATGGGAAAGCTTCCCAATCCCCCTGTAGCTCTCTCATTCTCTCAGCCCCTTTTCCCTGTATCACTCTCCACAGGCCCCACAAATCAGTGTCATCTTTTCCTCCTGACAAAACAAAATCATCTTCCTTCTCACTGATAAGGTACGCTGTAATAAGGGTTTCCACTCTGCTTTGTGATGTCTGATACGGGCGCCGTAAAGGCCAGTGGGGCGAGTAGGCGCAATGCCCAGGCCGCGTCTGACACTGTCTCTGATGGAATATCGCTCAGATTATGATGCCCCATTATCCCAGCGAGGGGATTACAGCCCCAAACGCTGTCTTCTGAGAAATCTATTCAGCTCGATGCACACTGAGAGCTGCTGGAGGCGGAGAGAAATCACTGTCGTGCCTTTCCCCCCTTTCTCCATCGGCCCCCGGAGGAACGGCATGACAGCCACCACCATAAAGCGTACACTGCTCGGTCACAGTGGAGTTTCCCATGGAGGTTCTCATCACGACTTTGAGTTTTTAAGAATTACGAGGTCGCCAATAATGCAAAGGGTTTTGCGAGGTCACTAATAATGCAGACGGCCCAGTAATATACTGCAACAGTGTGGCAGTCCTCATTTTATAATTTACATTAATAAAATTTTAACATTTGTTTGGTATTAAACAATGGAAGAACTAAATCAAATAATTAAATAAAATAAAAACAAAAAGAGAGCATCTGCTAGTCACATCCACACAAAACTGTCACGGTGCGGTTGGGGGTGTGGAACCAAGCGCAGGGCAGGAATCTGTTTGCAGTGACATGCTGTCAACTCTGCGCAGTTGTTTAAATATTTTTAAAATATTTATTTATTTATTTATTTATTTATTTATTTTTACTTTGCTCTTTTTATCTTTTCTTGTTTTCTCTTTTTATTTTCTCTTTTCTTGTTCTCTCTTGTTCTCTTTTCTTGTTTTCTCTTTTCTTGTTTTCTCTTTTCTTGTTTTCTCTAGTACCATACCAGCTACCCCTCTACAAAGGTGTAGCAACGGTGTTTGTGTGGTAGGGGCTTATATTGCTGACGCCCCAGGTGCTGCTCGTTGGCCTGATCACTCTGGGTCATTCTGGGGTTTGGAGTTCCAGGCTGTAGTTCCCCGAGAACGGTGCCGCTGCTGTCGCCCCCTGCTGGATGCAGGCGGTACAGCCCGGACCCTTACAAAAACTGACATATGTACGTTATAGTTATGTCTATTCGTCCACGTCTGTACAAGATACGGCTGTGTCTTCCAGACAAGTGTTTACTGAAAGGATCCCATTGTTCCAAGACATTATCACTTGTCCAGTTCAGTCTCCCCAGCATCTTCTCACATGCCACACTCTCCATCATTAGAGTCTGCCATGAATTCAGTGTAGGAGTTTGAGGGTCCTCCCAACACCTTCAAATTGCTCGAGCACAGGTTAGTAGTCCAGTTTTTAATATCCTCCACATAGGCTTGCTTATATGTGACTTTTGAGATTTGTTCCCAAGAAGACACAGTCCTTGTGATCTGGGCAGATCGCATCCCAACCATTCACTCATAAAATCCGGTATGTGCATCCACAAGGGTGAAACTTTAGGACACGCCCATAAAGCATGTATGTCATCGCTGTCCAAAGAAAAACATGTGTCTCCATTTTTGTTGATTTTTACTTTAATGCCTCATTTGATCACATGAGCTGTTATTTACACTGTATAGAACTTTCATGAAGAATGGACCAACAGAAATTTCCCAAAGCTGCTTGGAAAGACGTCTGGTTCCATTGACTTCCATTCAAATTAAAGGAGGTTTTTGGGCTCTCCTGTAAAGTTGCGATTTTGGAGATACCTGGCCTGGACGTGTGCTGATTTAAGCAGGGGAACCTTCGGTGCCATACATGACTTTAAACTATGACGTCGTAGTGTATTACCCACAGTAACCTTGGAAACAGTGGTGCCAGCTCTCTTCAGGTCATTGACCAGCTCCTCCCGTGTAGTTCTGGGCTGATTCCTCACCTTTCTTAGGATCACTGATACGCCACGAGGTGAGATCCCAGTCCGAGGGAGACAGACAGTCATGTTTAGCTTCTTCCATTTTCTACTAATTGCTCCAACAGTTGATCTTTTTTCACCAAGCTGCTTGGCAATCGCCCCGTAGTCCTTTCCAGCCTTGTGGAGGTCAACAGTTTAGTCTCTGGTGTCTTTGGACAGCTCTTTGGTCTTAGCCATGTTAGTAGTTAGAGTCTTACTGATTGTGTGGGGTGGACAGGTGTCTTTATGCAGCTCACGACCTCAAACAGGTGCTTCTAATTTAGAGTAATAAGTGGAGTGGAGGTGGAGGTTTTAGAGGCGGACTAACAGGTCTGTGAAGGACAGAGTTTTTGCTGATTGGCAGGTGTTCAAATACTTATTTGCAGCAGAAATACACAAATCAATTATTAAAACCACATTTTCTACATTTCCAGCATAAATCATCCTTTATTAGGCCCATTTTATGAAGTCTTGATGGAGTATAATAATATCTATCAGTTCTCATAGTAGGGAATGTCTAGAGGGAGGCTCTGTTGACTGATTAAAGCACTAACACTATAACAGTGATTTTAACAAGACCTTTAAATCACTTCAACATCATTTATGAAAGATGTAGTATGCTATAAGATGCATATTATCTCCCTTAAGGGTCAACAATCTCAATTCTTCCATTTTCATTTCTTCCATTGAGGCCAGTTTAAGACCAAGATCAGTCATTATTCATTTTTACACTACCATTTTCCATCCTGTCTTTATCCTTTACAACACTTTTATAAAAATCTCTACAGCCATATCACTCAGAAACGACTATGCATTTTTCTGTAAATACTATGAAACTAATATTTTATTTAAATTCATTTTAGAGACCGAGCAATGTTTTACTGAAGGCCCATAGAGAGTCATCAAGTCAGAGAAAAGCATTTATCTTTGGATAGATTAAAATTGATCTTTGAATCCTGGAATGCTGGATGGTTCATCTAGTTTAACTGTGGATCACTGGATGGGTCTCAGAGTTTGACTGTGGACCTTTTAATGGGTGGTAGAGTTTAACTGGGGACTAATAGATGGATCATGTAGTTTATCTTTAGATCACAAAGTTTATCTTTGTATCCCTGGATAGATTATAATTTGACTTTTGGATCAATAGATGGGTCATAGGGTTTGACTGTGGATCACTGAATAGATCACAGGTTGTCTTTGGATCACTGGATAGATCACAGTGGTTATCTTTAGGCCACTGGATGGATCACAACTTGACTTTGAATCATTGGATGGATCACAGAGTATGACTGTGGGTCATTGGATGGCTCACAGCTTGGCCCTAGAACATTGGATGAATTACATATTTCATCTTTGGATCACTGAGTGGATCCCAATTTGACTTTTGATCATAGATCCTAATAGTTACTGTATCACTGGATGGATCACGGAAGTTAGCTTTGAATCATTGGAATGGTCACAGAGTTTGTCATTAGAACACTGAATGCATTCCAGTTTGAATTTTGGACATTGGATAGATCCCACAGATTGTCTTTGGATCCCAGAGTTTGTCACTAGAACTTTGAATGGATCACAGTTTGACTTGGGAACACTGGATGATAATAGGCTGACTTTAGATCATTAAATAGATCCCAAAAGTTACTGGATCACTGGATGGATCCCAGAGTTTGTCACCGGAACTTTGAATGGATCACAGTTTGACTTGGGAACAATGGATTATAATAGACCGACTTTAGATCATTCAATAGATCCCAAAAGTTACTGGATCACTGGATGGATCCCAGAGTTTGTCACTGGAACTTTGAATGGATCACAGTTTGACTTGGGAACACTGGCTGAAAATAGGCTGACTTTAGATCATTAAATAGATCCCAAAAGTTACTGGATCACTGGATGGATCCCAGAGTTTGTCACCGGAACTTTGAATGGATCACAGTTTGACTTGGGAACAATGGATGGATCACAGGGTGACCTTATATCAATGGATAGATCACAGAATTTATCTTTGGACCATTGATAATTTAATGGATCATTAAATGTATCTTCGTAAAATCAGATGGATCACATTTTGATCCCAGATCATTGAATGGAGCACAGTTTGACTATGGAAAATAAACGTACACGGATGTATATTCGAACACACGTATGGACAGTAACGGCTCTGTGGTCTGTCGAGGGAACTCAGCCTTATCCGGAGCTGGAAGGTCCTTGGTTGAAATCATGAATATGGAAGCATAACACAGCCTTCGGTATCGGAGCATCATGAGTCCTTCGCCTGAGTGCTGTCTCCGTGCCCTTGAGGTGCTTAACCCTGGTTAGTCCAGGGCCTGAGGAACAGGGCAACTTCGCCTCCTCCGCCACTCCAGCATGGCCTTGGAAACGGCACAGCGGCACAACAGTGATTAAATGAAAGGCTGGCAATGAGGAAAAGGTCAAGTCAAATCTGCCCTAGTGAAGCAGCTGTGGCATTAAGAAAGAAAGGAACAGGATGAGTGGTAATACTCAGGGATGGCCTGATTTGTTAAGAACAACAATCATTTTTTCTTTGTAGGAAATTGTACTTTCAGTTTGCTGGGTTTTTTAGATGTCTAATACGAGTTGGTCTTTTTCATATAGGCTTAAATGTAAATCCAAGCGGAGCTCCAACGCTTCTTTACTTCATATTCTGAGCACAGTAGTGAAAAGTAGTTCACAAAAGAATTGTAGGTCTTAAATAATATAAATAAATAAATAAAAAATAACAAAAATAAGTAAATAAATAAATAAAACAAACAATAAACTATATAAAAAAACGATAACCTATAAAAAAATAAAATAAAATACTTTATTCTTATATGGTGCTTTTCAGGAACCCAAAGTAATTTAAAATTGTTAGTCCATATAGAAATGCACAAGTGTCATAGAACAAACAGAAACAGAGCATCAATAACAACAAATAGACAATGAACATGAACATTTTGAAGAGCTGTTTAGGCGTCTGAAAAAAATCTAAGAAATTATATATATGAAAATTAATTTTGCAGCTAGCTTCTTCCCAGGCACGTTGAATTCATGATTGTATTTGCTGAACATTCTAAGACTAAGGCCCAATTCAGGTCTAAGGGAAGGGTTGTCCCAATTGTTGTTGAGATGGAGGGGCAGGGCAAATTGTTAGTCCACATAGAAATTCACAAGTGTCATAGAACAAACAGAAACGGAGATTCAGTAACAACAAACACTTACAAATAGACAACGTGAACATGATCATTTTGAAGAGCTGTTTAGCCGCTTCTGAAAAAAATCTTAGAAATTATATATATCGTCGGTGTCCAAAGAAAAATAAGTATTTCCAAAATGGCAACTTTACAGGAGAGTCAATGGAACCAGACGTCCTTCCGAGCACTTCTGGGCCATTTTAGTCGGTCTGTTCATCATGCAAATCTCACAGTGTGTAAATGGCAGCGGCTGTTTTCAAATGATGCATAAAAGTCAAAATGGACAAAAATGGAGACACATGTTTTTCATTGGACAGCAACGATATGAAAATTAATTTTGCAGCTAGCTTCTTCCCAGGCACGTTGAATTCATGATTAGCATATTGAATAGTGTCAGTGATTTCAACCGTGGTAAATTTATTCATAATATTTACACATTACTGTCTAGGCATTTGATAAGACGTATTTAAATAGACTCCATCATCAACCCATACCGGGTGCCTTAGGTCCAAAGGTTAGGAACAGCTCCTCATCCAGTGTTTCTTCTGAAACTGAAGGTTTTAGTAGAGACTTTCTTCCTCCTTTGTTTTTAATCTTCTGGGAAGACCTTACTCTAGATGGTGGAACATTGCTGTGAGGATAGTATTGCATCCAGCATTTACAAGGGCTTTGTTTAGGTCACTGGGTATGGGGACCTTAGGCTATTTTGTGGTAGCAGTGGAGGTGGAGTGACAGAAGGAAGATAAAGGTTACCAGGAACGATAAATGATGAAGGAGTGTCTCTATGTAAGATGTTGGGCCACCATACGCAACATGCCAGGCGTCTCAGCAGGGAGGTGTAGAGGTTCCTAATGGTGTCCTGTGATAATCCATCGCACGCAGCTTGAATATCCTCACACAGTTCCTGCAGATGGTGCGGTAGGGGTGGAGGTGGAGTGACACCAGGCCTTATGGATGTGTGACGTCAAATCGTTCATCTTGGTGCTGACCACGGTGCCTCCACACACGGGTTCGTTGGTCTTCTCCACCAAGACTAAAGCGGGACTTGTCACTGAAGATGACCCACTGCCATTCTGTCAGTGACATTCTCAAGACACTCAAGCCAGGAACACAACCACCGATTGGTGTTCAAGTCAGGGATACAGCCACCGATTGGTGGTCAATTCAAAAACATAGCTTCTGATTGACTGAATGACTTGACCCAAGGCCTCAGTTGACGGCTAACAGCTCAGCTATGCTAAGCTATGCTCCAAGATTTATTCCTCCTCATGTATTTAGTCCTGAGAGGTCTAAAAAGGCAGGTCTTGTTCCTGCGCCTTTAAGATTGATACATGTAAATGAGCTTGGTTTGCGGGTGCCCAGCCGTCCAGCCTACAAGACTCCCCCAGCAACCCCAATCCTACTGGGTGACAAACTGAAGAGCCGCATATGTAAGTATGTTTCTGACACCACAACAACAATAAATGATAATCGAAATGAGCCCTGCGTGCAGCTTTCAGACGGGGGCTGTTTAAAAACTTCACATCAGGTCTGGAGAATCGGGTTTTCCGTGAAACGGAAAAGGAATGGTGCTTCATACCTGCAAATCCAGCGGCTGCCTGTTGTACAGCGGTGCACAGCAGTCGGCTGCCAACAAAGCCCGGGTGAAGTCCACTACTGAGAGCTCCTTTCCTACCACTGAGACTGCATTTTGTCCCAGCTGGGCTTAATCACTCTGGACATTTCTAAAGTGTCGGTCTTAATTACAGACCCGGCCGTTATAAACACAAGGTTAATAAATGTGTTTTACAATTAATGACATGCATAAAGGGGCTTTATAGTGTAGCGATGTACTGCATACCCAGAGACCACCCGATTATTAATATTCTCTATAGACTGATATGGAATATGAAGACTAATCTGCTGATGACCAGATTGCACTTGGACATGAGCCCATACTGTAGTTACACCTTCCCTAGAAAAGGTCCCCAGTTTGACCTAACGAGATCCAGTTTACCAGTTCGGTTTCTCACCTGCTAGTGTATAATAGGATGTCGAATATTGGGAACTGAGGTTCAATGATTTTCGGCTTCCAGAAAAATGGGAACACTCCGTGAGATCCTCTTGCTCTTAATAATAATAATAATAATAATAATAATAATAGTAATGGGTTACACTTCTATAGCACCTTTCACAAACCCAAGGACGCTTTACAAACACAAAATAAACAAACAAAAAATTAATCATGAACAATGTTTAGAGAAAAGATTAGTTTTTAAGTGAGTTTTGAAGACGGAAAGAGAGGGAGCTGTGCGTATAGATGAAGGTAGGGAGTTCCAGAGTGTTGGGGCAGCAACACCAAATGACCTGCCACCCATAGAGGAGAGCTGGACCTAGGAACCGCTGGGAGACCAAAGTCAGAGGACCTTAGCTTACGTGATGAAGCATAAGGATGTAGGAGGGCTGACAGATAGGTGGGTGCTAGTCCATGTAGGGCTTTAAAGGTCAGGAGGAGGATCTTATAGTGGATGCGCTCTGTAACTGGTAGCCAGTGTAGCTGAAGAAGGATGGGGGTGATGTGCGTGGCCCTCCTGGTGCGTACTAAGACTCTGGCTGCGGAGTTTTGAATGTCCTGCAGAGGGCGAAGGGTTTTGGAGGGTAGACCATGGAACAGAGCATTGCAGTAATCTAGCCTAGATGTAATAAATGAATGAACTGGAGTCTCAGCATCTTTGGAAGTAAGCAGTGGGCGGAGCCTAGTAATATTGCGAAGATGAAAAAATGCAGACTTTGTCAGAGATGTAATATGGGAAGCAAAACTGAGGAAAGGGTTGCTCAGGCTTGCTGAGTCACTTTCTCTTTTCGTCTTCCTCGCTTCCTCCGACAGCTCCATCTTTGCTACGATATCCATGCTGGGAATCCCGAGTTAGCTTCTTCTTATAGCTAGATGAAGACTACTGCAACTTGCTCCTGGCTGGTCTTCCTCTGCGGGCCATCAGGCCCTTGCAACTTGTCCAGAACGCTGCAGCCCGTCTCATCTTCAGTCTTCCAAAGTTCACCCACGTCACTCCACTGCTGCGCTCCCTTCACTGGCTTCCTGTCGTTACCCGCCTCAGATTTAAAACTCGCCTACAAAGCCAAGAATGGACCAGCGCCTCCCTACCTTATGGCAATGGTGAAGAGTCGAGCTGTACCCCGAGCCCTTCGTACAGCTCGTCTTGAACCGCCATCCCTGAGGACACATGGAAGACAAGCGTCCAGACTCTTCTCTGTCGTGGAGCCCAGATGGTGGAATGAACTCCCACTGGGCGTCAGAACAGCGGAGTCTCTCGCGGTCTTCAAACGCAGACTGGAGACCCATCTCTTCGTAACGCACTTAAGTGAGTGAGCTCTAGTAGAGGTGTAAGTTGTGTGTATTGTGTTGCACTTATAATGACCTTTTCTCCTCTATAGGTATGAGCACTGGGCTGGGGTTGCCAGGTAATGCTTTACTTGCTCTGTGTCTGTGTAGTAATCTTTAGGTACCAGCACTGGCCCCCTGTTCGGGCGGGTGTCTGAGCTCATGGTGAGTTTTAGGATCTACACTTCCTGTACTAGCTTGAATAGTATCCAATGGAACACTAAGCACGGTTGTAAGTGCACGCTCCTCCAAAGTCACAAAGCACTGTAGCAGGCATTCCTGGTCCGGAGTGGCAGTAACGGAGACGCCGTTCTCTCTCCTATAAGTCAGAGTCCCGTCTAGATCATTTTGAAGATCATTATTTCAAGCTAATTCATTACATAATGTTGCTTTAGGGAGCAGCTAGCCAGCCAGCCAGCCAGCAGTTTCAGAGCAATGCTCCTTAATGAGCTACTGTAGATGGGATTATATAAGGTAAAGGCTGAGCACCACATCATAATGCATGTGACCTCCAGCGCCTTAAGGCCGAGTTATACTTCCGCATCCACTCAATGCAGAGTCCGTGCCGTAGCCTGTGCATGTGGCCTATGCCGTCGTGAGCGCTCATACTTGTGCTTTGATGTGTCTGTGACGCTCGGCAATTACACCACCAAAACACTAGCTGCTGATGGGGTATCTCTGGCCGTGGCGGCTGAAACGGAGTAGACTATGTTGGAGTTGGAGCTAATAGCTGACGAGCAAGTTATTTTAATGGATAGAAGAGAAGACGTCAGTTGGTTGGTGCGGCACAACAAATTACACCGCTACTCACCAGGAAGCTACCGTCCCATGTGGGAGACGGGTTCGATTCCCATTCTGGGTGGCTATGCTGTGCTACACCAATAAGAGTCCTTGGGCAAGACTCCTAACACTACATTGGCCCACCTGTAATATGATAAACCTTGTAAGTCGCTCTGGATAAGAGCGTCAGCTAAATGCCGTAGATGTAAAAGAAGTCTGTATAACAGTTGAGTCTTCACATTTATTCATTCCTTGTATCACCTGTTTATCCTTCTAGGCTGCTGGGAGTGCTGGAGCCTATCCTAAACACCCTGCTGCCAGTCCATTGTAGTGCCTACAGACAGATACACAAACTCACTCACACCTAGGGGCCAATTGAGCATCTCCAGTCCACCACCCTGCCTGTCTGTGGACGATGGGAGGAAACTGGAGCCTCTGGAGGAAACCCACACAGACACGGGGAGATCATGCAAACTCCACACAGAAAGGACCCTGGAACAGGGTTGCCACCTTTCAGAAACCAAAATAAAGGATGGGGGCGGGGTTGGGGGCGTGGTTATGCGTGAGTGACATGGGTTCGAAATACGGAACAAATCGCGTTCCGTATTTGAACTTAGTCGGGGGGCGGGGGTGGGGTGGCTGTTGGGGGAGAGTGTGATCTTGTGTGACACGTGTTTATCGGACATTTACGTAAATACGGAACAAGTCGCGTCCTGTATTGGTTTAATACGAGACGCAACATTTAATTGCCAAATAAAGGACGATTCTATATTTTACGGGACAGGTGGCAACCCTACCCCAAATGCCCCAGCCAGGTTCCTGCTCTGAGGCAACAGTCCTGCCCACTGTGGTTCTACATTACCACGACGTCCTGAGTTTATATAGTGTGCAATAAAAGCCTGTTAGGCAACACATAACAAAACACATTTTTGTTTCATGGAAGCATCATCTCTGCAGTAACCAGTATACCATGTTTGGTATTATAGCTAGCCTGCTAGTTAGCCTCACAACACAACACAGAAGGCTAGGATACAAAGAGCATAGTAAGAACTGAAAGTAGCTGCACCCAGAAGGAACCAACCAGCGGGAATGAAACTCGGTTGGGTGGGTTTGACATTGTGAGACATGCAAATGATTTAAGCTTCACGCTCGGTGGTGCATGTGACGTGAGTAAGAGCGAGTCCTAGCACAGTCGCTGACTGACTACATAAGGGTGTCCTCTTGTACGTGCTTTCTATTCTTACTCATGCTGTCGTGTTGGTAGCAGAGTTTAAAGGCAGGGCACCATCAGGATCCTCTACAACTCCATGCTGAGATGTCTGGCATGTCGTCTTAGCTGAGAGACAGACTTCTGTATGTGTAGCTCAATAAATGTTGATCATATCAGTCTAAATTTATCATCAGTTGATCCTGGTCACCTTCATCTTCCTTCCCAACACCACTGCACTCCCACACCTCCTTCTGGGTGCAGTTGTTCTTCTGATGATGAGTGCATTTAACTTGCCCTGTTGTGACTCTGAGTCTCTGTGCTTGATACGCAGTGTCAGCCAGCAAAGAAACAAGAGGACCAAGCACAGTTGTGGCAGTCTGTGTAGCCACTATGTGTAGTTACATATCTGGGGAGGTGCGCGTCATAGAGTACGCGGATACACAGTGCTTACGGGGTAGATTTGACGCAGAAGCACAGATTGGTGCTTAGGCAACGTGCCTTAAGGTGGTGGTAACGATGCTCCTGCAGGCATCGTCTGTTTCCACGTTAATACTGTTGGGGAAAGTTGAGGGCTGGGGGCAGATACTGAGGGGGGTAGATACTGATTCTCATGTTGGACCATACGGGGGCACCAATCACTGGGGTCGTGTAAACTGTGAACTCAGCCGGAAATGGTGGCTGGAGCGAAGGCGGTAAACATTGGTGCTTTGAAAGCTGCACTTCGGACTCTTCCAGAGTTGGCTTTCTCCTTGGGGCTTGCACTCTCTCTCTTCTTTCTGTTGATGGGAAGCACATCCTTCCCATCAACATACAAAACCTGAACGCTAGTATGAACGCGGTTCGAGGTGGCCGACCACGGGCTCATGGACTAAGCTGCCCCCCTCCCCTTTCAAGGTGAATTGAGGACTCAGGTGCGTTGGTCTCTCAGTGAGTCCAACCAGTTTTAGGCACACACCTTTACGTAGGGTCACGTCTCATGACAAATTACAACACGTAGGGGCAGTGTGTCTTCGTTACAGTCAGGGTCAGGATATCCTAATTAAACGCTAGACAGCTTGGTGCTTTGACCCGTGTGCCATTCGTCCCTGGGCTTGTAACAATACAGATTAAACAGAGTTTACCCATCACTGCACTGTTTTTGCTGTCATACCATATATTGCACCACCTAATTGGCAGAACGAAGGCTTAAGACCAAATAGACGAAGGAGTCGGACCATGTATAAAACAGACGCGACGCATCTCTTTTTGAAATGTTTATTGTTTTGTCGTTTTAATCGCTTTCTCATTGAAATGAGCCATGAAGGAAAAAAAAGAAAACATTTACAAGAGTATCATGCAGAAATGCTTCGGCTTGTGTCTAAAACAGGAGAGATACAGGTGCGCACGCGCGTGTACGTGTATATGTGTGTGGGTGGGTGTGGAAACTCAAACATTAAGACCAGCAAGGATACTCGATCTCAGTGGCGTGTTGCATTGTACTGTGGAGTTCTAGGAAATGCCAGTGACCACACCAAACACTTTTCCATATGATGATATTAGAACGGCTTGGCATGGCGTATGACGGTATACTACCAAAGCTGGGAGCGTGGAAGCTTCAAGGCATGAGATGGTGAAAAGAAATTCATCCAGAGTTGTAACGATGCACCTGACAGGCAAAGTTAAGTGCTACAGGGCCTGGTCGTATCTTCCCTGGCTCTCTCTCTGATCTGTACAGCTGCTTCATCTCCATGTTTCTGCTTGCTGGGAGAATCTTGAAGAAGATACAGTGGCCGGTTTCCTCAAGGAGCTTGAGAGGATTGAGGAAACACATGGGGTTCAGGGGTGAGGCATTGTGAGACCCAACTGTGTGAGAGTGAGAACGACTTGTAAACGAAAAAAATAAATACAATAAATAAATATTTCAGTACAGGATAAATATAAACCTCACATAGCATTTTTACAATGTACAGAAGGGGGAGGTTTCCCACTCACACTGTGCAAAATAATGACATTGGTTGAGATGGACAGCCACACTACGCATCTAGAGCTACACTACAAGATCCAGTTCTGAACACCTTTCCTGTTATTTCTCAACGACGTTCAATGAAGTTACATCACAACAGACAGTAGGACAGGTACATGTGTTTGTTCCTAAGTAAGAGTTGCTGTTCATAAGGGATGCACTGATAAGGGAATTCTGGGGTGGCTTCGGTGTTTCATAAACTTATCGGCCAATACATGAACGCTTACTGAAATCACCAGAGAAACAGTTGCACCCAGATGAATTCACCTGGCAGGAATGAAACATCGTGAGACATGTGATGGTTCAAGCTCGACTGGACGGGCCTTATCGCTGTTTTTGACTGACCCTACAGCCGCGACTACAGATATTCAGTGAGCAGTGCCGCACCATCGGCAGACGGCTCCACCATGCAGGACAACATGCACACACAGACTATCCTTAACACCACATCTACGTCACCAAAGACTGTAATGCCAGACTGCCATGGAGTGGGTCATCTTCAGTGACGAGTCCTGTTTTTGTCTTGGTGGAGACGACCAACGAATCCGTGTGTGGACTCTCTGTGGTCAGCACGTCCAGAAGGCCTGGTGTCACTCCACCTCCACCCCTACCGCACCATCTGTAGGAACTGTGTGAGGATATTCAAGCCGCATAGGATGGATTATCACAGGACACCATTAGGAACCTCTACAGCTCCACACCGAGACGTCTGGCATGTTGGGCTAGCAAACATGGCGGCCCAACACCATACTGAAAGACAGACTTCTGTATGTGTAGCTCAATAAATATTGATCATATCAGTCTAAACTTATCATCAGTTATTGATCCTGGTCACCTTTATCTTCCTTCCCAACAGCACTGCACTCCCACACCTCCTTCTGGGTGCAGCTGTCTCTTTGACGATGTGTGTGCACTTAGCAACCATTTTCTGATACTGACAGATCGTAGAACTTTGATACTATTTCGAGGCAGGAAGGCACCCAGTCATGTCTGAAGCCTGCTGCTTGTATACAAAACTACCTGCTAAGGTTCCTCCATTTCTGTATCGGTTGAGAGCAACCCAGGTGTATCCCATGCTGCCTTCCCACAATGCTCTATGTCAGCACCAAAACACCAGAACTGACACAGTAGACAGTGCTGCCTTCTAAACCACTGACTTATGCGACAGCACAGGCAGCATTGAGACATTTTCCTTGAGATTGCCTTTCCCCTTTCCTCGAAGTCAGCGGAACCAAATTCTAGTCACGTGGAGTCATGATGTTTTTGCCGTAGAGACTGTAAATTGGTCTTAACGCTGCCCAGGACGACTTCACCTTCTTTATATCAGCGACTATCATGAACATAGTATGAGAAGCTTCCAGCCTTGCGTTGGGAAAGACGGTTTTGGACCACTGCTATGCTCCATATTAGTTTCAGAAGAGGACAAAGAAAATAAATTCATAGAGCAAGGTGAGACCCTGCAGGCTTACTGATTATATTAGCAGCCAGGGTTAAAAGTATTATGTGACTTTCGATTATACACACAATACTGACAAGAAAATCAGGGTGAGGCGTTAATAACTGACTTAGCGCATCAAATAAAACACTGTACTTCGGTGTTGTGATTTCTGTGTGATCAAATTTCAAATCTGTTATTGATTTGAAAGCCCTAGTTTTGAAAGTTGTGGTGGGAGATAAGCTCTAGTAACCCCGCTGTGACCAATAGCAATGGTCCCAACAAATACTGTAACTGACGTTTTTGAAGGCCCAGGGAACCTAAATCTCTTTAGGCTAATCTTGCTCTTCGGGGCCACAATATTCAAGGGTCCAAGTCTGTTTTATGGGAACTCTTTCTCTTTCTGGGTGGTCCTAATCTTGGGTATCGCTTTCGTAAGCATTTCCTCACCAATCACAGGCCTGATATCTCTGGTCCCGCCCCCTCAAAACAGTTTCAGAGTCACAGAGACTTAGTGGGCTCACCCTAGCCAGCATAACCAACAGCTAGTAAGCTAGACCTCCAGTCCTTTATCCATCCCCAACTGGATGTTCCTTCATCCGTTCATTCCTGTATCCAAATGCCAACATTGTTCCTTCATCCATTCATTCCTTTATCTATACACCAACACAGCCCCTTCATCTGGTCATTCTCGGTCACTATCTATCACAAAGTTCCTGCATTCGGACATTCATACAGTTGGCCCATGACTTTTTTCATCCATTTAGCGTCACGTAAAAGCCGGATAATGATGAAGGAGGGGCGGAACATGCCAGGAGGTTCTTGAGCAGGCCTACACAGCTCTCAGAAAGGTCTGATCAGTTTTTAAGCTCATTTATTTTAGTTAAGCATCGCTGCTGGATGTTTAATATGACACTTATTTCAAGTTTTGGAGGTTTTGTTCTGGTAGCAATGATATTTCGGTGTCAACATGCATGTTCAGCTGCAATTAAATGGATGAATAAATAATCAAACAACCAACTAAATGCCACAATGTAATTGTTAAACTAGTTAAATGAAACACTCATATGATGTAATACGAATATCCAGCGTATTCAGCATGCGGTTTCCGCGAAATGGACCTTTTGGTTCCTAGTTACAGCCCCGGATTCCGATTTCATTGTGCATCCCTACCCATTTCATTACAGTGTAGGCCAGGCACTTGCAGTCTGGGCATGCTCTATTAGCCTCTGTGCAACCAACATTTAGGGCAAACAGAACATGTACCATCGACACGTTTATGTGCTAATGAGGTGAAGGCAGACAGGTGAAAACAAGCATAAGCAGATCACGGAGGGTTTAGAAATAACCTTCAAGAGCCTGCCGCAAACAATTTGTACACAGCAGCTTGAAGACCCCCGTAAGCTGCGAAAGCCTCGCAAAAAACAAAGGAAGTGCTGAAAGCGATCATCGCGGAGCGTGGAGTCAAATTAATGCTGCGTCGAGTGGCTCTGGCGAAATGAAGAAATGCAGATGAAGTGCTACAGCATGGTTCTTTCCATCCCCCTTTTTTGATGGTTACCCAAGTCTGAAATCATGCAGGTGGACGGCTGTGGCTGCGGAGAAGTAAGACGGGGCTGAGTGTTGCCTCAGACATCTGCTCTGGCGGCGGTTTTGTTCCTGTTCGCCTGCCATCTCCCTCGTCCCTCTCATGTCGTTCATTAGCCTGCTGGAACAAACGCTTTGTGTGGCGCGCTCTGAAGCTCTCCGCGTTCGAGAGCCTTTTGAAATGCAGGTAGGACTGCGGAGCTTTGTAAGGGCTAGATAAAAGCGCCAAGGGCCGAGCCAGGTATGTGTTCGAGTAAAATCTCTCATTCCTCATGAACTGAGACTTTTACAGGCAGAAGTCTTATTCCAGTAAGCCCCGGGTGGGCCTTACATGCTGTCTGTTTTGTGGAGGGCTCGTGTGACTGATCATCGCTAAACTCATAATGTATAGTTAAAGAAAAGTACTGGTCTCTAAATGGTGTTCTAGGGAAACGTTTGCAGAAGCTATAATGCTGTGTTTTTATATATACAAGATCCGTTTGATTCATTTAAGCGCTGCTGAATAAAACCCATTACTGCAATTACTGTCTTACGGTCCGCTTACTTTTGGCAGTAACTGCACTGATGTAATACATTCTATTCAAGTACACATACGAATCGAGCAGAATCAAAGCGATTTGTTTCGTTAGTGTTTTAGGGAACAAGCTTTTATTCCTGCTAAAGTTTTTACAAGGTCAAAATCTGTTGTGCTTGAATAACTGTTTTGCGCAGCACTGCCTACTGTAGTCAGAAATTGTGCAGCAGATCTCTACCCGTAAAAATCTATTCCAATCACCACCGAAAAACGAGAAGCTTGGGACGCATATGTGTAATAACATGGGTCTTTCTGAACCACTCAAAGCTTGTGAAGTCTAAAATGCACTGGTGGTTAAGCATGATGGCTAACGTATGTATGCCTATGAACAACGACAGCTGCCTTTTAAGTAGGGGTGGGAGATAAAATCGCTAGTCTAATACTGCAATGTTTTGGGATTATGGTCTCAATACAATGCATTACTTTCTTAATCCACAAGAGGGTGCTGTTGCTTTCTGTGTCAGTACAGTTGGACGTTGTAGTGGATAACACTACAGCCATATGCATGCAGACGCCGCGGTGGCCGCTCAATTGTGTTACAACATCACTGCCAAGTTGGTCCAGGCCATGACTCTCATTAGACAGGCCTCCAGTCATATGAGAGGTGCCCAAATCATGTGCAGCTTGGAGCTGTATCAGCTGACACACAGTCCAAACCAGAACTCTAAATAAGACTTGAACATTTACTGTAGATTGTATGTGGCCATTACAACATGTTTAGGGCCAATTAGTTCAGAGTCAGACTATTACTTGTTAGCATTGACAATAACATCAGCAAGTTATGAAAGCTAAGACTTTCTAAGAAATCATATGAACCATACTTCCTATAATCAAGATTTCCGTCTGAAAGAGGGACATACTATGAATCTGACTGTAGCTTGTATAGCTGACTAGCTATGACCTTTTTACACTTGATGGCCTGAAGCTTAAAGCTTTTCCAGCATATTACTAATTCAGCTCATGTAAGCCTAACACTCTTCAGTGTCTAGCAGCAATTATAACTGTCCAGATCTGTCACAGCAACTGGAGACATTTTTCTTTTTGTACTCCACATCGATCAGAAAGCACCACTTATAAAAACGACTCACTGAAATCGGTTGAGAAATGTACAAGTTCTGTTTTTTATCCAATTACTTCTATTTGTTCACAGGTCAGTTTTGCCTGGACCAATATGACGTACTCACTGACATACCACGGCATCGGGGGAAGCGGCCAATGGAGTGTCTACATGTATATGTCTATGGATGATGCTCACCCTACACAGAGTTTGTTCCCACCAAACAGGAACACAGAGCTCTGACCTCAGTCCCACTAAACACCTAAAATGTTGACTGCGATCAATGCCTTCTCGTTCAACATCAGAGTCTGACCTCACAAAGGCTCTACTGACGGAATGGGCACAAATTCCCACAGACAAACTCCAAACTCTTGTGGAAAGGCTTCCTACAAGAGTGGAGGCTGTAATTGCTGCAAAGAGACTGAAAACTCTTTTTAAGAGTAAGAGGTTTTACAGTGGGGTTTCCAATGAACTCCTATAGGTGTGATGGTCTGAGTGTCCACACACTTTTGGCCATATAGTTTATCTCTGAGAGAAACGGGATATTTGGACAGGAAATAAATGTGGCTTTGAGATGTGGTAGGATTGCGTAAAGCATGTTCCAGAATGAATACAGAGTGCAACCCACTTGCTAGTCTACAGTCTATCATTGAGGACTATGTCCCTGCTTGTGTTGCATGCCGGAAGTTGTTTCAGACGTGGGCACAAGTCATAGCTTATGTAGGAACAAACATTTTGTCTTTTAAAATGATATATGATGAATCATGCTTCATATAAACGAGGATATGGAGTAAGAAAAAAGGTAAATATCACAACAGAATTGTATTGTGGCTCATGTATCATGATGACAATGCATCGCAGGGCCTGTAGTGATTCCCACCCCTACTTCCGACACTTTAATAATCCAGATCTTCTCTGCAGTGCCGACTGACCTGCCACTACTCTAACACTAGCTTCACATTTTGTCTTGTTTGCTGCACGTCCATGGCTTCTGTCGACACATAAAATACAGCTGAATATTTACTGGAGCGATTTTCATCAAGCTGCCTGCTTTTCACCACTCGCACTTAGTGTAACACGATGAGGCGAAGCGTTTAAGCACCGCCCCAAATGCTCCCCCCCCACCCCCACCCCTCCCCTAAGTCCCACCTCGCTGAGCATGTGCAAAGTCTTATGTTATGACATATGGATGCCTCAGTAAATTATTCTTCAGTCTTACTTTACACTGAATTATAAATACAGTAGTTACATTGCTTGTTCAGTTTTAATGCTAGACCACTTCATTTCGAAGTCTATGATTGTTCGTTTTGAATATTTACAATAGAAATGTCCACGCCGGAACACTGGACGTAACATTTAAGTGCCGTTCATGTTCATAAAGGTCCTAGAGAGCAGAAAAGTGTTATATGCTCACTCACTGTCAAACATGGCTGCTAGGCTCAGCATGTGAGTAATACTGCAGAGTGACGCTTTGAAAACGCTTGTATTTCAGTTGAGGCAACAAGAATCCATAACCGATTCAGTAGTTCTGAGCTAGCAACGCAAACAACAAAAGAACATTAAATTAAACGTAGACTTCTTGTTATGTAGAAAACAAAAACAGAACACATTCCCTTCTCTGTGTGCATTAAGAGTCCAGTCTGCGGGGGATTCGTTTAAAGTTCCATTTCAGACCAAATTTGGACGCTTGAAGCTCGTCCTCCTTCCCCTTTCCCTCCTTGCGGAAACGCTCCAGTCATTCTGTCCTTTAGAGTTATATCTGAAGTCTTTTTTCTACAGTCATTACACTCCTGGCACAGGCAGGGCACCGTGTGCTGGGAAGAAGTGCGTGGAATCATCAGCTAGCCAAGTGTGCAATCTCTCTGGCTCCACGCTGTGCTGTCTCCAGTGAACAGATGACGGAGGGCATCATCACACAGATGTGCCACTGTTTCTTTCCCTGTTCTTGTCACGAGCGTCATCTGCTTTTTGATGTTTGATCGTACAAAATACTGAGGAATATTGCCTTGTTTAACCAATCTGTGCTTTGAAAGGTACCTCTCTGGAGCATTAAGTTTATGTAGTTGTAGTTGACAGGAACAAGGATTCTTTTTCTGAAGGTTTTGGTTCTAAGGTTCTCTGTGATGTTCCTGTAGGGCCTCGCTTTAGCCAAGTGCCTGAAACAAACAAAACACAGCCTAAGTTACTGCACTCACATTACTGACTACATTAAATCTTGGTCTTTCGTTTGCCCTACAGCACTAGATGCATGCTAATGTGAAGACGGTCAGTAGTATCAGCAATATCAAACATTTCCAAGTAAAACACTTTATTCGTTTATTTAGCTGTGAAATAAACTTGCCTCTAGATGTTTTCTGTAATAACACAGCAAATGACTGTGATGCTGATGTTCAGCTGTACTGCACCCAATTATGGGATAAGATGGTTTAAAAGGGGAAAATATTTTAAGAAAAATATTGTAAGAATTTAAAAAATAATAATTATTTTGTAGGTTATTGCTTACATTTTCAGTAAGATTTTCATATGTCAATTTACCTGACGGCTACATCACTGGCTTCCGGGTTATTTTTACTTTGCCAGTTTTTGTGGAGAAATATAGGCAATTACTGTAGTTTAAATGCAGATTATTGGTGTACAGGTGAAAGCAGCTACGTCACGGTTGTCCTGGTGTTCTGGCTTAGAGTCCTGGACTGCCAATTTAAATATCATCAATATGATATGCAACAAATTTGACCTGCAGACGGCAGTTTGGGCAGCCTTTCTTTAAAAGCCCACATGTTGATGCATTTCAGATCTCCAGTTTCACTGCTACATACCCGGGCTACCAACTGAATACCCCTCCCTTACCCCAAGTGTAGTAAAACCTCTACTGGTCATCTGAGTGGCTACTTGGAGGATAAGGATTCACCCTGCTGTCTATTTTCATGTTAAATAACAACCAGTTTTCTTCTTTCTATGTTTCTCATCCGGCACTATAGCGCCACCTAAGTCAACATAGCAGTGCTTGGTTTGTCTGTTCTGGCCAACTGTAGAAGCATGACCGCGATGTAAGGAGGTGACCTCTATGTACACATGAAGGGTTCATTGTGAGCTAATGAAAACAATGATTTGTAATTACAGGTAATTACATTCTAATGAAAACGGCTTGTATACTATACACCTGAAATCACCTGCACAGCACCAGTTTTTATTTTGTTGCTTACATTAGAGGCTAGTTACATTACTGATTAAGTACACAAAAAGAAAAAATAGTGTGCCTGCTAAATACCAAATCAAGGACACCATTTTAATCATAGTTTATTGCCTCTCTTAATCTCCATATGGTGCAGCCCTACTTCACATGTTAGTTAAACACAAAACCAGCGTAACTCACTTTTCTGGGTCCACCAGCGTATTTGTTTTATGGTATTAAACAGCTCTGGGTCTCATCACCAATGCTGTGAACCATCACTGACTAACAGAGCATTTCACAACAAACCATTCTGAAGTACCTTCTCATCTCAATAAATCAAACCACTTGGAATCCCCTTTAAGAGGGAGGAGGGGTGTCACAGCATTATTGAGGAATGCTGTAAGGTGGTCAGTTTTTGTGTCCGGTTGTTTGTTTACCAGAGCTCAAGTGGACGTCAGATCTCCACGTTTGGATCTGTGAAGCCCTTCTTGCCTTCGTTCACCAGGACTGGCTTTTCTGTCCTCGTGTGCCACACGAGAATCTGCCGGTGATCAAGAAAAAAACAGAAACCACAATTTATTCGTAACACAGAAAGAAAAACAATAACATAATGTTCCCGACGGCTCCAGAGAGACTGCCGTGTTTCATTTTCCAGAACCCTCACAGCAAGTAAGTAAATGAAGCTTTTGATTGGGTATTTCTTTTTTAGCCATCACCCTCTACCACTGCGGTGTTGTAGTTCTGTTGGCTTGACTCCTACTCCGCATCTCTCTCAGCATCTCTCAGTCATGCACATATAAACTCACCCGGAGCTCTCTGCAGTGGTGTACCAGCTGCAGCCCTCCTCCAAACTGATCACAGTGCTCTGCACGAAGCACTTCTTCATAGATTTAAAAAGGGTGAGCTTTTGAGGTTTGTGTATCTTGTTTTGTAGAAACTCTGGAGGGATCAGGAGACTGGGCACATTATAATGAAATCTACCTGCTTATGCAACCTAGATTTGAATTCCCCAGTGCACCTATCGACTATTCAGAAGTAATAATAATTATAATCGTTCATATATATGCACCAGCATGCTCCCTTGTAGCTCTTGTAAATATGCACCATCATGCTTCGTGCAAAGTGCTTGTTTTTGTCCTAAAGGAATAAGCGGCTGCAGCCATCAGGTCAAGGGAGCTACTGATAGCGAGTGCTACGCTGGAGACGGCTCTACATGCGGAATATTCATAAAGGACGAGATAACCCTCATCTTTCCTCACTCGGCTCCTTTTGTTCTCAGAGCAACAACGCTGCAATCCCTTCCTCCCTCCTCCTGATCGCCGGCCCTGATGAATAATGTATAGGTGTGTGGTGCCTGGTCTGCTAGCCCCAAGCATGCATTTAACCAGGCATGAGAGGCTAACTGTTGCACTGGGTTTCTAAAGAATTAGGGTAATTGTATGTATACGTATGTGTGTGTGTGTGTGTGTGTATGTGTGTGTATGTATATGTTTGCTGAAGCATAACCCACAGTCCTGCAAAGCTACAGTCCTGCGCTAGAGACCATCCTTTGTGTATTCAATGTTCAGTAAAAACAGCCTGTAAATTCCAGTGATTTATTTTTCAGGAGATATTGGAATTACTTGGATGGTGAGAAGCAGAAAATGGAACCAACACCTAAAACTGATGTAGAAAAATCTCTCTGTAGATTTGTTTGAAAACTCAGAAAAAAACTGCAGCTGTCAAAGATAAAGGGTGAACACAAAATACAGAAAAATATATATTTAGGCCTCTGTGCTTGTTTTTCTGCTGGCAAAGAAACAACATTAAGGGCAGTCTCCGACCAGTTCTGTACACTTGTCACACTCCCGGGTTCTCCCTCCGTCTCCACCACTCTCCCGGAATCCAACCCCCAGAGTTCACGGAGTCACATGCTCACCACCTTCGGAATTCTAACCACATACACCTGCACTTCATTAGTCTTGTCTGTATATATGCACTGTCTCTTCACTTACCTCTTTGCTAGGTATGGCCAAATCCTGTAAGCTACTGAGCATCCCTATTCCTGTGTTTCGTTTCAGATTCGTTTGACCCTTGCTTCGCATCTGGTACTCAATTTCTAGTCATTTTCCCTCAGCACTGTTTGCTCCTGTCGGACTGATTCTAGGATTTCCCGGACTGTTATCTTGACCTTGGACCCATCTCATCCTTTTGGTCTGTTCTCTAGATTATACATTAGCTGTCTATCTGCACTGCCCTTTGCAATAGCGCTGTAAATAAATTTGCATTGCTCTACTCTCTGGTCAGTCCCTCAAATGTACCAACACTAATGTTGAGAACTGCTGGAATCACAGTTTTTAATAACATAAAGTCGATTTTGTGGCTTTATCTGCGAGGGTCTTGAAGCTAGCTGAGTGTTTTTTCTTTAAAAGTGGGCAACGGGTGTAGGAGACAAAGGGAGACAAAATATCTTCTGGTGGCATATTCAAGAACCAGAAAATATTTTATATGTTGGCAAAAGTCATTGCTTGTTGTTTAAAGAATCCAATAAAAAAATCTGTATTTACAATAGTGCAATATTAACTGTATTTAATGCAGGCAGGAACATAAACTTGATAAATTAAAAGGTCAGTTTGGATTTCAAGTTGACAGAAATGTGCATTCCTTACTTTAGTGCAATTGGCAGCTTTAGGCTCCAGATCGTTGAGAGTGACTAGCTCTCTCAGCAGGCTGCTCTCCTGGTAGCCCCCCTTCACTCCCCGTAGTTTGAAGTAGGCTTGAGGTTTGAACAGAATAAGTCGCAGGTTGATGGCGAAACCTGCCATGTCAATAGCGAAGGGTCGGTGAGGGTCGAACACTGTTTTCCATCCGTACACCTTGCCAGCAGCGTTGACCTTGGGCGACTCGTACCGCAAACCTCCGACAAAGGCCACAGGCCAAACGGACACCTTACGTGTGGAGCGCATCTGCAGAGAAACACAGAATAGGTGAATGTTAAACAGTGTATACTGTAATTATTTACAGCTACAGAAGTAAAACACTTAAGGTTTTTGTATTTATTCTCAAGATAGCGATAAATAAGCAACTATAATACGCTTTAGCATAACAGTGGTTTGTTGTCTTGTGTTTCCTGCAGGTGCTGTAATCTGCTGCCTGTCCTTTCTAGCGAGCTCTATGTTTTTGAAATGTTTCCGACATAATGGGTGAAGTGGGCAGCCTGTGCACAGCGCCCATTAGGAAGACCCAGGAGGCACTCTGCTCGCTGGGGACATGTGAGACAGGCAGACCTTACAGAAGAACTGAGTGGCAAAAAACGAATGTAAGCAGGTCATTTAAGGAAATCAGGCTGAGAGAGATTGAGACACAGAGAGAGAGCGAGAGAGCGAGAGAAACAGCGAGAGAAACAGAGACAGAGAGAGAGAGAAAGAGAGATAGAGAGAGAGAGAGAGAGAGGGACAGCGAGAGAAACAGAGACAGAGAGAGAGAGAGGGACAGCGAGAGAAACAGAGACAGAGAGAGAGAGAGGGACAGCGAGAGAAACAGAGACAGAGACAGAGAGAGAGAGAGAGAGAGAGAGAGAGAGAGAGAGAGAGAGAGAGAGAGAGAGAGAGAGAGAGGGACAGCGAGAGAAACAGAGACAGAGAGGCACTGCAGAGGAGAGGTAGTATTCTTTAATCTTTCTGCTTCAAACATTCCCTTCTCTGCTCCATCCAATCTTTTTGTGTGCAGCCCAACACAAGCCGTCCACATCATAAAAGGAAGCTGGCTAATGAATGGTGAAAGGGGACTGAGGGGGATGCAGTTGTCTCTCCGCTTGCACTTAATGCACCAACCACTGGAGCCAAAGAAGCTTTCTAAAGGACTAAAAAAGGGCTCCACAGTGCTGACATAGCCTATAGCGGTTTACTCCTCAGGTACTACTGATGTACGACAAATACCAATCTGGTGACAGAATGAAGGTTTACGTGATGATTGAGTATGAGTATGTATGAGTGATGAATTCAATACAGTATTACATTTTTTATTTTATATTATATATATAAAATATTTTTTAAATTATTTTCCAAAGCACTGTAATTTAAAACTAATGGTGATTAGGGCTGTGGACAACAACCTGTGTTGATGGAAAAACAAACAAAAAAAAAACTCAAAAGATTGTAACAAGCGCTGAGCTAAAATTAAGGCGAGGTTTATGTATAACAGGGTAATAACAGGGTAAGAGTAAAAAAACAGGTGGGCAATGAAACTAGACCAATGAAACTACCAAACAAGGCAAAGACAAAACGCTGAGTAAGCACAGAGAGGTAATATATCAGGTGTATAACAGGTGTGCTAGACTCGGTCCTAGTAAACAAATTGGGATTGGGAGATGGCGGACATGTGACAGTGATGTCATCGGGTGGTGGGTTATGGGAAATGGAGTTTTGGAGATCAGGGGTGAGAAGAAAGCCAGCAGGTGTGACATAACCGTATTACTAAAATACAGATTGTGGTGTGGGCATCAGTTGTCAACACGTGCAAAGTGCTGCTTTATTACCGTGGTGATAAAAAACGAACACCATCACAGCCATAACGCTGATACGCATCTCAGTCCCCACCGTAATCAATAAACAAGAAGAATGTTGGCAGTGTAAACATGCGCCTCGTAGACCTCAAACATCAGAAATGAGTGGGAAAGTTTGTGAGTGAAGTGCTGTCTGCGAGTCACTTACAGCGTTTCCTTTCATTACCATAACCATTATAGGATCTTCCTAATCGGAGAATCTTTTTTAAGAACATCCAGTACAAGGCCACATTCATTTCTCAGCAGATGATACCGCACTCTATAGTTTATTCTAAAACAAACAATAAAAAATCCCTGCAGCTTCGGTAAGTATATATAGTACTTAGAACATGCATATAGTTCTTTTGCGAATCCTGGCCAACATCCATCTTGCTTAAACGAGCAGTCCAAGGGGAGCGCTAGCAGTGGCGAGCTGGCCTAGTTTTCTGTATATCGGGCTGCTTTCCCATTCGCCTCCCGTTGCCTCTCTTTAAGCTGCGCCTTTTCTTCTGTTTTTGTGCAGTCAGAGATGAGAGCAGCATGACGAGCCAGAGCTGCACTTCTAAAGTCAGGGTGCATCAAGGGAGGGAAACAACAGAGAAACTTATACATGTGGAAGATTTATGCCGGAGAGTCAGAGTCAGAGAGGGCAAGGGTGACATTCTGTCAGGAGCAGCGATGCAGTGAAATGTGGAAGTGGATAGTCATCAGCTTCCTCATCGAGCGAGACTAAAGAGCCTGGCCAGATTGTGACGATGCCAGAATTACAGAATATGATGTAGTTCAAGTTCACCATGTGTGACGATGAGGGAATTCTGCTTCGACTTGTTCACCATCTGAAGAAAGCACTGCGTTAGAAGCCATTCAGATTTAACCAGAGCAAATTAGCCCACGTGAAGTGTTCAAGTAGGGGCACTGGTAAATCTGAGCAGGGTGAAAAAACAGCTTATTCATGCTCTGCCAACAAACACTGTTGGACAAGCTTAACAAAAATCTGTGTGTGCTTCATTGGCCGGTGCTGGTTTGCTGATTTTCACATTGCAGCAACAGTAGAGAAACCAGTTTACATTCAGTGTCGGTGGCATATCCGACACCTCTCATCTAAAATGAAAATTAAATATCAATAGTATTTGAGGTAGTAGCCCTTATTGAGTTACTTGAGGATGCAGTAAATTTCAGTGTTACCAGTCTTTGCTTTGATTTCGTGTTTAGCTTTAGTAAGCGAGCTCAAGCTTCAGCCAGCAAAATCTGCATATTCCAGATCATATGTCCCAGATAAACAGAGTTTTAACTACGCTAATACGGAAACACCAGAATGTGCCAGGCAGATGGAGCAGCGTACCCTCTCATTAAGCCCATGTCCCGGCAACCAGGCTTTTGCTTGTCATTAGGGAGCCTGATGCCCTTTGGCCCTGAAATTGATCAAGATTTTGAGTATGTTGACCACAGAGCCCTGTTTTATCACTTCAGGAAACAAATGCAGCAGCTGACTCACTAGGGTGTATTGGTTAAAAGCCACTAAATGTTTTAGAAAATGATATAATGCATCTTCAAAAACATTTCAATCCTGTAGCTATCATGCTCCCAGACACTGTCAATGGCGACGAGTAGGCGCCTGCATGCAATCGCGTGCTTCTCCATTGGAAAGGTATAAACACAAGGCTGTGTGGATAGGCAGTTTGAATGCAAATGACAAAATCGTGATTGTCGCGACCAGGTTAATGGGCAATATACGTTTCATCTGTGGAGTCTAAGGCCGAGACTACATTCTGCCAAAAAATGGCATCAAGCTAACAACAGCACTAATGTTTGTTCAGAGCCACCAAAAACATTCAGTTCCATTATTGCTGGGTTGTACAATGTAAATCTACAGAATTGTGGATTGTCCTTTCTTGCTGTTGTCCTTTCTTCAGCCTTTCTTCAGCTTTAGGGTTTCCTAGGATGTATGGTGTAAGCTAATGCTTTTGCTCTGGATTGATCCATAAAATGATTTTTTAAAGTAGAATAAAACTGATTTTAACCACATTCAGTAGTTTTTTAGGTCATACTAACCACTATTTGATTTCTGATTTTAATCCCTTATTGATCCCACAGTGGGGAAATTTACAAGTCTCCGCATTTACCCCATCCGTGAAGTGAAACACCCACATACACACTCACTAGTGAACACACACACTAGGGGGCAGTGAGCACACTTACCCGGAGCAGTGGGCAGCCCTATCCACGGCGCCCGGGGAGCAGTTGGGGGTTAGGTGCCTTGCTCAAGGGCACCTCAGTCGTTACCATTTGTTCCGGGAATCAAACCAGCAACCCTCCGGTCACAAGTTCCCTAACCTCCAGCCCACAACTGCCCCAGTAGACTGCCCCAGTAATGGTAAAGCCTCGCCCTGGGTGAACCACCTTCTTGATCATGGTATCACCCCTGCCAGGTAAGTTATAGAGCATAAGCTACAAGGTAGCTACAGTAAGCTAATAGAACATCAAAACCTGCTTGTTATTTAGTCAATCAGCTTCTAAGCCGCTTATTCTTCTGGGTTGTTTTGAGGGTGAGGGTGGTTGGGGACTGGAGCCTATCTCAGTGCTTACTGGGCGGACAGCAGGAAACACCCGGGACAGGCCATCGGCCCATCAGAGTGTGCTTTTATTTATTGAGGGAGACAATGTAACAATGGTATTATTAGATGGCATACAGACAGTGTAGAAGTTTGTAATTGAAATATCATTTACAGTTAATAATTCACTCTAAACTCCTGTATTTTAGAAAAAATAAAAAATAAACTTTCTGATTACTTAAATGGGATGTTATAATTGAATTGAATGCTGATCACTGGTCATGTAGCAAATGGCATTATGCTCTTCTCCTGACAAGATAAACTGATATATTATTTATATATAAATTATACTATAATTTGATACTGAGTGAGTCTTTAACAGGAACTGGTAAGAGCACTCGTCAAAAAGCACAGACGCAGAACACAGAAACAGGAAAAATCCTTCCTCTCTTTTCTCCATCAAGGAGGTTCTGTGTATACAGGCATGCTGTGCCCAGGTGCTGAAAGTGTTTCAGATAGCCCAGCAGTGTGGGAGGAGGAGAGGAGGAGAACAGAGGATAAAAATAGATGAGTGCTGTAAATAAGCATAGCTGTAAGACTGCCTACATAAGCAGTTTTAATAATAAACAGTTTAATTAATACACCTAGCCTCGCATGGCTATTGGACAGGGGCATGTATACATGTAAGAGATTGGGAGAGAGAGAGAGAAAGAGAGAGAGTGTTTAATGTGAGATGAGAGAGTTTAATGTGTCACTCCCTTTGGCTGGTTTAGGATTAGGAATGGGAAGCAAAACTCAACTTCTGGATGTAGGCCACATTAATGTTCAGACACTCTTACATCAAAGAACCATCAAACAGCCACTGCTGGTAGACCCGTATGGCCGTACGCTTCCATACACCTGCTGATTCAGCTACTTCCTTCACACTATGGTCTTTGGCCACGCCCACATGCAGTCACTCCTTTTAGCCAATCATTAATATCTGCTCTGGAGCCATTTTCCACACATGGAACGAGACATTCCCTGCACTGTAGCACCCCGTCACTCACACCCCACAGGTATTTATAGCCCCAACATCCTCGTGCAGCGCCATCTGCAGGAGCCTGAAGTTACTACCACCTTAAACACACAAGTTGACTCATTTTTTGTCAGGTGAGCCTATCAATTCAGGACTGAGCATTAGGGTCACGGTATTGGTTTTGGTAGTAGTGTTGGAAATCTGAAATGCCTGGAATTTCAGGATGGTCAAGATAACATATAATGTCTGCAAAACAAACAGAATTAAATTTACTCAAATGACTACAGTCATATAGAAACAAACATGGTAAAATCTATTACAAGACTGGCATTTATCTGTTCTGAAACCGTAGAATCTAGCCCATGCTAATAATAAGAACTATATAAATATATATTGATTGATTTATTGATTGTTTGATATACTGTATAAATACATAGACAAGAAGCAAAATGGAGGCACTGCCATACCTAAGTTTTTCCTTTTCACTAAAGTAAGCATGTGAATAGAGAGTGCCTCATTGTATACAGATCCAGTTTTGTTCAGCAGTCACTGCTCTTCACAAAATTTATACAAGACTGCGTTGACCTTCTCTCCTATTAGCTTGGAGCTTTTAGTCGCCATCTGCAATGAAGGAGTCTTTTAATGTCAGCTGGAGAAGAAGGCTCAAGTCTTTAAAGCCCTTAACGATCACTAAGTGAGACAACAGCAGAGTCTCAAAGAGCTTAGCCACAAAGAGGCTCTGAAGTGACAGGGGCTGTCTGGGTCACAGCATTATGGGTGATCCCAAGACAAAGGTAACGACAGTGTCATCAATACAGAAGCGAGTGCCATTTACTCAAGCTCCATCTACAAACAATAGCATATCTTATATCCATGGGTCACCTTTAATCTGTTTGGCTAATGGGCTTTAAAGGCATGTTGTCTAAAGACCTGCTGTCAAAGTTAAAATGTCCACACAGACAGTAAGAGATTTAGGATTCTTTGTTTAGGATCTTAGAAATAGTGTGAATAGGCTGAGATTAATTAGCCGGGTAGTCTGCACTGTGGGCAGATGTCAATTAGTAGTGAATATGCAGGAGATTTCAAGAAAATCCTCTACATTACTTCAGTAGGTGGAAAATACTACGCAACATGAAACAACTCCACTGCGAGCTTGTCTTACTACAAAAAAGCTCTGTTCTAGAGAAACTTGTCTGATTGGTTCACAGTGGTAGAGACAGGAACTAGAAGTCTGAAGCTTTTAATCCTCCTAAAAACTCTCTCACAAAAACGTGTTCAATGAAATTATTACAAACACAAAATGGCAGTCTCTTCTAAGACACGGTTTTGGGAAGGTTTTGTCATGAAACCCATTTTTAGGGATGCACTGATACCAGTTAAGACTATGTGACTAACACTGCTGCACTATCGATCAAACGAGTTAAGCTGGCAATGTAGGAAGGTCTGCACACACAGAGAAGTGTTACTGACTTTTAGAAGTCGGATAAATAAGTCTTCGATCACTTTTAACATTCTGCTTTGGCAGATTCTGTCCAGGCAGGAAAACACAGTGAAATTATATTCTGTTTATAAACACAAGAAAACGATCACTGCCGCTTCCCTGATATGGGTGAAGCCCGCATTTCCCCAAAAGTTCCCCAAGAGTTCTTCTTTCTCATTCTTAGACCCAACTACATAAAGACCACACTGTGCTACCATATACATTTCAGTCAACAGTGTTAGCCGAGCTGCTGGAGCGCCCCATCCCAGTGTATTTAATGGAGAACAGAGTATATAATGGAGAACACCTCTCACTCACTACAAGAAACAGTTGCTGCACTGGCCAGCACCTTCAGTGACAGGCTCCTCCACCTGCGGTGTGTTAAGGAAAGATACCACAGCTCTTTTCTTTCTACTGCTGTTAGGCTCTACAACCAGCCCCTTTCCAAGCAGACACTCACTACTGTAGACAAACTGTATGGACACATATCTATATATATACATCCTGTACTGACTGCCAACATCACTGTAACTCATGCACTTTGACTTCCTATACCCTCAGTATTTAGCTGACTGCCAGATTATGAGTATCTGTGTAGCGAGTAAACATAACTTTAAACATATCTTTCAGTAACCATGCAATATATATTTGAGCAATTACACATGTAAATCTGTAGTTTCTTATTGTATTTTTATTCATACTTTATATTCAATACTTCATATTTTCTGTAATTTCTTATTTTGTGTTCTGTAAACCTGCACTTTAGTCTACCTGTTGTTCTGTATCTGTTCTGCTGCTATTCTTCTGCTGTAACAATGTAAATTTCCCCACGTGGGATACTAAAATGTTATCTTATTTGTTCAGTACTCTGTGCACAGCCTGTTGTTTTAAATGAAACGTGGATCATAACCAGGTCTTCTTTAATTCATAGCTACATTAAAGCAGCATAAAAAAAAACCATGTCCAGTGCGAATCGGCCATGATTTAATATTGGGGGAAACAATAAAAAAGGTACTTTGAATAACATTTAAATTACAATAACATTCGCACAGGCCATGATGATGCTTTATGTGGGAAACAACGTTGAATTCAGGTACTATAACTGTAACTGTATGTTTAAATATGCGTAAGTATTAGGATGTAGATTTAGCAGGAGTGGCCAAACTTTTGCACATGACCGTATGTCCACAATATGCTCAGAAAAGCATATTGCAGCACACTGTGTTGTAATTTATTAAGACAATGATAACTATCTGCATTTCTCCATTCTTATGCAAGCTCTGGTTGAAACGATAACTTGCCTCCTCAAACAGCTCCAGGCTGTATGTGTTGTCGTCATCGGCGAAGTAGACAATGCCGGTCTGACTGCTGTTGGGACTAAAGGTCTCTCTGAGCCATCTCAGAGCCAGGTTCCTCTGCATGGTTCCTCGTGGGATCCTGGGGTCTCGAGTGTCTCCTCTCAGCTTGTAGTTGCGTGGGGTCTCCACATTGAGGTGTGTGTAGTTGAGCCCCGTCTCCCTCAGCAGCCTTGTGACCAGCGGGGTTCTCCTCTGAGAGTCCTCCACGAGGATCCAGTGCAGGTTGGGCACATGGAGGAAGGTGTTGGCCAGTCGTGTGAGCTCAGCTTTCTGCACTGGCCGGCTGTATGTAGGGGTGATGACGTGGATGGTGGGCAGCACGTCGGACCATGGTGGAGGTCTGGTGTAGACGTACTCGGTGCGCACCACTTCCACTATGTCCTTGTCGGGAGAGCAGTACTCCTTGGAGTCGGTGGCTGGACCTGCCTCGCGCCTGGCTTCCGCTCCATCATCTACAGGGCAGAGAAAGGGAATTAAGACATTAGCACGCCCCAGGGCTGCTCTCTCTATGTCTGACACATGCCAAAAACCCAAGAGGTGTACCTGCCAGGCGCTGCCGCTGGACCATTAGCCACTCTGGTATGATAAAGATCTCTTTTACTAGATGGTGGCAGGCTGGAAAAAGTGAGAGCAGGCACCATGAGAGGGCAACACAGCTGGGGTACAGCGAGAAGACCCTCCGATTCAAATGCACAGTCACAGCTGCAATCAACTCCACTCATCATTTCACCCTTAGCTTTCAGAGAGCTCTGTGAAATGGGCTTCAGTTATGGAGTATGAATATGTATCTTTTGTGAAAAGGACTGTCTATTTTTTTTTTGACTGAGTAAATTTTTTTTTTTGACTGTGGCAATAAAAATTGGAAACATCTTTCATAGTGGCAATGATAAATTGATAGAAATACAAATAAAATGAAATATGACTAAATAGTGTTTTAATTTCCACTACTAGTAAAACGACAACTAAATTGAAGTACATCTTGATTTATTTCCAAGAAAAACCACACAGCATCACTGCGATTCTGCACTGTAAACAAAGCACCTGACACAGAGAACTGGACACTTTATGAGGAGTTATTTTGTGCATTTCTTAGTATGTCAAATCCGGCGATATAAGAAAAGAAAACAGAACTGCAAAGTTGCTTAACATTGCTTTACATATGTCTCAGTTGAATTTGGAAGGAAATTCGGCTAATGAGTAGAATAACACAAATCAACAGGTTTTAGGTCCAACTGCAACGTTAATTTTCTTTAATAACTTAGTCATTTTTAAAAGCTTAAGACAAAACACTGACTAGCTCCTTACATAAAGTTTGTATTATTGATTTATGAAAAACAGTGTGTAAAAGTTTTTAATTTTTTAGAAGATATTTCTGACAAGATCTATTATTATTATTATTGTTATTATTATTATTGTTGTTATTATTTTTATTGTTACACAATTCTTCTAATTACAGTGCAATGCCTTTTATCACAGAGATAAATCGGTTCTCAGGGCAATAAAGTAAACACCCCAGAGTTCAGACCTCAACAGTCCTGACAGTCCTTTTTGACCAAAGGCTGCACAGAACCTTATTCAGGGAACCAGCCTGCATTTGCTGGTTAGCCTGCTATTCTTTGGTTCCAGCTGAGAAGGAACTTTTTGTGTATTTATTTTTGATGGAAATTTAGTTAGGTGTGCTTACCGGAATGAAACCAGTTGGTGAAAAAGGGCTATGAATGTGTTCAAAAAATTTTAACGTCTCTGAAAATGGAGACTGCTATGACATAAAAATAAACAATATGTTAGGAGATCATGGCCGTTCAGATTGAGCATGCCTAACAAAAAGGGTGCACTGGTTTCTTCCATAACTATAAGAAGAGGCTACAGAACTCTCTCAGTGTGAACACACTGATGTCTCATTAGCGAGATGAATCCGGTCCCGTATAGTGACACCCGATATAGCAGGTCTTTATCACTGCTCACTTGATGCCCTCTTCACATTTCAGAGGGAACGAAACTTTCACTTCACCAGCATTAGCATACTCAACGAACAGCCCAGCTGTTTGTCTGCCTACAAGGTGTTACACAGGCCTGTTACAGTGCAATGACAAAAGCTGTTAACATGCAACTAACAACCTTTGTAGGAGCCAAATGCCTCCTAATAGTGTTAGGCAGAGTTCAGTGTTTTAATTAATTGAAACGCATTATTTTAGAATGTGTATTTTTTAATATTTGGACAGCAATAGATGTATCTGTAGTGCCTGTGCCTTGCTAACCATGGAAACTCAGGTGATAGATATCCCGTATGTAAAGATTCATGCATATTTGGGGAGTGGGCGGGGCTTACTGAGGTGAGGGAGCCGCACGCATGTTGTCGTGCCTAGTCTTAGGTTTAATGTTGAGACAAATCTATGTCTTTGTTCATCTAAGCTTTGAACCTGTTTGACTATGTCATTCTGCGCCTGAAGTATGGTAAATAAAGAGAACAAGTTCAAGGTAGACGCATGTGGTTTGGTGGAAAGGCTACCAGCATGGTACACACGTCAGTCACGCGGCTCCGCTGTAGCTTCGGTTTGGAAAACCCGTTGCAAACTTCTATTCAGGAGGAGGTTTTTTAATCCTCTCTTTACATATCAATCTGTGGAAGTTACAGCCCTGTGCAACAGTAGGCGCCCCTGCGTCAAAAGAAGTAACACGCCCACTACAGAAACACAATTCACAACCTGTCAATGCACAAAAACTTAATAACTCAGTAAATACATACTGTATAAGCTGTGCAGTATTTAAGGGTGCTCTCTGGAGAGGATGTGGTAGCTAGTTTTTCATTTAGGTAATAAACCGATCCTCTAATTTGTACATTAGTGTCCAAACTTTCCCATACGACTGTATAGTTATCTTATAATGCCAAGACATACACAGCACCTTCAAAAGGTGGCTTAAAGCCAGTTTTAACTTCAGCATCTCTTTTGTTTAATTTGTACTAATGTTTAATGTGTATACATTTGGCTTGTTTCATTTGAAATGCTTTATTACAAGCTACAATCCTTTATGCTAATTTTGAGTTTAATACTTATTCATTCTTATGCATGTCCATTTTTTCCCTTCTTTTTGGTTAACCTTCTCCATTTTCTGTTTCATCTCTTACACTGACTATTATTTTTTCAGGCTGCAGTATAATGCATTAAAAATGCCGGATGCATAACTATGATTATTGTTCTAACTGTGAATTATCCAGCCCTACATCAAAAAGTGCTTATTATTCATTACTGTTAATATATGAAATTTGCTCCACACCACTCAGTTTTAGTAGAGCAACTCAGAGCGTGCACTCGAATGCCGCAGTCTGTGTTCACGATGTAGCAATGATAACAAATCAATATGGATAGCAAGAGGTCAGGAACAGTCTGAGCATACAGGGTTTGGTGATTCGAGGAACAGTTTAAAAGCAAATCCAAAAGCATCTCTGATTACACCTCTGATTACAGAACGCTGCTACAGTTCAGCTGCTCTGCAGATTATCTTAATGTCTCTCAACCTGAACAGAATAGAAAATTACTTAGATATCAGTCAGGTGGGAACAAGTGACAGAACTGTGACATCAGTTCTACAAGCTTTGATACTTCACATTACAACTCCCAAAACAGGGAAATGCTGCCTGATTGGGACTGAAAGACAATAAATCACTGACTCTTGCCTAGTATAGACATATCGGAAGCACTTTACAGATCGCTAACAAATATGTAATGATATTGTAATTTTACAGTTTTTATCATGTATTTAATCAGTAATTAAATGTTAATTTCCTAGTTTTTACTAAATAATAAATCAGAATTTGAGTGTGTGTTAACAAGGCCATTATGAGATGGTAAAATAATGGTAACAAGTTATACTTACCTAAAAATTACCTGCTTAATTTATAGTTCTTTATGAGTATAGTACGTGAGCCACTGTAGTGGTAATAAGGCAGTAATGCAATAGAGTAGATTTACCTTACTCTATTCCTGGGCGGGCCTACATGTGAAGCACAAGACCATTTTGAGCTGATGTTATGACCTGACGGAGGTGCAGTAAGTAAGAAACGAGACGGAAATAAGGAAGTTTGGATTTTACGACTCTAATGTCTTTTAGTTTCACTGTAATTACTGCCTGTAACTCACACCGTGTCTGACCACTTTAGTACATACCAGGTCAGACATTAAACAGAACCAGGTGAATTAGTATTTTACAGCCCAGACACCAGGTAACTACAACAGAACTGCTTCCTGATTCTGGGTTAATAACTCTAACATTATAAATTATATACATGTACTCAATTACTATTCACTGATGATGATGTAATATCATGATGAATTATAAAATAAGTGGTATATTTTAGGTAAATTACCTTTTTATCATTATATTACTAAATACTGATACAATAACTATCTTTTCATATATTAATGATTAGAAGATGTGCATATAATTTTTAGGAAGGTGTTTGTTACCATTGTGTTTCTATTACATTGCTGCCTTGTTACCATGACAACTTCTCACTTATTATACATAAAGAACTATAAAATAAGCAGGTAATTTTTTTAGTTAAGTACAACTCGCTACGATTATTTTACTGTTTCATAACGGCCTTGTTAACCCTCACTAAATACACTTTGTTACTGTAAAAATTACCATTACATTACCTACTTATTACCCATCTGTGAAGTTCTACCGATATATCACTTCTTTCCTCAGGAGGCTTTCTGCATACTTCTCCACTCTGAATGCACAATCGCTTGATTTTTAAGTAAGCTGAAAGAGTCTTTAGAGTTAATGTGTAAGCAGGAAATCAAGCTGCTAAAAAACGACTCTTGTCTGGTTTAAGTGAAGAGGTACCCTTTCGGATGGCGAGCAGGGGGGCAATAGCGCTCTGGTGCCAGACAGTGATGAGCAGGGTCCACGGTAACACGATTAACACGATGGCAAGAATGTCTCTTCTCTTCGGCATCTCCAGGGTTGGTTCTATGCCTGGTCATTACCTGGAAGAAGAGGTTAAAAGCTATTAGTGAAGAAGAGCCATAGAGAAGCTGTAAGTGACGAATTAAGGGTTATAATGTGGTCCTGCTGAAAGTGCAGCATAATTCTGCATGTCAGCTCTGTTTCTGAGCATGAACACCGTTTTTCCACACTCATCATCAGGCAAGCTAAGGGAACTGTCTAAGTGTGAATGTAGCTGTTACTAAGTCTCCATCTGTTTACGTGTGTAGACATACGAAAGGCATCGCTACGTCTGAAGCCGGAACAGAGAGAAGCTTTTCACTGCCACGCTTTAGGACTGTCACTGCCAGTTCTAGAACTACTATCAGTGCGACTAATATACTAATTATTTTGACATGCTTTATTTTTTCCAAAAATATCTATTTTTAATTAAAATAATAATTATGACATGCCAACATTTCTGCACAGGCTAAATTCACAAATACTCAGTAAACGGGATTTAAACATTTGCTCGAACTTATTTTCACCTAGAAAGTCAACTGAACATGAAGCACCCAACGCCTATTTTGCATATGACTGTATATGTAATGTGTGTTGAAAAAAATAGATCTTAATGTGTGTCCATCAGGTTCTGCTTCTTACTGAACACAGAATGGTTATAACAATTTAATAAATGCATTAACATGATGCAAACTGTCAGGAAAGGTTCTATCACCCAAGTACTGTGTTTTGCCGCTCAGTGATTCACTGTTAAACATGCCCAGATAACAGACAAACAAGCAGACAGCTGAGCTAGTCTTGTTTAGCTTGCTTTGCTATGGTTGAACGGTAAGGGTAATGCTTATGTAAGTACTACCCTCAAATAGGACCGGCCTATTTCAATTGAAAGCCGGAGAATGTTGATGACATATGTCAGCTATTTGGTAAACAACAGAACTTTCCTCATAGAACAAACTAGGTACATGTATACTGTGGTCCCACAACAGCTGAACACAGGACATGACATATATGACATCACTTACAAAAGACTGTGTTCAACTCTGGGATCCAGGAACATCAGCATTAGATCGTATATAGCTACACACTCTACCAGACAAAGTGCATGCAAATGGGGTTGTTGTGACAGAGTGAATGTTAAGGTAGCATCTTCTCACCTGTGGTTATAAATGCTGGACAGGTGTACATTGAAGGTGCAGCTGTAGAGGCTGCCTGCTGGGGATCATCATGCAGCAAGTCATCACTGCCCAGATCATCTCATGTAGAAGATCACAAAACCTAAAACACACACAAGGAGAAATGGCATTTTAGTCACCAACACATTATTTAACAAATCTCTCTCTCTCTCTCTCTCTCTCTCTCTAATAATTTACATTACAAACTAAAAATGTTAGGCATTACTGTATTCATTGTTTATCGAATACTGGACAGTTTCTGTAATTTCCATTCTGTGAATATTTAATATACACAATCGCAAAGGTTTGAAATTATTCACTATGTTAATACATTTTGTTATTTCATACAGATACATACACAGATACAGACAGGCAGATGTTTGAATATCACCAGCTTAATGATTTGTTTAGTTGAAACAAGGTGAAACTTCTTCTGAACACAGTTCTGGACAAACTTCAGACACCATTCTTAACACACTACTGGACATACCTCTGAATACACTTTTGGACACACTTTTAAACACACCACTGAACACACTACTGGAAACACTTTTGAACACACTGCTGGACACACTTCCGAACACACTACTGAACACACCTCTGGACACACTTCTGAACACACTACTGAACACATCTCTGAACACACTAGTGAACACGCTTCTGAATACACCTCTGGACACACTTTGGAATACACAACTGAACACACTCCTGAGCACATCTCTGGACACACTTTTGGACATCTTCAGAGCACAATACCGGTTTATCTGTTGAGTTTAAATGACAGCAAAAACATGAAATATGCAATGTGCCATTTTTATCTGCAGGTACATTTTGTGGGGTCTTTATTTATTAGACTGGGCAAATTAGCAGTAACTGGGCATTAGGAACAGCAGACATCAGTTGTTTTAGAGTCTGACTCATCGTTCATTCACTATTCCAGACACATACAAAAAACCTCCTATCAATTATCTGAATCCTATTAAGTTGCACAGGAGTAACTTTATCCACTTATCTGCAATTAAGTTGGGTTTGTTAAAACACTGGGTCTAGACATGCTAATGTATTGGCATACTTTTATGTGTAGACTATATATGTAAATCTAATTCACACAGTTTACTAGTATAGATAAATCACACACAGGTCAGAACGCAGAGCATTGCCTAGTCTCTTTAAAAGACAGCAAATGAGGCTGTTATAAAACATTTAGCAGTGAAACACATCTAGACACATACATATGAACGACAGAGATGAAGCTGTGCCTTGCAGCAAGCTTGCCTGTGTGTGCGCTACAGTGCAAATGTTGGTTGACTGCAGATGTGACGGTGTATTTTTAGCTATTTTTGTGGAGGGAGATGAAATGAAGTGAGGAGAAAGTTGTTGTTTTTGTTTGAATGGGGAGAACAGCGGGGTCCCTCTGGCTAACGCTGAGGCAAGGCAGGGCTACTTACTGACTCAGGATGAAGCACTGCACACTTTACTGGATTAGGACAAGTTTGTTGTTGTTATAATTTGTAATAAGATATAACTTTTGGGAACATTTGGAGAAGATGCCCATAATCTTGTCTGGATCAGTCAGGAGTAACATTCATACTCTGGAATCAACAGCACTTTGCCTTAAATACCCAATTAGTTCATTTATTTATCATATCGTGTTTATTTGATTTTGGCTGATCTGTTTTGCAGTTTTATGATGAGCACATTGTGAGGAAGTTACATCCACTGTCTCTGACTCCTGCTACCACTACATTAGAAACAAAATGCTGCCCCTACACAGTTGTATGCAAAAGATCTGATGCTCATGGTTAAATGGCATGTTTTGTTGATTTTGAAGTCAGTATCTCTCATCTGGTCCTGAAGACAGGCTGCCCTGCACATTTTAGTGCTTTCCGTGTTCTCAACACACCTGATTCAACTTATCACCTAATTCAGAGTTACAAGGGGTGTGTTAAAGCAGGGAATCCACCAAAATGTGCAGGAGGGGTGCTTTCAGAACCAGGGTTGAGAAACAGTGTTCTCAAAGAACAAAAGTTGATGCATCTTTCACTGTGAAAAAAGCTAAACATTACTATGTTTCCATTTATTAGCTAAATGTAACATATTTTGGGTAAAAAAAGAATCAAAATAATCAAAAACATAAAATGTGCCTTATGGTAAATATGTTAAATTCACCAAATGTACAGTAACAGTGCATTACAGAAGTACAGAAGTGTGTGGTCTCGGCAGAGGATGTGTTAAGACCATGTCTCCTGACAAGGGGTGTCCAAAAATTCGGATATGACTGCATGACTTACTACGCTGCATAGCCCTTCTACTTTTGCCGCAGCACGTTATTTGATTCAAGTTTTTTTAAAAGGCAATTCATTCACACTGAGCCCTCTAAGGTGAGGTGGTGATTAGTTTAGGTGCAGCCGCTAATGAATCCACTGAGGCCACAAATAAACTATACCGAGGTCACAAATGAACTAAATTGAGGCCATGAAATACTATATTGAAGCAGGTTAGCTCTATTAAGACCATAAACTGACTATATTGAGGTCTCAAATTAACTTTATTAAGGTCCCATATTACCTACATTGAGACATCAAACTACTACAATAAGACCACAACTATATATTGAGGCCACAAATTGCCTATATCAAGGCCACAAAAAAACTATTTTGAGGTCACAAATTATCTTCATTGAGGCCTTAACTACTACTATAATAAGACCACAAATAAAGCATATTAAGGCCACAAATTAACTAAATTGAGGCCACAAAATACTACAATGAGCTCTATTAAGGCCATAAACTAACTATATTGGGTTACCTACATTGAAACCTCAACTACTACTATAATAAGACCACAAATTAAAAAATTGCAGCCACAAAATACTATATTGAGGTCACAAGCTACAAATAATTTCAATTGTGGCCTCAATTAACTGTATTAAAATTCAGTCTATGGCGATGGCTGATTAAAAATAATCACTTAAGGGGGTTCAGAGATTTAAAATAATCAAATAAAGCCCAAATGGAGTCAGTTATACTGTACCGCTGGCTGATAAAGCACTTTAAACACGGTCGTGTTTTTAACGTGGTCGTTTAGCTGAGGTCACCCCTTCAGAACAGCGGACTCTGGGGCTTCAATATTCCCAAAAACTCAGAAAACAGAACATTCACTTCCAGAACCGTCGTGTTTACCAACTTTCATGTGCTCAAACTAACATTTATCAAGGATGTTAGGTACTAGCTTCTCACTAGCGACGTTAGCAAGCAGCTGCTAGCTATGAACCCCAAGCTCCCGCTCTTCCGGGAGACCGTTACCTGTGTGAGTTTTTGAATTTCGTACCGCTAAGCTAGCATTAGTTAGCATTAGCTAGCTGTCCAGAGCCGACGGAAAATTCCTCAGGCTGCTGTTAAAGCCGACGTGGCTGAGTTTATACGGCGTTAGAAACTTTAAAACCTGCGAGACAAACTGTCCACTGGCAAACACCCGACTCAGAGGCTGCTCTCTGTTCCTGAGACGATGATTATCTGACTGACGCTGACTCTGCTCTCGTGCACCGCTCGCGCCTACCCACTGACTCATTATCAGGGTTGCCAGATTGGATATGGCTGGCTATTTTAATACAACGTGCTGCGGGATAATTATTAAACTTTTACTTTTATTATTACTGTCAAGTATTACAGTTAAGCTTGATTCCAAAAGAAAAATAAATCAGTAAAAATGATAAAATGAAACTTTGAGCTGCCAATATATACACATATAGTAGCTGCCTCAAATTACTAAATTACTTCAAAATTAACATATTGAAAAATGTATATATGAATGTATATATATATATATATATATATATATATATATATATATATATACACATATATTGTATGTTAATTTTTAAGTAATTTGAGGCAGCTCAAAGTTGCATTTAAATAATAAAAATTAAAAAAAAAAATATATATATATATATATATATATATATATATATATATATATATATATATATATATATATATATATATATATATCTCATATATCAGTAGTATCAAACTAGCAAATGGAAGAGTTTCTGTACTGTTGAACAGTAATATGCATGTCTAGTGTACATTCAAGATTTGCTTTGATAGCATTACAGCAGATCTGATGACATATGTTGGATCTTGCAACATATCTTGGAAAAAAATAACTAAGGAGAAGAAGAAAAACTGAAACTGATTTAAATCTGGTAGTTTACTTTCATTAATCATCTGAACACTGACACAAATATAACCGATTATGCAGACAACACTGCATATTGTGTGTGTACAGCCTGTAATATGCATCATCTCCAGTGGAATACTAATCTACAATTTCAGTGCAAACAGCAGGATGAGCTGGGACCACCTTTCCTGCACTACAGATACACGTTTCATACTCTGAAAAAATCTCTGACAAAACCCAGCGCCATGTCTTCAGATGGGGTTATCATTTTGGAACACTAGGTATCCAAGATACTGAGAGTCTGGGTTTTGGAAATGGGGCTGTACGGTGCAGGGTGCTCCGCCAGTAGAACAGACTGTCTTTAAAGAAACAAGGCTGCACCTCAGCAATCACACAGGCAATCTGTGCATGCCCGCAGCAATTCTGCTTGCGCACTAAAGGGCTAAATTTGTAGCCCCAGGTCAGTGTGCTGGAACAGGCAGGTGGGGTGGTTTGCGGGGTGGGTGGGGGGGTGTCTGTTTTCTATTCCCCCTCTCTCTCCTTGAATAAGTATGCACAGATCAGCAGAGTTAAAAACAGCACACGGAGGAAAATGCACAACAGCACGAAACGACCCAGGCCGACTGACAGACAGACAGGACGTGAGAGGGTGGCCCTGATGATGCTGCACATCCGCCACACCTGACCAACCATGAGCAGAGCATCGACAGGAGGCTAACCAGCCACGGTTCTGTTTTTGTAGTTGATATGAGCACAATGTGGCATGACGGTGGAGCAGTATGGTCCATATGGACTGGAACTCGAGTACTTGGACTGGAACAGACCCCCTGCACTTGTCTGTTTGTCTGCTCCACCCCCCCTTCCACACATGTTCCTCCCATAGAGTCCCATTCATTTTTGAACCCCATTCAAACCCTATTGTTTCCTACAGCTGCCAAACTGCATGTACTCATTCAGGACAGATCCCTAAACTTTAACCCACAGCCATACTCACCCACACTCCTCTGTATGTTGTTTATTGATCCTTGCTCCCCACATAGACTCCCATTCTGTTTTAGCATCACCTTAGCATCCAGCTTGCAAAAAGCATCAGGGGTTTTAGGGTAGAGTTGCTTACTCAGTGTTGCTTTCAAGACCGGC
>JAMWET010003158.1:340000-385638 GCA_024036415.1 Prochilodus magdalenae
CTGGTTCTTCACTGTTGAAATAGTATCTAAGCATCGATGACGGTTACAGTCTACTTGATTTGTCACACATTCTGTTTCACACAAGGCACAACCAGTTCATCTCTTCCAAATCATCCCGTGATGATTTTCATCAGAATCTCAGGTTCCTTGTTATTGCTCATAATAGGTACAAAATGAAAAGCTGCTGTCAGGGGAGTTTGGGGGGGGGCTACAATTATCTTTTCATGTTTTCAACCACCTAGTAAACAATCTATTGTCTTCATTGTGTCATCGTCCTGTCCATTGCTCTTTTGGAATCATTGATCTGCCCACAGGACTGCATTGTTGGCTGCATAGTTGTGGTTGGTGGATGATTGTCAGTCTAGCAGTGACACTGAGGTGTCCAGCAGCATTGCTGTGTCTGATCCACTCACACCAGCACCACGTCAGTGTCAGTGCAGTGCTGAAAACATTCCACCACCCGCATAGTACCTGCTCTGTGGTGGTCCTGTGGGGGTCCTGACCATTGAAGAACAGGGTAATACAGTATACAGAGAAACAGATGGACTACAGTCTGGAACTGTAGAACTACAGAGAGCTCCTATATGGTCAGTAGAGCTGATCAATGGACAGTGAGTGCAGATCCAAGGTGGGGTGTCTAATCCAGGTCAGGGAGATCCTGTAGTGTTTAGCTCCACCCCTAATCTAATGCATCTGATTCAGGTGATGAACGCTTCAGTACCAGGTGTGTTGGGTCCTCCAGGCCCAGGACTGAGCACCCCTGGCATATGATTCCACACATATCCATGGCACAGTTATGGCAATGATACGCAGCATGCTATAAGTAGGGCATTGTAAATATCGCAGTGTGGTCAATGCACGTTTGCTGAAGGTATGTGTGACGCTCATCTTTGCCGGCCTTGCCCGAGTTTCCTACCGTCTTTCTGCACATACAGACAAATACTGTTGAAAGGAAACTAGAGGGAAAGGGCTGTGAGCACAGTTCACACTGACCCCTGAACCGCAGGCATACAAAATCTAAAGGGCAAAAACAGACATCAGTCATACAGGGCAAACTAGGCAGAGAGCTTTTTCTTTAGAGCTGTAGCCAGAGGCTTCACGGGACTCGTGGAGCTGGCTGCTCCGAGGACACCACAGGGTTTAGAAATGTCAGGTTGATTGTATCCAAAGTGACTAAATAAATAAAGAGAGGGTAAAAGGGCTGTTGGATTGAACGGAAAAGCTCGCCCATTTCCAGTGAATCTGTAATGATGTCAGAGGTTTCAAGGCAAGCTTGTTAGTATACACGCAGCACACACGCAACCCTAACGTCTGGGCACTGGGAAATTCAAGCAGGGTGAAAAGAAAGCTTCGCCCCTCGAGAATAACCTGTTTTGACAAAAAGAGAGAGGAATCAGTAGATGACAGTCGTTGTGCTGAAGTGACAGTGACACATTTGGGAATACCGTTATTCCCCAGACTCTGTAGCAACTTTATTTGTTAGTCTTGCGAACCCTTTCTGACAGCGGAGTAGCAGACTCGCATTTTCTAAACAGCTCCTGCAACGCATTCAACCACAACTCCATTAGCCAGCAGAAAGAGCTTAGCTCGGAAGTTGAAACGCTCGGCGGGCGCTGACGCCATATGACGCAACGTGCTGCACTTACTCAGCAGGTTGCGCATTTACATGGACCTATTTGCTTTACATTAGGCCAGCAGCAGCGCGTCCGGATCGGCGCAGTTTGATAAAGCAATCAGGCCAGGCGCTGAACACCGTCCCCGCTCCGATTTGGAGGAGAATGGCTTTTTTATTCCCAGGAAAAGTTAAGTAAGCCATTTGCGGAGAGCAGCCGTCCTGATTGATGGTCTCAGGCACACTGCCTAGAAGAAACTGCCTGGTGAAAGATTTATAGAGGCGCATTGAACAAGGGGTCAAAAATGCAGGACTGACGATCATCAGGTCAACTGTCCCCCATCTCCACCTTCAATTACTTTTTTATCATTCTGGAGGAGGAATTTCAGATCAACAGAAAACACAATGGAACAGGTAGTGGCCGTCAGACTGGGAAGTTTGGCGAGAACAGACAGGGGCAGGTGCACAAACAAGGAATACAGGCTGTCCAATACAGTGCTATATGTGGCCACAGTGCTTCTGAGATACACCGGTCCTTTACTAAGGCTGCGCATAGAACCGCAGTCTGTGCATAGGGCCGCAATCTGTGCATAGTCTTGCTGACTGTGTGCTTCTGAGGTGCAGGGATTAAAACGTGCAGTATTAGCAAGGACAGGCGTTATTGCTGTACCTGACTGACCCAACAGCCACGACTGTGGACATCCAGTGAGCAGTGATGAGTCATTCTGTTAGTGCCATTGGCAGACGGCTGCACGAAGCCGGATTACATTCTCACAGTCCGTTGTGACGACTGTCCTTAACACCACGTCAGCGTCACCAAAGACTGCAACTGTGTCGTACCAGACTCATGGAGTCATGGAGTGACTCAGACTGACAGTCGGTCATCTTCAGTGACGAGACCCGCTTTTGTCTTGGTGAGGTCACCGTGGTCAGTGCCAGGATGAACGGCTTGTGGTCACATTTCCAGAAGGCCTGGTGTCACTCCACCTCCACACCTACCGCACCATCTGCAGGAACTGTGTGAGGATGTTCAAGCCGCATGGGATGGATTATCACAGGACACCATTAGGAACCTCAACATCTTCATGCTGGGATGTCTGGACAGAAATTATAGTAATGAAAATTGCAATATAGTTGTTGAAAAATAACAGTGTTGGGCTTATCATTATCCTGACGGCTCTCTTAGCGCACTGCAGGAATCACATTCGATATTCTTTTTATTAATGTGGAGCCTTTACTCTGAAACGCTGTCAAACGCTAATTAGGGGGAAAACAAAGGATGCTTCCTATCTAGCACCGAATCTGTGAGGCTTTCAGAGACCTAATTAAGAATGTGTTTTTCTGAGAGATGACATCAGTCTGCACCAGGTATTGTTGACTTTGGATTTGTCTTGGGTGAGGGGAGCGGAAGGAAAGATGAATTAGCTTGCGTCGCACCATTGTTCATTATAATGCTGGATGGCGGCTCTGAAGACAGGTGTGCATATTTCACCCTTATTACCAATACTCTGCCTGTGGCTACGACTGTATATTAAAATGTTAAAAAATGATCTCCATCAGGATCTGGGTTTAAATAAACATAAGGCCTCCCCTCCCCTGTTCCTCTCATGGCTGTTAGGTGGATTACAAGTTAAAGCAGAAACACGATTTATAAACCTCTCTATTTCACAGTGCACTTTCTGTGGCAGCCGTCATCAGTGTTGTTTTCAAGGTGCCTCTGTCCTGAATGGAGTCAGGTGTATTCTGTGTATTCTATATGCTGAACATCTCTACCGTAGGCTGTATGGCTGTTGTAGCTGTTTACCTGAACACTGAGATGCTCTGCTCACTACCTGCACTGTACACTGTACACATCTACTGTTTACAACCACATACTTAACTGCACATCTGGCTAGGTCAACATGCAGTACTCTCCAATATGTACACTTAACACTAAGCTGTGTTTCACTTTACTGCATAGGCTCACTGCTTTTTGTACTTGGGTGCATATCTAGGCGATTTGAGACGAGAGTATGCGTCTAAGACGAGTGTTCAGTTACATATCTAGACGATATAAGACGAGTGTTCAGTTACATATCGAGATTATATAAGACGAGTGTTTAGTTACATATCTAGGCGATATAAGACGAGCGTATGTGTATAAGACGAACGTTCAGTCGCATATCTAGGCGATATAAGACGAGCGTATGTATATAAGACGAACGTTCAGTCACATATCTAGGCGATATAAGACGAGCGTATGTGTATAAGACGAACGTTCAGTCACATATCTTGGCGATATAAGACGAGTGTTCAGTTACATATCAAGATTATATAAGACGAGTGTTCAGTTACATATCTAGGCGATATAAGACGAGCGTATGTATATAAGACGAACGTTCAGTCACATATCTAGGCGATATAAGACGAGCGTATGCGTATAAGACGAGTGTTCAGTTACATATCTAGATGATATAAGACAAAGTGTAAAGAAAGTCAGGCCCTTGTTTACCAAAGTAATGGCTGGGACAGGTATGCAAGGACAGGACGTTAGGACTGAGGGGCAGGGGAGTGGCATTACTATCTACAAAGAGGGGCTTCGACTAGAAATGTTTGAGAACTGCAGCCTTACCCTATAAACAGACATGATCTTAGTGTTCAGTATGATCATAACATGGCCTGGCCACCTATTTACCTATACGCGCAGAGAAGACGCTGTTAACATAATACTAAGCCTGCGGTATGGAGGCCATTAAAATCTCCCCATTGACTTCCCTCCACAATGAGAGTGGCTACTGAACTGCTGGTGGGCTGAGCGTGGAGTTCCTCTAATGAGGTGGATGTGCAGGAATCCTGATTCAGAGGATCCTCCAGAGTCCCTGTCCCCAATTACATGCTTGTGTGTAGGCAAAAACACATAATCATGAATCTGATCACTGCTAATTAAACCATAGGGAAATAACCCAAGGTTGGGCAAGGGGGCTTGGTCATAAGGTTGGGAACCAACCGCCGTATAGGTTTTAATGAGAGCAGCGTGGAGGACGCCCCTCCCCGAGGCCTGGGATTCGTGTTATTGCATTTATAGTCTGCTGACAACAACACACAAGCCCGAAAAAGAAAATGGCATGGCTTGAAAACTTCAGAAGACTGCCTAGCACTCCCTGACGTCCATCAGATCCCACGGGTCCCGCTGCGTCCTGTACATTAAACCGCCGTATGTTTTTTTGCGAGGGTGAAAAGCCAGTCACGACTACGCGTGAGTTCAGAGATTCTGAAAGTTTTTTTTTCTGGATGTTGTGACTCATCTTGCTTCTTCCCCTGAAATGGGAAACATAACCTTTGAGAGCTGCGAAGGGCTTTCGGAGTTTTCCATGGGTCAGTTACCTTGCGGTTATGCATCTACCTCGCCGTGATTCAGCTTACTGTATAAATAGCATGGGGGCCGAAGAACAACTCTAAATCATTGAACCAAACTTCGGCACTGTTTTTTTTTTTTATTATTTGCACAAGGAAACCGGACAAATCAGATGAAAAACAGAGTATAAACAGCATCTGAAGTTGGGTCACACACACAGCAAAAACAACAAATGAACAAACAAATAAAAGGACCAACTCAGATTATAAGAATTTCCTATCCCTTTCGTTTGACTTTTCTCCCTCCCGCAATGCCCACTCCCCTTCCTCCACACTCCATTCCAGCCAATTAGGTGAGCAATGTAATCATTTATATATTATATAATTAGGTAACAATTTGAATTCTGTTTTAGTATCATGCCCCTCCCCTTTATTATCTCCTCCATTTTGGGGCTATGAAAGTGGCCACCCTAAGTTTCTTGTCTCCTGTGGGCGTGTTGGGTGTGGGTTTGCGCAAGGTTCAGGAAAGCTAGCTTCTAGTTTGCAAGGCACATATCATTATTGACAAAAGAATTTGTATGGCATCTAGGGTTGCCACCTTTCAGAAACATAAATAAAGGACGGGGGCGGGGTTTCATGTGTGAGTGACAGACGATTATTTGCGCTGAGTCCGTGAGCTAAGTCCAGGGGGGCGGGGTGGGGCTGTTGGAATGGGGTGGTTGGGGTGATTATGATCAATCATGTATGTGTGACACTATGGGACGCAACATTTAGTTGCCAAATACAGGACGATTCTGTATTTTACGGGACCGGTGGCAACCCTAATGGAAGCCTAGCTGCTAGCGGCAAACTGTATTGGCCTGTTAGCATGGTGGCTAACCCAGCTAGCTGTCCAGTGGCCTTCTTAAAAATCGGCTACTTTCTTCCACACTTTGTTTCTTCAAAATGTACAGAGACACGTCATATAAACCAGGGTAAGAAGAAACTTCCATGTTTACCACCACACTGTAGAACATGGGAACCAAGTGATGGTAGGAACACTTTGGTTCAGAGTGAGAAAGAGAGCTAGCCAGGTGTTGCCTATTTGGTTCAAAAGCCTCTCTAAAGGACACAAAACTAGACCTTTATGAGCTCATACAGTTTGCGGATATGGCCACATTACCATACTCTGCTCTAATACCATGTCATTTACTAATACAGCCAAACATCAATGCGACCCTGTTGTTTTCTTAATTGTATAATTACTCAGACTGTTGATGTGTGTGAATTATTCCTTTGACATGTCGTCATTAGCTCTGAACCTGCTACCGCAAGCCACAGGAACAAATTGATCTCTGCTGATGCCTTCCTTAATGGCTTAGGTAATTAAAGTGTATATATGCATGCGCTCCGGCTCTGTTTGCCTCATTATTTTAGGCCACTAATTTGAACGCAGTAAATGCAAAGTGCGCTCGCGCGTACACAAAGCCTGGGTGAATAGAACAAACACACTACTGTCAGGGACCACCTTCTCTGAGACCACCTGTCATTTGCTTTCATTTCCAGACAAAACAGCCATTTAGTACAGTTGGTTCATTTTTCCAAGGGTTATAGAGAAAACTGGTATACAACCGTAAGAGCCGTGCAAAACCCGGTAGACCACCATCAGGTACACGGTACGTTCGTCTTTGAGAGAGAGGTGAACATCAAGCTCCACTATGGTTGATATCTGAAAACATCCAGAGATGTTCTGAACTACAGGATCCCAACTACAGGCCAGCAACTACAGCCTGTTACACTCACCTGTCATTTCATTAGGTATACCTACCTTATATGAATGCTCACTTTTCATTTAATCAGCACCACTGACCATATAAGGGGGGAATTTTTGGTTCCACAGCACTGCAGTGACATTGGCGTGGTGGTGGTGTGTTAGTGTGTGTTGTGTCGGTGTGAGTGGATCAGACACAACATTCCTGGACATTGCTGGACACATCTGTGTCACTGTTGGACTTAGAATCATCTACCAACCAAAACCAGTGTCCTGTGGGCAGTGTCCTGTGACCACTGATGAAGGGCTAGAGGATGATAGATCTAATAGATTGGACAGTGAGTGGACACAGTGCCTACACGGACCTGCTGGACAAACAGGTTTTGCCTTTTGCTTCCTATCCCAGTATTCCAGGAATGTTCACAGGGCTGCAAATGTGACTAACAGGCATGACGAACATTCAGGAGCATTCACACATCTGGACTGGCCTGCAAAATCCCCAGATTTGAAACCTCTAAAGTGAGTTCATTTTTTATTAATCTTCAGACCTGTATATTTTAACTTTCTGAGGCTCATTCTGATGAAAACACACTCACTACAATCACTACACCCACATTTACCTCAGAGCTGTTATTACTGTATCCACTGTTTAGAGCTAGCTGCTGCTAACGCTGCTCAGTTCACCTGAGATACGGTTAGCCTAGCTGTTAGCTCCCCTTGGCTATTCCACTCTAAAACTGATCCTCTAAAGCGAGTTCATCTTTTATTAATCTTCAGACCTGTATATTTAACTTTCTGAGGCTCATTCTGATGAACACACACCCACTACAATCACTTCACCCACAGTTATACTCAGAATGGGCTGTGTTTTGCTCCCCAGTGTTACCTGCCACCATTTTCTCTGGCAGAAGCAGGCTGAGAGCTGGTGAGGCCGCAGTGCATGATGGGATGTAATACACCATGAAGTTAGCTTCCCCTATGTACTACAAACTCTGATCTCCCATGCACTATAGATTTTCAATCTGGCCACATACTACATACGTTTAGGTAGATTTAGTATGTGAGTAGTATGTAGTATGTCATTTCGAATACAGCCAATGGTGTATGCTAATGTAGCATGCTAGTACTTAGCACACAATTGAGATGCAGCCCTATATTCCATAAGCAGGCATCAATATCAGTCCTAATGATACCCATCCCTACTTGTAGATGAATGACAGAGTGGTCTCTAACTTTTGCACAGTACTGTATTATAGGACAGCACTAGCGCATGTCGTAAAGAGGAAGCCGCGGACAAAGCGGCCTGTGTTCCGAAATGTCACAGGAAATGGAGAGAACATGCGTTTATATCTGTGAGATGATCTGAGGTCATCCTCATTCAAAGGAATGTGATTTCAGACGAGCCTAACAAAGTAAAGCTTATAAACGTAAACGAGCGTGTCAAAGCAGCCATAGCGCAGCAGCTATGAACATACAAGGCTCTCAACCAGGCAGCAAGGGCTTTCCGCTCCTCACTGGAAACATCTCTGGAATCATTCATACCCACTCCGGGGTTTCTTATTCCCGCTCACACGTCAGAGAAACCGCTCTGCTCCATGTCCGCTCCCAATTACAGAGTTTATGGCCAATATAAAACCGCTAATCATTCTGTGCTACAGGCTCTATTTCAGAAGGTTTAGGCTCGAAGCAATGGCCCCACTGCAGGCCGAAAACTGCTGAGGGTAACCAAACGCACATGCCATCAACACCATCTCCTTCACGGACGACCTGTGACTGATTCAGTGTAACCTGTGTGGAGCTTTTTGCTGATCTGTGAGAATTCCCAGTACGTAGGTCTGCTGAACACAGTGAATGTGAGCTGTAGAGTCACTAGTGCATCACTCGTGTCACACAGGAGGCGTCAGCGCCAGGACTGTCTAGCATAACTAGCTTGCGACGAAGAACAATGATGCTCCAGTGCTCTGAAAGCCACTCCAATCACATCCCAGTCACGTCACTCTGTTGCTACTATCACTGCTCACATGTACATAGTGCAGGTATGTGGGGGACATCTTCATTCAGCCTGTTATACACTTACGGGCCACTTTATTAGGCACACCTAGCTTGTATCTACACTCACTGTCCATTTTATCAGCCCCACTGACCATACAGGCCACTCTGTAGTTATACTATGTATACATTGTAACCCTGCTCTTCTATAGTCAGGACCCCCATAGGACCACCACAGAGCAGGTATTATGTGGGTGGTGGAACATTCTCAGCACTGCAATGACACTGGCGTGGTGGTGTTGTGTTAGTGTGGGTTGTGCTGGTACCTCAGTGTCACTGCTGGACTGAGGATAATCCACCCATCAAACCTATCCAGCCAACAGTGTCCTGTGGGCAGCGTCCTGTGGGCAGCATCCTGTGACCACTGATGACCTGACTAGAGGATGACCTACACAAACTCTTGCTGGCTTTGGATTGTATTGTCCAAGAATGTCCATCCAGATGTAATGTACAGGGGTTGGACAATGAAACTGAAACACCTGGTTTTAGACCACAATCATTTATTAGTATGGTGTAGGGCCTCCTTTTGCGGCCAATACAGCGTCAGTTGGTCTTGGGAATGACATATACTGCGTCCTGCACAGTGGTCAGAGGGATTTTAAGCCATTCTTCTTGCAGGATAGTGGCCAGGTCACTACGTGATGCTGGTGGAGGTTCGTCCTTCTTGGTGGTATGCTGACATTACCCTGGATACCGTGGCTCTTGATACATCACAAAGACTTGCTGTCTTGGTCACAGATGCGCCAGCAAGACGTGCACCAACAATCTGTCCTCTTTTGAACTCTGGTATGTCACCCATAATGCTGTGTGCATTGCAGTATTTTGAGCAGAACTGTGCTCTTACCTGCTAACTGAACCTTCACACTCTGCTCTTACTGGTGCAATGTGCAATTAATGAAGATTGGCCACCAGGCTGGTCCAATTTAGCCATGAGACCTCCCACACTAAAATGACAGGTTTTTCAGTTTCATTGTCCAACCCCTGTATATATGTCCACATACTTTTGGACTTTTTAAATGTATTTTTTATTTTTTTAATTATTTAATTTTTTTTTGTTCTGGAAAAACTCTGGAAAAAGGATATTCTTTCACTCAGGCCGCTACATTCTTTTCATTCTTCTTCCCTCAGACAGTCGATCAGTATGAACCAGAGCAGACGTTACCCGACCTCTTTAATACCAGGTAATGAATCGCTGCCATTTGGACATGCGTGTTTGAAATAACACCGCCGCTTCTCATCAGGATTTCAAATGACCTACGCGACAGCACACATCAATGCTTCTCCACTGCATTAGCCGGAGCTTTGACATTTGATATGTGATGGCATTTAAATGTATTCCTAACAAGCGAAGTGTAAAAGGAGTCGTCCTGCCGTTAACTACAGATCCGCCGCGAGAGGGGAGATTAGACCCTTCTCATGCATACGGCGGCGTGCTGGAGGTCACGAGAGTGCGCATACTGAGCCGGGAAATGTAACACGGCGGCACTTACACTTCCATTCTGACCTTAAAGGACGGCCCAGATGCCCCACCACTTACTGGCATTTCATATCCGCATCTACTCAGCCTCAAAGTCACATTGAAATGTGCCCGGTACAGGAGCGGAATGGCAAGCACGGGGGAAACACTGACACGAAGTGATGCTCCGTATCAGCAGACACAGAGGTGCTGTGTCAGTAGTTTGGAGTCTGAGGGATGACTTTGCTGTGAAACCCGACTCCTGACTGGCTGCTTAACTCACTGCGGTAACATCGCCGCCGATGTCATCTCTTAAAGGCTCTGACACCGAACAAGCTAAAGCAGCCAATACAAGAGACTTACAGCGCAGGAGAAAGCTGCACCACATAACCCTTCAGAAGAGCTGGAAAGATTCGCCGCAAGCTTTTTGATGAACTGCTGGATTTTCCTGGGCACTTGGCGTTGTCTTCCGCACCATTATATTTAATCCTCATCATGCAAAACAAAAGAAGTCAGGCTAAGTGAAATGAGTCAAGCTAAGTCAGGACACAGGCAGTGCTTCAACTCCGACAGCATCCAACTTAAAGACCTCTATCCATCCTAATCAGCTCTTACCCTGACTCCAGCAGCAGTCACTGCACGCATACAGCTAGTCCTTAGTTAGTCCTGTTAGGCCTTGTTTACACCTGGCCCAGGATTTGCTTGCAGCGTGTCCTGGAAGAGTGATGGAAAGAGGTGAAGAGAGCCTAAAGATTGGACCATGGAACAATGATACAAGGTCATGTGGTCTGATGAGGCCGGACTGACGAGAGTGATGGCAGCATCAGGGTACAAAGCGAAGCGATGCACCCTCATGCATATTTAACCCTGTTCCTCTAGAGGGCAGACCACTCCGTTCGTCCAGCATTTTCCACCGTGCGCAGACATAACGGATTCGGATCCCAGTTTCCATATGGACTTGTAAAATTATACTGCCGCTACTATGCCGATATTATGGCCGCTAGTGCCTACGCTGCCCCTAGCATAGCGCTAGGCTAGAGATAGACTTCCTGTTACCTACGTCTTCGCATATGCATGATGACTGTCTTGCGTGTCTTATGTTCGTTTGGTGCGTCGGTTGTGCATGTCCCCGCACAGTAATGCTGCAGGTATGCTAGGTACACACAGAAACAGGTGTTCTTATATTGAAGGACTCCAGGCGACATACGCCTGCGTGCTGCTTGTTTCCCCCTTTGCTGCACACGTTTCGAGTTGAGTTCTCATTAGAGCTGAGTTTTGAAACCATGTGAGTAGTTCCTCGTCCCACTGGTGGGAGAGCAGGTTCAATCCCAGCACCAGGAACGCTCTCATTAGGCTTCTAATAGATTGAGATCTGGTAGGTAATCCCAGCTGGTAAAGTAATCCCAGCTAAAACGTTAGCAGGAAGTTTTTTTTTGGTTCCCAGAATGTTCTTTCTAAAGTACGTACTCTACAGTCATTCTGTCATTTCAGGTCACAGGAACATCCACAAAACATCTTCTGAATGTTGCACTGAGGAGGTTCTTCTATAGTTACCATGTAACTTAGAACCACAACCACATCCTTAGAACATCCCTGAATGCTGCAGTGTAAGCGTCTTAGTGAACATGTAACCATAAAGGAACAGTATGTGAAACTATAAAGATCTTTAAAAAAGTTATTTGAATTTTAGACGTTAAACATTTTCCTTTAAAATGTATAAGACCGTCTTTGGTAACGTTAGCCAAAGTTCTAGGAAAGTTCCCTGCTAGCTGGGACATACGTAGCGCTGCATTGTACAGAGTAATTTTCCCTGATCTGCCATCACCGCACTGATGATGTGTTTATCATGGAAGCTCAAACCCCAATGACCCTAGAGTAACACAATCTCAGATAAGCTAGTGAGCTAAGATGCAACTAACCCATATAACACTGGATGCTGACGAGGCTTTGTTGGCCTTCTATAATGGACAATGTATCAGTAATATAATATACCAGTGATAATAATAATACCAGTAATAATAATATACCAGTGGGGCAGTCGTGGGCTGGAGGTTAGGGAACCAGCCTTGTGACCGGAGGGTCGCCGGTTCGATTCCCTGAACTGACAGTAACGACTGAGGTGCCCTTGAGCAAGGCACCTAACCCCCAACTGCTCCCCGGGTGCCATGGATAGGACTGCCCACCGCTCCGGGTAAGTGTGCTCACTGCCCCCTAGTGTGTGTGTTCACTAGTGAGTGTTTTACTTCACGGATGGGTTAAATGCGGAGACTAAATTCCCCCACTGTGGGATCAATAAGGGATTAAAATCTTTAAAGTTAGTACCGCAGAGAGAGATATATTGGGGGGTGGTGGGTTAAGCAGGCACTCCCCCAGACCTACACAGACAGAAGGAACGACAGAAAAAATAATGAACTAATATTCCCATGCCATAACGCTAAGTGCTATAAGCTAAGTGAGGCTGTCCATGGGCACTAAAGGGATGCGAGACCCTACTATGTTGGGCATACAGCTCTAGAGGGTGCAGTGGGTAGTGCTGTTGCCCCATAGCAAGAATGACCTGGGTTCCATTCTCTGACTGGCCATGAACGGGGTGGTCTCTGAACTGGGTGAACGGGCTCCTGTGGAGGATGTTTGGATGTTCTCTCAGATGTCTGTTTGGGTTTCCTCCCACAGTCAGATGCTAAATTGCCCCTAGGTGTGTGAACATGTGTGTCTGCCCTGTGATGGACTTGCAGCCTGGTGTTTCCCGTCTTCCGCCCATTGAGCACCGGGATAGGCTCCAGCACCCCTCCCCCCCGCATGACCCAGAAGGATAAGCAGCTTGCTTGCTGATGCACTGTAAAATTAAAAGCTAGCCAACAACAATAACCAACTCATTTGTGTACTGCTGATGATTAGATGCCGGTTTGGAGTTCTGTGGTGTAATCTTAATTACGGCGTTGTCTATCCAGGGGTCTTATGAAGGAGGATCTCTCTCCAGGGGTCTTACGAATCAGGATCTCTATCCAGGGGTCCTACGAAGTAGGATGCCTTGCTTACCCAGCTAGCTTAGTTCCGTCCAACCCTGGATATTATGGCATCGGGATCATTTAGTACCAGAACCGCACTGGCACATCCAACCTGCTGCAGGACACTAATACAGTGGAGAACTGCTAGCATGGGTATTCTCCATCGTCCTGTATTCCTGTATGGGTCCTGTATGGGTATTCTCCATCGTCCAACTGCTCGGGTCCTTCAGGGAGCTGTGCACCACCGCAGCCTCAGTCAGGAGGCTGGAGCTAGGCTGCACTGGCATCTGACCAAAGCATTAAACGGCAACGGGGGGGGAGACACGAATCCTAATGAAGTCTCATGGGACGATCGCATTACATGTGGAAATGGCTCCAATTAGGCCGCCCCGTGATAAATTCCTCCAGAAGACAAAGCTGGAGCTGGAGCGCTCTGCTGTAATGGAGTCAGGGAGGTCACCGATGCCAGAGGTGACTGTAATCATATGCCATCAGCAGCATATTCAGTCATGGATCAAGGCGTATGAAGCACAAGCCTCTTGTTGGGCTGCTCAAGAGGGATGAAGGAGGGTCCCTTGATTGCCCAAATCAAACTCGTAAACCACATGATCAAACTCAAACGCCATGTGATTTCCGCTCAGAAGGATTGGTGGGCCGGAGAAATGCAGATGGCGGATGAACTGTGACATTCCAGGAGCCTGGAAAAAGGAATTCACGGACATACCCTTATGAAACGATAATAAATGGCAATGTATTGGAAAATATTAAATAGTGCAATATATTAAATAATATAATGTCATATATGGGAAACAAGTGCATATATTTTGCATATATTTATATAGTGATAAATATATTACAATATATTGTATAATACGTAAGGAATTGCCGCTTTTCATATATTGTATGGTAGTATAATATATATTTACTTATATACTGTAATATATTTCATTTTATATGTAATAGACATCATATGTATTTCTCCATATGTGTTTGCATACATGATAATATATATAGTTTTATATATGTGAGAATATATACATATATTGCCACATGTATGTATGAAAATATTCTCACATACAGTATATAAAACTATATATATTATCATATGTATATGGAGAAATACATATGATGTCTATTACATATAAAATAATATTACTATATATAAGTAAATATGTATTATACTATCACAATATATTGTAATATATTTATCACTATATAAATATGTGCAAAATATATGCACTTGTTTCCCATATATGACATTGTATTATTTAATATATTGCACTATATTTTCCAATACATTGCCATTTATTATAGTTTCCTAAGGGTAGGAAGGCAGTGATCGATGCCGTGCTGTACTCTGCTGCTAGCAGCTTTAAGCTGCCCAGCCTCAACCAGGCTGTTTTTGGCCCACTGTTGTTGGACAGTAATGAAGTAAATGTAATTATTACTGTACTTAAGTAGCTTTCAGTGTATCTGTTCTTTACTGAAGTACTGTATTTGCATTTTGGACGACTTTTCACTTCTTGCGCCACGACATTATGAATATGTGTTGCTCCTTTCAGCTTACGTGGGTGTAAAACAGACGCAATCTAGCAAGGGAAACTCATTTGTGAACCCGTGTTTAAAGTTTTTATTATTTTATTAAACTTAAACTTGTAAGTTGTAAGTTGTAAGTTGCAAATAAATCTTAAACTCAAACTTTGCTCGTTTACAAAAAGCTATTTCATAGTTCTAGCTAACAGAAGTAGTTTGCCTTCAGTGTTCAGTGCTAATGATGATTTGAATGAATAGACATCAGTGTTGGACCAGTTAAGGATGTTTTGGTAAGGGACTGGTGGACTGAGAGACACTAGAGTCTCTACACCTACACTGAGCTGATGAAGAGTCCTGTTCCAGAAATGATAATAGGACATTAGAGCCGTAATAAACCATGCTCCTGTTACTCTCCATACTTCAGTACATCTGAAGGTAAATACTTTAGTACTGGTACTCTCCATACTTAAGTACATCTGAAGGTACATACTTTAGTACTGGTACTCTCCATACTTAAGTACATCTGAAGGTACGTACTTTAGTACTGTTACTCTCCATACTTAGGTGCATCTGAAGGTACGTACTTTAGTACTGTTACTCTCCATACTTAGGTACATCTGAAGGTACGTACTTTAGTACTGTTACTCTCCATACTTAAGTACATCTGAAGGTACATACTTTAGTACTGTTACTCTCCACAATTAAGTTTCTCAAAAGCACACGCTGAAATGTATGTCTACAGATAAACTCTGTGTGCCAACATCAGAGATTGTAATGTGTTTAGTCGTGTGCTGACAAGTAGCGTGTTGGTGTACAGTAACTCAGTAAGTGTAATGCGTTAGTGTACTTAAAGTAGGTGTGGTGTACAGTAACTCCCCCAGTAAAGGTGTATGTGTTAGTGTGATGTAAGATAGCGTGTTGGATGCTTACCGTACTCAGTGAGGTAATGCGTTAGTGTGCAGTAAGTAGTGTGTCCGCTGTACAGTAAAAATGTGTAATGCGATTAGTGTGCTGTAAAGTAGTGTGTACCAGTATCAAAGTGTAAACGCGTTGAGTGGGTAGTGGTGTCGGTTGAACGCAAGTAACTCAGTAAGTGTAATGTGTAGTGTACTGTAAGTAGTGTAACTCAGTAAGTGTAATGTGTTAGTAGTGTTGGGTACAGTAACTCAGTATAGTGTAAGTAGGTGTACGTGTTGGTTGTACAGTAACAGTTAAGTGTATATGTGTTAGTGTACTCAGTAAAACAGTAAGGTGTAATGTGTTAAGTGACCGTTTAGTGTGCACTGTAATGCGTAGCTGTGTTGGTGCTACAGTAACTCAGTAAGTGTAATGCGTGATGTCTACTGTATAGTAGCGTTTGGTGTACTGTAACGCAGTAAAGTGTTTATAATGTGTAGTGTGCGGCTAAGTAGTGTGTTGGTAACTCAGTAAGTGTATGCGTTAGTGCTGTAAGTAACTCAGTAAGTGTAATGGTTAGTTAGGTAGCGTGTTGTAAGTAGTGTAATGTTATGTTACTGTAGTAGTGTGTTGTACAGTAAAACTCAGTAAGTGTAATGTGTTAGTGTGCTGTTAAGTAGCGGGGGGGTGTACAGTTAACTCAGTAAGTGTAATGTGTTAGTGTACTGTAAGTAGTGTGTTGGTAATGCGGTGTACAGTAAAACTCAGTAAGTGTAAGTGTTAGTGTGCTGTAAGTCATGTGATGGTGTAGCGTGTTGGTTGTACAGTAACTCAGTAAGTGTAATGCGTTAGTGTGCTGTAAGTAGGTGTGGGTGTACAGTAACTCAGTAAGTGTACTGTGTTAGTGTGCTGTAAGTAGTGTGTGGTGTTACTGTGTAAGTGTAATGCGTGAGTAACTCAGTAAGTGTAATGTAGGTTAGTGTACTGTAAGTAGCGTGTCGGTGTACAGTAACTCAGTAAGTGTAATGTGTTAGTGTGCTGTAAGTAGTGTGTTGTGTAACAGGTAACTCAGTAAGTGTAATTGCGTTAGTGTGCTCGTAGTGTGTTGGTGTACAGTAACTCAGTAAGTGTAATGTGTTAGTGTACTGTAAGTAGTGTGTTGGTGTACAGTAACTCAGTAAGTGTAATGCGTTTAGTGTGCTGGTAAGTAGTCGTCTGCTGTGTTGGTGTACAAGTAGCGTGCGTTGTGTGCTGGGTACAGTAACTCAGTAAGTGTAATGTGTTAGTGTCTTGTAAGTAAGTGTGGTGGTTTACCGTAAACTCAGTAAGTGTAATTGCGTTAGTGTGCTGACTAAGTAGGGTGTTGGTGTCTACAGTAACTCCAGTAAGTGTAATGCGTTAGGTGCTGGAAGTAGTGTGTTAGAACGTAGCTGTAAGTGTATGTGCAGTAAAGTGTGTCTTGGTGTACAGTAACTCAGTAAGTGTAATGCGTTAGTGTGCTGTAAGTAGCATGTTGGTGTACAGTAACTCAGTAAGTGTAATGCGTTAGTGTGCTGTAAGTGTATCAGTAATTCAGTAAGTAGTAATGGGTAGTACGCGCGTAAGTAAGTGGAGGTGGTGTCAGTAAGTGTAATCAGTGTTATGTGTTACTGTTACTGTAAGTAGCGTGTTGGTGTACAGTAACTCAGTAAGTGTAATGTGTTAGTGTACTGTAAGTAGTGTGTTGGTGTAGTAGTAACTCAGTAAGTGTAATGTTGTTAGTGTACACTGTAAGTAGCGTGTTGGTGTGTACAGTAAACTCAGTTAAGTGTAATGTGTGTTAGTGTGCTGTAAGTAGCGTGGCTGTGTAGCGTGGTGTACAGTAACTCAGTAAGTGTAATGTGTTAGTGTGCTGTACGTAAATCTGAACTCAACGGATGCTGTCAGTCATGTTGGGACAGTAACTCAGTAAGTGCATGCTGATGTAACAGTGGTGCAAATCATCATAATCAAAAATTTGATTGAATATTGCCCTTAGAATCAAACACCTGGACATGCACATGTCACCAACCGCAGTAAAAAAGGTGGTAAAAAAACTTTTACGAGAGTGTTGGTTACAAAACGATCCCTGTTTAACTGGTCCATTGATCATCATCATAACAAGCTACCTACTGTACAAATATGACTGGCTACTAAAACGATCCATTTCCCTGGTCCCGATTCATCATCATACAAGTCCTACTGGCTCAATATGACTGCTCATTAAAACACAACAGCACTGTTTCACTCAGCTGTCAATCAGCTGTCACTCAGTGCCTCAAAAACGCAAGAAATAACCATCGTTGAGCGGTGAAGTGCATGCACTACAGCTAAGGACTGATTACTGCACTTCCTTATAAAAGCTCTAAGACATTTAAATTGGATAAAACAGGAACTAAGCAGCGGATTGAACAGCAGAGTCTGATTGTGCAGAGCGTAAGATTAAAACTCGGCCGAGGATGAGCACCAGTAAGAGGTCCAAGCAATTTAATGCTCACGTTGCTGATAACTGTGCTCAGAATTCTTGTTATTTAGACCCTAATGTGAGGTCTGCTTGTATTTGATTATGATCAGGACCCCCACAGGACCACCACAGAACAGGTATGATGTGGGTGGTGGATCATTCTCAGCACTGCAGTGACTCTGACGTGGTGGTGGTGTGTTAGTGCGTGTGGTGCTGGTGTGAGAGGATCAGACACAGCAGTGTGTTTAAGGTGGTTGGAGTCTGCATGGGCCTGAGGTCACCACCACCACAGTACTGCATTCTCTGGAGCTCCTGCAGATGGCGCTCCATGAGGATGATGGGACTATAAATACCTGAGGGCTGTGAGTGCCGGGATCCATAGATTGGGAAGTTGTGCTACAGTGCAGGGAATGTCTTGTTCCATGTGTGGAAAATGGCTCCAGAGCAGATGTTACTGATTGGCTAAAAGGAGGGACTGCATGTGGGCGTGGCCAAAGACCATAGTGTGAGGTTAGTAGCTGAATCTGCAGGTGTATGGAAGCATACGGTCATACGGGTCTATCAGCAGTGGCTAAAATCCCAGTCTACAGGGAATTCACCTCGGGAAGTGTGCCAGGGAAGGCATCCACCAAATCTGGACCAACTGACCAATCCTTTGATGTAAGAGTGTCTGAACACTGATGTGGCCTACATCCAGAAACTTGTCCAGTCCATGCCCAATCCAGTCCCAGCTGTTATTGGTGGTTGTGGAGGGATTACACGCTATTAGGCATGTTTCAGTCACAGGTCCGTTTTTGTCCAGTGATATATATGATATATTGTTCATATATATATATATATATATATATATATATATATATATATATATATATATACAGTATGTATGGTATATACTAGAATCTAGTTTCCACTATGGAGGACACTCCATATCATCTGAGTGTGTTTTTCTTCTCTTTCTGAATTCTACAGCAACAGGACTGCATTAGAGCACTGCTGTATTGCCTTAGGGCCTAAAACCGCTCCACACTTGTGCATCCATCTCACTTATTCCCATGTGAGCCTGTAGAAGACAGCAGGAATCTGGGAATTTATGTTTTGCCACGGTCTCTGAAACTCTGAGTGGGCTCTTCTCCTCTAACAGGGAACACGTCGAGACTGTTTAGGTCGTTTTTACAGATGCACTGATATGGCACTGCTTAGCTGATTAAGATGTCAATCAAGCTTGGGCATCATTCCTTGACTGGCTTATGCTGTTTGTCTTTGATGGGACAAAATTCCAACATTGGATCACATGTAAACAGTGTATACTTTTTGTCTTGTGTACATTTGTCCCCATATAATACGAGATCCTCTGAATTACGAGGTAATTAAGGAATCTTAATAGAAATATGGAAAATGGAACTGAACTTATATAGCAGCTGCTTAGTCGTTGGCCTAGCACCGCCAAAGCCTGAAACTAAATTTACCCGTACGGTGTTTAGCTGAGGCTCTTATCCAGAGCGACTTTGTGTTACAGGTAGGCCAGTGTAGTGTTAGGAGTCTTGCCCAAGGACTCTTATTGGTATAGCTCAGCATTTGCTACCTAGACTGGGATTCAAACCTCATGGGGTGGTAGGTCTCTGTTTGGGCAGTGGTGTTAACCTCTGAGCCACACCAACCACTGCAACCACCAACCAACTACCACATGTAACCACATGAAGAAATATAAAATAAGCCATGTTGGTTTTTCCCCTTTTCTTCTTTTGCTGAGTGCCGATTTCACCGTTATCCGACGTCTGCAGCTAATACCAAGTATACTGTAACTCTCGAGACTTGAATAGCCGTTGTAGGAATCGACTTACAAACATATCTGCGGTCTGTGAACATCCCAATATCGAAATACTGATAATTCAGTACCGTAGACCAGCAGTTTACCATTCGGCCGATCATTGTGCCACCCACTTTAGTGTTCTCCCTGCTCTACAGCACATGTTTCAGTTTACCAGGATCTCACGACCACATGAAAAGCCAGCCAAACACTCGAAGATGTGAGAGGATGGCTAGAGGTCCACATGGGCCTGATTATCAACGCCTCCACCCATCCAGCTCAACCACTGATCATCTAGAGTGATTCCTCCCCATGTGGTCCTCATCAACCCCATCCTCTGGCGTAGGATGTGCAGTGTTGGACTCCTCATTCCTCAGATCCTCATTCGGCAAAAGCGCTGGCCTGATGGAAGACACCTGGAACAGGCGATGGGTAGGAGGTGATAGGTCATCTTGCACACTTGGAAGTGTGCAGATACGGGTAGTTGAGGCTGCTCCGCAGACCTGATGATGCGCGCTGTTGCAAGTGGTTGATGGATGTGGCGCTAACAGATTCCGTGGAGGCGGTGTGGAACTGTGTCATCAGCTACTGGGACAGTTTCCACAGCTCCTCTTGTTGGAACTTCCTCAGCTGCCACAGGAAGTCCCATCCTCAGCTGGGCTCTGTTGGTAATGGTGCTGACGTTGCAGACCCATTTCAGGTCCTTGGCGATCATCAGGTTATTACAGCCACAGAGTTAAGTGTGTCAAGGCACGAGAAGCCAGAGAAACACTACATATAATTATCTTTCAGAGCCTTTCTGTGAATATATGATGAGAGAGATATCATCTCATTAGAGCGCATTCCCCGGCAAGGCCCTGCTGTGTTTGGGCTTCACTTGATCCAGTAAGAGAGCAAGGAGAGGCACAAACATTTCGATCTGACCCAGAAAAGATATTCTCATGTAGGGCTACGCTCATCCCTGAGCCACTTCACACAGCCAGCCGTGTTCGCAAAGGACGGTGGGCAGCAGCGGGCGGCAGCAGTTGGTGGCGCGTGCCAGGAGCATGTAAATGGAATAAGGAAGGAAGTACGTTTAACAGTGTGCAGGAATCAAGCCCACAGTGATGGGATTACTCCGCACAGCAAAGTGGAAGCGCAGGGAGAGATCGTGAGTGGATTTGCCGAACATGCTACAGCGGGCTCATTTGGGAGCACAGCTGTGAAAAATCGTACTGGGAGAAATCATGTCACTGCTCAATGCCCGCAGCCCCCATCACCACCCTCATGTCGCACACGTATACAAACACACAAACAAACATACTACATCGCTGTTTTGTTCTAGACTTCGCGGGAGATTTTCACAAACCATGCGGGCGCTTACGACGACATGGGAAGTGTGGCTTCTCCTGGGGCTTCACTGTAACATGGCACAGGAATGGTCCTACCTCGAAAATCCAGGAGCTTCTAGCTGATCAGAATCATGAAATAGAAATTCTACACTCAGTGTCGAAAGAGTCGTTGCGCATGTAGTTGAATGAAACTTGGTGGGTGCGCTTGTCATTGTGAGGGATGCGAATGACTCAAGTTTCACACTTGGCCATGCATGTGATGATCTGACTCAGTAACTCCAGTTCCAAACCTCCTCTGGCATGAACGCCAGCACTAACCTGTGTGCCGGAACTTCATGGTATGGGTTCCCATGGCTGAACAGCTGTATGCTTAGCTTTGCATGCTGTAGTGTAAAGCAGCACCACTAGACTCTGGAGCAGTGCAAATGGATTCTGTAGAGTGATGGATCAGACTTCTCCATCTGTTGGATGAGTCTGGGTTTGGTGGATGCCTGACTGTGGAGTTTGGTGGAGGAGGGTTAATGCTACAGGGCCTTTTTCAAGGAGTGTTCTACCAGGTGATCTACAAGATTTTCCAGGTGGCTGTTAGAAGTGCTCTACCAGGTGATCTACAAGATTTTCCAAGACATTGTTAGGAGGGTTCTTCCAGGTGATCTGACAGATCTTCCAGTTTGTTGTTAAGAGTGTTCTACCAGGTGATCTACCAGATCTTCCAGGTTGTTGTTAAGAGTGTTCTACCAGGTGATCTGCCAGATTGTACAAGGTGGTTGTTAGAAATGTTCTACCAGGTGATCTACCAGATCTTCCAATTGGTTGTTAGAAATGCTCTACCAGGTGATCAACCAGATCTTCCAGGTAGTTGTTAGGAGTGTTCTACCAGGTGATCTACCAGCTCTTCCAGGTGGTTGTTAGGAGTGTTCTACCAGGTGATCTACAAGATTTTCCAGGTGGCTGTTAGGAGTGCTCTACCAGGTGATCTACCAGATTTTCCAAGGCATTGTTAGGAGTGTTCTTCCAGGTGATCTGCCAGATCTTCCAGGTTGTTGTTAGGAGTGTTCTTCCAGGTGATCTGCCAGATTGTACAAGGTGGTTGTTAGAAATGTTCTACCAGGTGATCTACCAGATCTTCCAATTGGTTGTTAGAAATGCTCTACCAGGTGATCAACCAGATCTTCCAGGTAGTTGTTAGGAGTGTTCTACCAGGTGATCTACCAGCTCTTCCAGGTGGTTGTTAGGAGTGGGTGGAAGCTTACCTGACTGGCATGTACAGGGTTCTGACCTCGACCCATATCAAACACTTTTGGGATGAACCAAAATGGACATTGCGAGTCAGGACTTCTCGTCCAACATCAGTGACTCACTTTGCAAATGCTTTCTCACAGACACACTCCAAAATCCTCAGACAGCCTTCCCAGAGGAGTGGAAGCTGTTATTGCTGGGAAGCGGGGACCAACTCCATGTTAGTGTCTATGGAAATAGAACAGGACGATGTAAAAAGCCCCAGTAGGGGAAATGTGTAGCAATATTGTCCCAATATTTTTGTCCATACAGTGTGTCTTATATTTCTCACTTTGAGAGTGTTGTAAGCTAAGTTTAAGATGATTTAACTTATGTGTAAATTATGCAATTATGGTACACCTGATTATCTCACTGTGCAGGCCTGTAAACAAGATGCAGCATTGACACTAGGGGGCGGAATAAGTGAGTGAGTGTATAGGGCTGACTGTATTTTGAGTTATACCAGTTGTCTAAAGGCCTTTCTGTTGTACACCCACTTGCCCCTTTGCTATCCAGTGAACTACAGCCAGTGAAAATACACAATGAGATGCGAGGTAGCATAATGTTTCGCTGATATCTGAAAGGACCCAGTCACAGAAGCTGCATCCTGCTGAAAGAATGAAAGACCCGTTCTCTTCTTTAATGAATAGACATCGCACTGCCTATTAAAAGAGGACTCTGAGGTGGACACTACAGAGTCAATGTATGGACGGATTGTCTTCAGAAAGGATGCTGAGGGATATTTCAGAACTGCACATTGTTCATTGATGTGAAACAGGAAAGCTGATCCAGTCAAATGAATGAAAGTGAGAGTGCGGTGGATTCAGAGGAGTTGCTCGTATAGCTTAAGGAAAGACGTATGCTAGGGACGGATTGCAGTGGGAGCAGGAGTGGTGGGCGATCTGTCACACTCTAAAACAACAGACTCTTGACCTTGTTTTATAAAAAGTTGTATCATATGTGATTACTTACACCATATATCTAAAGGTTGGAATGTATGAAATGGGAATTAATGGCGAATTTGCCGTCCCCTTTGCTTTACTCCAGAGAATCCGCATTCCCGTGCTCCATGACCCAACGCTGGGTTAATACTCTTCTAGATGCGGTGATTTTGCGCTCATGCTTGGCAGCTCCAGAATGTACTATTCTATTAGTCAGTTTAGATGCCAGTAATGCCAGGAGCATCAGCAATATGTACAGCCATTAGTTACAGCTACACGTCCTTTCAGACTTCCATAGTGCTGAGGTGTCTTCTCACAGTGGAAGGATGGGCAGAAGCACCTGTCTTTTCAGACCTGAAGCCGGAGTGGAGCTCTTTTAAAGATGAAAGCTCTAAATGCCGTTTATCTGATTGGGATGTTTTTCTACCAGGTGATCTACCAGCTCTTCCAGGTGGTTGTTAGGAGTGTTCTACCAGGTGATCTGCCAGCTCTTCCAGGTGGTTGTTAGGAGTGTTCTACCAGGTGATATACCAGAGTTTAGATTTTCTAGGTGGTTGTTAAGAGTGTTCTACCAGGTGATCTGCCAGATCTTCCAGGTAGTTGTTAGGAATGTTCTACCAGATGATCTACCAGCTCTTCCAGGTGGTTGTTAGGAGTGTTCTACCAGGTGATATACCAGAGTTTAGATTTTCTAGGTGGTTGTTAAGAGTGTTCTACCAGGTGATCTGCCAGATCTTCCAGGTAGTTGTTAGGAGTGTTCTACCAGATGATCTACCAGCTCTTCCAGGTGGTTGTTAGAAATGTTCTACCAGGTGATCTACCAGATCTTCCAGGTGGTTGTTAGAAATGTTCTGCCAGGTGATCTACCAGCTCTTCCAGGTGGTTGTTAGAAATGTTCTACCAGGTGATCTACCAGCTCTTCCAAGTGGTTGTTAGGAGTGTTCTACCAGGTGAACTACCAAATCTTCCTGTAGCTAGTTACTACGTTTCTGAAACTCCTCCACCTCCATCCCTACCGTGTGGATATTCCAGCTAAATGGGACGGATAATTGTTCCATTAGGAACCTCTACAACTCCATTCCGAGACGTCTGCCATGTTACGTTAGCAAACATGACGGCCCGACGCCATACTGAGAGACAGACTTCTGTATGTGTAGCTCAATAAATATTGATCATATCAGTCTAAATGTATCATCAGTTATTGATCCTGGCGACCTTTATCTTCCTTCCCAACAGCACTGCACTCCCACACCTCCTTCAGTTCTGTTCTTTTAAAAGTGTATAATTAGGGGCATGAATGAACTGACATTCCAAACGGAGAGAAGATATAAACACAAGCCTGAGTGCCAGCATCAAATCCTGATAAGCAATTTCCTCATGTATGATATACAGAAGCGTTCCACTGTAAAACAAGCCTGTAGTGTCTCTCGGCACGCTGTTTAGACCAGGAGAACTGACAGGCAGTTGTGAAATTTATTTAAGCATGTCAGGGGTCGGGCCATGAAACCTTGCAGACAGTAAACCTCCCAAGCAAGGCACATTCGCGCAGCAACCCGTGCACCACTCCAAAAACCTTCACGGGCGTGTAGTTTTCATGCTTAAAAAAAGCCAGCACGCTGCTTTGAGGGATTCTCTCTCAATTATTCATGTTCCAATTTCATGTTCTGAAGGGTAAAAGTGAGGGAAACAATCCTGGATCTCCTTCTCATTTACTGCAGACAAGGGAGGAGGGCTGGCACGCTTCCCCCCGTGAATGACTGCATCACAAATGCACACGGCCAATCAGTGAGCCCATGCTGGGCAGCGCCAGAGAGGAAAGCTCTTTGGCAGCACCACATCATAATGACCTCTGGGAAGTGATCAGTCCTGTGGGAGGGACTATGGGCAGATGTCCTCCTGTTTCTACAGGGCACTTGGAATTGGTGGTGTTTTCTGTTTTTCTGGGTCCAGTGTTTTGTTTCAATCACAAGGCGGAGACGCTGACTGACGACTGACTTTCGCCAAATAACGGGATGATAAGGTACACCACATTTATATCATTCAGGGACACGCAGGACATCAAAATAAATAAATAAAATGTGAATGTGAGGGGACATAAGTGGCATAAATACGAGAAACAAGAATTAGAAACCGGCAGTCCCACACGACTAGATCAATTGAGAAAGACGTATGAATGATGAAGGAATCGAAGTTGAGAGAAAGAACAGAAGTGGCATAGAATTTAGGAAGATAGAACCAACCATCCAGTCAACAGAAGCCTGTGGAGCAGCACTAATTTGAAGCAGGAAGAAGATAGTGGATAGGAAGCTCTCTCAGCACTGCCATCTACAAGGTGAAACCAGGCCAACAGGACGCAGGAGTGTAAGAAAGTAGAGGAGTTGCTGGTGGACACTGGAACTCATCATCACAGTGCTGGACTGAGTGGACTATTCTCACCACGCAATGTTGGAGCTGCAAAGTGACAGCAGAAAACCTCGTCCTCGCAGTGCTTGCTGGACACCCTCAATATCACTGCTGGACTGAGACTTCGGTCCACCAACCAAGGCTAGTCTATCCAATTGGGCAACATCGTCCTGTGGACATGATGAGCATCCAGAGGATGGGAACCAACACTGCACTGTGCAGCAGTAGATGCAGGAGCTATCGTCTCTGGGACTGTCCATCGGTTACAAAGGTGACCCTCGAAACCTAGCTAAATACGGAACAGCTTCCTCTACAAGTCAGGTAGGATCTATGTCTAATGATAATTGTAGAATCTTTTTGGAGTGACTGTTAGGAACAGTGGTATCGCAATGTGACATAAAAAACTTTAGTGGAAGCGGCAGATGTGCAAACATAGGACTGCAAGTCTCTAGAGTAAGGACTCAGCGCTTGAAGCGATCGAGTTTTTCAAGTTTTTCCTCGCTCAGGGCGCCAACTTGGTACCTTGACGTGACCCAACAGAGCGGACAGGGAGCAAGAGGACACTCAGCGAAGTCCTTTCCTGTGCGTATAGTGCAGCACCACATTGGCAGACGGACGGCTGCACCACGCAGGACCTAAACATGCACACAGACCGTTACACCAACGAACTGTCAACCAATAACAACACGTCACCGTTTCATCCAAAGACTGCAGTGCTGCTGTCGTACAAGACTGTCATGGAGTTACGTCCCTCTAATGGAAGAGGAGGATCACCCCACTGTGACGAGTCTCGACTTTTGCGTTAGTTAGGTCTAGTGGAGAAGACCAACCAAGAATCCGTGTCGCGGAGGAACTATTGGTCTGAATTGTGGTTCCCTTGTGTGTCAGCGCCAAGATGAACGGTTTGTTTGCCGTAGCAGCCATTTAGGCGCTGATATTTCCTCCTACCCCTACCGCGATACCATCTGCAGGTAACTCATGCAAAAGCAACTCAAAGCTGCATGGGATGGATTATCACAGGCCACACCATTTAGGAACCTCTAACAGCTCCCATACCGAGACGTCTGGGCAGGTTGGGTTCAATAATCAAACATGAGACGTGCCCGACGCCATACTGAGAGACGGAATTCTAATTCGTAGTGTAGCTCAATAATTTATTGATCATATCAGTCTAAATTTATCATCATGTTATTGATCTTGGTCACCTTTAATCTTCCTTCCCAACAACACTGCACTCCCACATAAGGACCTCCTTCTGGGTGTTGCTAGCTCATGAAGAGACTTCTTGTGAGCCGGGAAAAGGTTAGTAGAGCGGACCTTTTACAGTGGTTGCGCAGCCCTGGTTGTGGGGTCGGTGTGTGTGTGCTAGTCCCTATAAAAAGCCAAGTCGTGATCTTGTGTTGACTTTTCTTTGACCAGTCTAATCAGGCTACCTCCTCTCTTACTCTCTGCTGTATGTTAGAGATTGAGCAAGGCATTTAGCCAGAGAGCTCGTGCAGCACAGGGAGAAGAATCTATCGTGGATTGGGGAGGTTAGTATATGGATCGGAAAAAAAGGGAAAAAAACGGACCTCATTTAGACGTGGTTCCGTTGTTTTTTCCTCTAGGAGGGAAGGGAGGGGGAGGAAAATGAGTTTTTATAGCTTTACTCGATATATTCTTGTTTTGACTTGGTTGAACAGGAGCGACCCCAGTGTTCTTCCTTTTTTTCCCGCTCTCGTCAATTCATCTTGCTTATCATCTATCACGTTTGCCTAGCTGAGTTAGCTGTTCAGGTATCTCTTTTCATGTAATAGCACCTCACCTGGGCTGAGAATCAAACCAGGAAATAACAAAAGAACGGCTGTCGGCCCTCAAGAATGCATTGGTCCAATCTTCGTTTTCGTATTCCTTCAGATTCCAGCAGCAGTCCTGCAGGGAATCACACCTTGTTCAATGATCCCAAGGAATACTCTCATCTCGTTGGACGTTTTTCACGAAAACACTGATAAATAACGCACAAAATCTACCACGTGTCAGTCCTATTCGAACAAGAAGATTCCTCCGCCTCTGTTTGGACTTCAGTGATGAGGCGTTCTTCCCTGCTGCCGTCCTCTGCCTCCCATTCTGATTCTTGTTTCCAGGTGGGCTGAGAAAGAAGGAAGACCATCACGAGGCAAGTTCAACCAAGGGCGGGTGGTTTCCCCTGCACCACAGCTTCCTTTCCCAATGGTTCCGCAATGTGTTTTATCCACAGCAGCTCCCTCTGTAACATCTGCCACTCGGCTCACACCCGCTCTTCAAGCTCCGGAGCACCAGACTTCCCCAGCCCCACACGCTCAGGGCCCACTACGCTTCAAAACTACCACCACTCCCACCCTGAGGTGTAGCACTGTCAATACTATGGAGCCCAGGCTGCACACTGTCTCGCAGTCTCACCCTTCATGGTCCCTGCAGCCAGGGCTTGAAATAAGTGGTTGATGTCAATTTTCCCTCCGTTCCTGTCAGGCCTCCTAATCCCCCTTCTCCCAGTGGTGAAAATAGAAACTTCGAAAGGAACTTTGGACATGGGGGGCCTTTTTTTTTTTGCGACAGAGCGACCTTATTTCAACCCCAAAAAGCACATAAACTTGAAAACCGGCGTGCCGGGCTAGTAAGCACTAGGTAAATCCGCCGTACTAGTAACAAGTGAAAACGGCTGCTCGGCAGTCGTAACGCTGGCCTTGCGAGAACATAATAGTAAAATGGAAAAAAAAAGCTTGCGATCGGTAACGACAGTAAACAATGAATTTGTAAGCTGCCCCCCGGAACAAAAATCAGACCCTCTGTGAGTGGCGAGAACTTCACTAGGCGGGGGGTTTTAAATTATGTGGATACAGGTTCTTTGGTTCCTTTGAAGCACCCCCAGTCGGCCTACTACTGAGCCTGGCTTTGTGGACAACCAGGTTTGTGCTATCATATTGCGTATCATGTCTCACTGAGGGACATAACATTTCCTATCCACTGTATTCCAAGATGGGTGACAGGTCCCTTGCATGGAGTCAGGGGCTGCCCCAATAATGTGACTGACTTTGGCTTGATGAACTATTCAGGAGCACATCTGGGGGGACTGGACAGCGTCAGCGCCCGACAGCGACAGAAACTCTCCCAGAATGTTCACCCAGGATTGAATCCTCTTGGAAATCCCCCCCTGGGACTACCTGAAAGCAACCAGTAAAACGCCAAGGGAAGGGGGTTTCGTCTACCTACTCTAATCTGGCACAAAAATCCGGCCGCCAAAATCCAGCCCAAATCCAGACCCAAAATCCGGCTGCAACCCAAATCTGGCCCAAATCCAGCCCAAAATCTGGGGCCCAATTTAGTTTGTTAATGCAATCCAAGCTGCATGCCCCCCAGGACTTAAGGCTTGGGAATGTCTAAACATTGACGGTTAGCCTACACCATAGTCAGGGGTGTGGGGGACAGAAAAGAAAACTCGTCCAGTCCCCTATGCCAAAATCCAAACCACAGCTGTTTTCGGTGCTGGTGGTAAGGACCCCCCCCCCCCCCCCCCCCTCCCCCCCCCCCCTCCTAATTCACATGCTATTAGGTACATGGGATAGCAGCTGAGCCAAAACCCATCCAGAATTATATTTTCTGAACAAACCTCTACAAGCTGGACACAGGTGCCAGGGATGTGGGAAAGACACCAGAATCCATGAGTCAGGTCCAAGGGGACTAAACACTGGACAAGTGTCTGAAAGAGGAATGAAAAACGCATCCTCCCTGCTGTAGACAGACATAGGAGGAGAGCCCCCGGGAATTTGACTGGGTGATCTGCAAAGACAAAACAAGGAAAACCTTTAAGTGGAAAGCTTGCTGCCAATCACTTTGGCGGAAATGAGGTTATAAGCACTGGTGTTTTACCTGCCCAAAACTGATAAACATCAAGACAAGAGGTTATGTCCTGAAGCCCAGTTTGGTGCAAACGTTTAGTTCCTACCTGTACGTGTTTTTTTTTTTTAAACACCAATCAAATCAGTTATGCTTAGCTGATGGACACAGCAGATTGAAACACCACTCCCCCAGAGATCCCAGAACACTCAGGTTACACTGTTCTCGGCATTATGTAGGCAAGGACACTTTCTCCTCTGCCTAGTTTGCCCCTATGACTCACACTTTTTTCTGAGGGGTTGTGGTCCTGTCACCAACGCAATAAGATTGCAAACGCCCTTCTCCCTGGTCAGTCAGGTTATCATTTTGCCCTGGACCAAGACTCATCAAGCAACAGTGTCAGGTGTTTTCTTGAAGAGCTCTAAATTCTGTCTCTCAGGTCCAACCAGTCTGTTTAATAGAAGAAGCTCATGCATTAGTCTGACACATGACGTCTTTCACATCATCGCACAGAACACTGCAGGAGAACATGTTTTCCATTTTTTAGCTGAACCAAGCTCTGTCCAGCACTTTTCTTCAAAACAAACTCAATACAAAGTTTGACCGCTGTCCTCTGATGGGTGGCCAGCCCTCACTGTGCTTGCTGCAGTGCGTCTTTCATCATCGTGGAACTTGTTTGGATATATGAAAATTGTGAGCGAACCCAAAAAACAACAGTTATGGACTTGCCTTCCATGTTGTCCAGGCTGGAACTACATAGGCACATACTTGTTGTCCACCTCTCGTACCGCCCCCGATTGACGGACGAAAAGAGTTCAGAGTCGAATGAGCTACAGCACTTATGATGAATTCAGTTTTTCCCACCGCTCCTATCCCACAATCCCTCAAGCTTACCTTTTTTTTGCTACTTCCTGTTGGAAAATTAATGCAGTAGGGTGGTTGACAATACGGGTCATATCGTGGAGCGGTGTGGTGGATGTGAGACTACAAAGTGTTGAAAGGATTGTTGGGTGGGACGCATAGAGCTAATTCGTTCCGCCCCTTAGCATTGTTTATATTTGAAGAGTTTCAAACAGTGCGAGCACAAGGCAGACCTCCGCAGTTCTTCTAGTAGAAATAAAGAGCAGACAAGTTGGCACCAAAAAATCAGATTTTGCACTATCTAAAATCATCTATCTGGTGGAACAGAGTAATGTGTACACCACCCTAAGGACAAGAGTCCTGCACAGTCACTGCTGTGAGGTATTTTGAAGATGGGTGGTGGAAGACACAAGACGAAAACGTCAAGAGCATGGAGGTTCTTTAGGTTTTCTTTTTGTGGATGTGTTTGAGTCCTCATGTGTATTGGATTGTTTGGAGCCCCATCACAACCTAAGTTGGCTTGGTGGGGCGTAATTACCATCCGCACTAAGTCCTGAACCGGAATTTGATGTGTCCACCATGAGCAAATTGTGCCATGCGTTGGAGCCGAAATGTATGTGATTCTTTAAAGTGATCACTGTCTGTGATCTCGTTTTTTTTTCTCCACCACTATTCCCTATGAATTCTTTTCCATAGAGTATCCAAATCCTAGTGGGTTGCGGCTTGCGCCAGAGCATCTTACTTTTAGGTGTTTGATGGGCAGGCTCTTGAAGAGTATAAAAACCCCATTTAGCTTTCGCTTGTCTTGCAAGTGCGTATCATAATATCTCGCTTTACGATGTGTCCCAGAGCGGACGTATAAATGTGACATAGAATTACGAGATTGAGCTCATGGTGGTATGTAATGACGGAGCAACGTCCACAATTCGGAATGCGTTGATAAAAAACACAAAAAAAGTTAAGCACATGCAGTATTCATCTTAGATTGAGCAATTTCTATGACTACACAACACAAGTAAAGTACAGATTTAAATAAAAAATAGGTTTACAATTATGTACAGGGATTATATAAAAAAAAGAAAATAATAAACCCGTATTAAAATAATAATAACAGGTAAAAAAAATATATAATAAAATTAAAAAGATTATAAAATGAAAAAAATAAGCAGCTCTGGCAAACCCCACCGTGCTTTGGTTTACTTTAAGTGCCCTATGGAGAAAGAACCAGCAACGCTCGAGTCTGAAAATGCAGGAAATAGTGATCTCATCTCGATCGACAGACCAGGAGAGCTAACCTCAACACCGTGAAGACAAAAAACGACATTATAAAGTGTTGGAAGGTATCTAAATGACAGCTCTGCACTGAACCTCTACAAAGGCTTAAGTGAGTCCACCGGCCCCTTAAAACAATCAATACACAAAGGGGCACAAGGGTTTTGAAGAGCTGACATAAGCCAACACATATTACAGAGCTTTCAGAGCAAAACCTTGTTAAGTTTCAACCATCAGAAATATCTATTGCAAGTAATATAGAGCGTGTCACTTAGTAATTACAAAAAAAGAAACACAAGGGACGAGTCAAACACGAGGAAGCATGTATGACCGCCCTTAAGTGGTGAATAAATTAGAGTAACACATCAAGAACAAATTACAAATACTCATAAGGCTTACCACGGATGTAACTTTTGATATACGCGGCCTTAGTATACCATGGAACCCCTTTTTTTTTCCTACTTTTAGTCGTCTGTAAACTGGGCCTCTCCGTAAACACTGCAAGGGTATCATGATAAACTACATTCCTTACGGAAAGCTGGCAAAAAAAAAAATACGAGAACGTGGACGATACAACAGCATCATGACGGCACAGGGGTTAAGATTCAAAAATACTTGCTAGAAGAAATGTTTGGAAAGCGCATTGTGCACAAGCACTTAATCTTCTCACGATCCTGCCTATTTTCAAGGGGTGAAGGGCACGGGAATGATGGGGTGGATGTTGCACGTTGACTGCAGGGAACGCTCTTCAGAGAGTACCGGGACTTGAAGCCCCCACCAGACCGACTCCTTTTTTTTTCGCAGGGAGTCGAGCTTGGTGTGGAGGTCGTACCAGGGCCGCTGCGGGTATCCAAACCACTGCAACGTGAGCTCAGTCGTCCTGGTCCTCGTGAGCAAGAGACCTAATTTTAGGCATTTGGCAAAATAGTAGGACACAAGATAACCTACATAGGAGAAGGAGTACTCTAACGAAAAAGATCTGGGTTTAAGCACCTGACTTGTGCTGGTACAAAGGTAGTTTATGTGTTCAATGGATGAGGCAATATTATGATGGCTGATGCGCTCTGGGACTCTATCTGTTAAAGGTGTGGTAGACGTATTGGGCCATATTTTGTATCTGACAGAAAAATCGGCGCGACTCACATTGTTGAAGCTAGCAGGGTCAGGGGGGAGGGGAGAGTGTAGTTATAGGACACGTATATAGTTAGAGGACCACATTGGTTCAACAATGCAGATATTATTTAAATTCCAAAAAAAATCATATTCCTTTTAATACAGCTCGAAAACTAAATACCCCGTCTTCTTAACAATATTCTTGTTACAGCATGAAGTATTATTTTACTATTCATGCTGCTGCACGTTTCTAATGAGGCTATAGTTGGGAAGGAGGGAGAAGCTATCCAGTCCTGCACATTGATTTACGCGGGGGGAGAGAGAGAGTGAGCAGCCGAGAGATCCAGCGAAATATCAGGTGGAATTGGCAAAGCAGTTGAGCAAGGTTTGTTATTGGTATGAGTCGCCTACAGAAAGTGTTATGCTATCCACTGATATGTACACAGTTGAAAACGGGGTTTTTGACTAGTTTTGATTCATCACAGTCCCACAGTCAGATCGTTGCTACAAACGAGAATCATGTTCACTACATCACCCACCGTTTTAGGACACCAATTCCTGGTCGATGCTGACCTAACAGATTCTTATCGAACATGTTACGCACTAGATATTGTGATAACAAAATCACCACAAAATATTCACAACCACAAAATGCAAAACACCCTGAACGCAAAAAAACAAATCAAAAACAACAATAAACATAAAGACCAAGCTTTACCGAGAGAACCACTACAGCGCTAAACGCCTGTAGCCATCACGATGCTTAAATGAATTACCACGTATGAATTACTAAGTCATTGGAAATCCAGAAGGGTCAACACAGATTTTGCTGCCGACATAGATTATTTGCTATGGAAGCCCATTTAGACCTTCTTAAAGAAAAAAAAGACAATGTAATCGAAACAATCCACTCAATTTTTATAACGTCTAGTCTTTTTAATGCTAATATATGATAGTAAGTCATAACTTATGAGAAAAGTAAGTCATAGTTATGAGAGATAGTAAGGGAATTTTGTAATTTTTTAAAAAGTAATTCGGTGAATACTGAGAACTTACGTCATAGTTATGAGATGCTAAGTCATAATTATGAGATGTTAGTTAGTCATAATGCTTAGCATAGTTGATGAAGATGCCTAATCAAATTATGAGCCATAATAATTAGATAGTAAATCAATAATGATAAGATAGTAAATGCGATTAGATGCGGAATCATGTATGGAAGCTCATTTATGCCATTAAAAGATAAACAGCCATATAGTAAATCCTAATTATGAGATGCTAAGTAATAAGTATGAGATGCTAAGTCATATTTATGAGCTAGTAAGTCAAAATCTTTAAAAAGTAAGTCATAATTCTGAGATAGTAAATCAAAATGATGAGATGCTGAATCATAAATGCATGGAAGCCCGTTTACACTATTTAAAGATAAAAGGCTATATAGCAAGTCATAATTATGAGATAGTAAGTTATAATTATGAGATAGTAAATCATAATTATGAGACAGTAAGTCATAATTATGAGACAGTAAGTCATAATTATGAGATAGTAAATCATAATTATGAGATAGTAAGTCATATTTGAGATAGTAAGTCATAATTATGAGATAGTAAGTCAAAATTATGAGACAGTATGCATAATTATGAGAGAGTAAGTCATATTTGAGATAGTAAATCATAATTATGAGATAGTAAATCATAATTATCAGATAGTAAGTCATAATTATCAGATAGTAAATCATAATTATCCGATAGTAAGTCATATTTGAGATGCTGTATGCCCTTTTTTTCTCCTTAAGTGATGGAAACGGTCTTCCATAATTTGCTTAATTTAACATGTTGGTGGAATAATAAAACATGTGGCCTGCGTGAAAGTTGTGATAAAGTTATTTGCAATAAGACATATTTCATTGGAAGGCCATCAGTAAGTTTGGGTAGTGGGGAACGATGGGGGTGATATTTACACTACCAGTTTACATACGGCTACTCATTGCAGATTATGTTATGTTCATCTCACCGTGTTACTGTAGAATAAGAGCGAAGACACCAAACCATAAAATAGCACTCATGGAATTATCAGTCCACCTTAAAGCCTTTTTTTTTTTTTTTTTTTTTTTTTTTTTTTTTTTTTTTTTTTTTTTTGTTTTGTTTTTTTTTTGTTTTGTTGTTGGTGTAATTTTTGTTTTGTGTGTGCGAGCACGTGTGTGTGTATGTGTGCTCAGTTTAATGTGACAATGTTACACATTTGAAAATCAATAAAATACAAGTCATAAAAAAAAAAAGCCTCCAGAATGGAACTTTATAGGAGGATAGAACAGCTCTCTTAACCTGCAGTGGAGCTGATAGAACAAGGTTTATTACTAAGCAGGTTTGGAGCGATTCTATTGGTCGGTCCATCATGAATATTCACTAAACTGAAGTGGAAACTAGGACTTTCAAACTGTGCTAATAAAAAGAGATATGTTATTTTTGGCACAACAAAATATATAGAGGTGGAGATATAGAAATATAATACCGTGGTACATTACGAATATATTGTTTGTGTCCAAAGAAAATTTAAAATTTCATGATGAATGATGGGGAAAAGTCTGGTTCCATTGACTCCATTGGATTAAAGTAGGTTTTGCCCTCTCCTGTAAAGTTAAGTTTTGGACAGTGAAGATATGTGGTGCATCAGAATATGTATTGTTCCAGACTCTCATCAGTTGGAACGGCTGAAAGTGTACGCCTGTAGAGTCTTCAAGTTCACCAACACCATCCATTTAGCTAGAACCTGGAACGTGCAGCTACCAGTGCCCTCACTGGAAATCGGTGATGGAAGCTGGACCCTACATTCACTCTATGCAAATCATGGTGTAGCGCTATCGCCTCATAGCAAGAAGGGCCTGGGTTTGATATGGTGTGGGTTTCCTCCAGGTGCTCCGGTTTCCTCCCACAGTTCAAAGACGAGTAGTCAGGCTTAACCGGGAATCAAAATGAGCCCCTAGGTGTGAGTTTGTGTGTCTGTCTGTGTGCCTGCCCTGTGATGGCCTGTCCCACCCATTGAACACTGGGATAGACTCCAGAACCCCCATGACCCGGAAGGATTACGCGGTTTGGTGCGAGAGAGTAACCGAAAGAAGTTCAAAGTTCACAGAATCAAATATCAGCAAATATCACATGTGATTAACTGCAGTTACCTTCGTAAACAACGTGACGTGATTCATTACAGTCCCAATGAAAACACGAGGTGGTCAAAGTTAAACAAAGCTGCCCCCTCATGACTAGAGCACACAGAGTTCTGTTCAGAGCTACAGTCACGTCCTCCCGTGCGGTACACAGACTAATCAATGCACCTTATGCATATGCATGAGCACCAGACTGATCAAACAAACACTAATGCTGAGCCTCTGAGCGATTATCCGCCAGCACTCTTATCATCACTCATATGGAAATGTGGGAAGTACGCTCCCGGTTCTACAGTGGTACATTTGAATCCCGTATTTCTGAACAGCGGCTCTCAGTTACCGTGTGTTCAGAGAACACAACCAGACCCTGATAATGAACTTTTCTCTTCTTTAATAGCCTCCCCGTCACGTCGTTACCATGGGACTGTAAAACAGACTGCTGTGTGTAGGTGGAAGTTCTGAGCCAACCTGCAGAACACAGAAAGGAAGTTATCCCACAGCTCTGACAGGAGCTTCAGCCTCCACTATAAATAGAGCCAATCCTCTGAGGCCTGCCTCCAGGAAACTTGAGCTCCTAGACTTCTAGTTTGGAAGAAAGCTTCCGGAAGCACTGCCTGCGCTTTTTACCTCACGGTGGATTCGGTTGTTTTCGTACGCATATTGTAGATGTAGTTGGATAAGTCACATGCACCGGGAAGCAGGGTGGCTGTACAGGGCTGTAGCCATGTCCTGTCTGTCCTGTGGAAGTGTGGGATTGCAGTGGTGTTGGGAAGGGAGACAAAGGTGACCAGGATCAATAACTGATGATGAATTTAGACTGATATGATCAATATTAATTGAGCTACACATACAGAAGTCTGTCTCTCAGTATGGTGTTGGGTAGCCATGTTTGCTAACAGATCATGCCAGACGTCTCGGTACGGAGCTGTAGAGGTTGCTAATGGTGTCCTGTGATAATCCATCCCATGCAGCTTCAATATTCTCACACAGTTCCTGCAGATGGTGCGGCAGGGGTGGAGGTGGAGGGACACCAGGCCTTCTGAACATGTGATGTGTGACAATAAACTGTTCTTCTTGATGCTGACCACGGTGCCTCCACATTGGACATCTCCACCAAGACAAATCTGGACTCGTCATTCTGAGTAACGGTGACGGTGACTCAGATGGTGACGTGGTGTTAATGGCAGTGGTCGTAACGCTCTGTGTGCATGTAGTCCTGGGTGGTGCAGCCGTCTGCCAATGGTGCTGCACTAACAGGATGACTCATGGAGGACACCACTGCTCACTGAATGTCCACAATCGTGGCTGTTGGGTCAGTCAGGTCCAGCAATAAAGCTCCTCCTTGCTTGTCACATGTGCAGCCAACCTTTGAAAATTGAGTTATACATGTTGCATGATGTCAAACCTACCCACCCAGTGTCATTCCTGTCATTTGATTCCTTCTGGGTGCAACTATTTGCGAGGGGATGGCAACTTTCTGCAGAGCCAATCGCTACAGACCTCCAAACTTCATGTGGACTTCAGGTTAGCTTAAGAACAGTGTATACATTTACATTTACGGTATTTAGTTGGCGCTCTTATCCAGAGCGACTTACAGTGTTAATCATATTACAGGTGGGCCAATGTAGTGTTAGAAGTCTTGCCCACAGACTCTTATTGGTGTAGCACAGCATAGTCACTCAGCCCGGGCTTAGAACCCCAGTCTCCCATGTGTGGTGGTGGCTACTTGGCGGGTAGTGGTGTTATCTGCTGAGCTACACCAACCACAGTATAGAGATGTATAGAGAGCTTCATGGAATGGGTTTCCATGGTCGAGCAGCTGCACCCAAGCCTTACATCAATCACTGCAGAGCGTCGAATGCAGTGGTGTAAAGCGCCACCACTGGACTCTAGAGTAGTGGAGACGTGTTCTCTGGAGTGACCAATCACGCTTCATCTGGCAATCCAATGGATGAGTGTGGGTTTGGTGGTTGCCAGGAATACGGTGCTTGTCTGACTGCACTGTGCCAAGTCTAAAGTGTGGGGGAGGGGGGATAATGGTGTGGGGTTGTTCTTCAGGGGCTGGGCTCGGCCCCTTAGTTCCAGTGAAAGGAATGCTATTGCAGACCACTCCTTCCTGTATCAACATGACTGTGCACCAGTGTACATGGAAGGAAGGTCCATAAGGACATGAATGAGCGAGTGAGAGGGGAGACTGAGAGCCAGGCCTTCTGGTCCAACATCAGTGTCTGACCTCACAAATGTGCTTCTGAAAGAATGGTCAGAAATTCCCATGAACACATTTCTAATCCATGTGGACAGCCTTACCAGAAGAGCTGTGATAGCCGTAAAGGGTGGGCCGACATCATATTAAACCCTGTGGATTAGGAAGGGGATGTCACTCCAGTTCTTACACATGTGAAGGCAGACGAGCGAATACTTCTGGCAATATAGTGTCTATGGTATGATGTGTATCTCAGCTCCCAGAGAACCTGTTCAGTTTCCCCAGCAGGTTCATGTGTCGCATGGCCTGTTTAAAGATAAACTCAGAGTTGGCTGTAAATTTATGATAAAGTTTGCTTTATTTATTCATTTATTCACCACCAAAAACGGCATCAACAAACAGAACAACAAACACAACTGAAGTAGGGTCCTGAGACCACAATAAGTGTAAGGGCTATTACTGCGAAATGGAGGCATCTAGGAACAAGCAAGAACAGCTCAACCATGGAGCGGCAGACTACGCAAACCCACAGAGAGGGGCCGCCGAGTGCTGAAGCATCTCTCCTCTGTTGCATCACTCACTACAGAGCTCCAAACTGCCCCAGGAAGCAGCATCAGCACAAAAACCGGGAACCAAGAGCTTCATGAAATGGGTTTCCATGGCTGAGCAGCTGCACATAAGCCTAGGATCACAATGCGCAGTGCTAAGCATGGAGGGAGGTGTAAAGCACACCACCACTGGACTCTGGAGCAGTGGGAACGGGTTCTCTGGGGTGATGAATCGTGCTTCGCTGCCTGGCAGTCTGATGGATGAATCTGGGTTTGGTGGATGAATCCAGGACAACACTACCTACTGGAATGCATAAGGCTAATAGTAAAGTTAGGTGGAGGAGGGATAATGATAACGGCGGGTGGGGTGTCAGGGTTTGGTCCCTTAAGTACCAGTGACTGGTGATGTTGCACCCTGTGCACAAAGCCAGCTCTATGAAGACTGGGTTTGACGAGTCTGATGTGGAGGAACTCCAGTAGCCTGCACAGAGCCTTGGCCTTAACCCCACTGAACACCTTTGGGATAAACAGGACCACCCAAATTCCCACCAGCACACTCCAGAATGTTGTGGTTAGCCTTCCAAGAGGAGTGGAGGATGTTATAGCCACAAAGAGGGGGCAAGCTCCATACTGATTCCCCATGATGGTTTTGGAATGGGATGTCAAGCAAGCTGATATGGCACACATGGCTCTATTTAGCACAATGACTCATGCTACATGGTGCTTCAGGTGCAGCAGCACCATTCAAATGCAACAGTAGCATAAAATAACAATAACGTATGGGCCCACTGGATGCTCTCAGCCGATCCCAAAAGTGCATGAGGCACGGAAGCCAGTCCGTAAACTACCACAAGGCTTTTTCGGAAATAGCCGTTCCAACAAAAGCCATTCCGTCTAAAAGCTCAACCTGAATTTCACATATACGCCCAGATTTCGAAGCACAGGCCACATCTCAATGACAGGTAATCCTATCAGGTGGAAGTCAGCACAGCACCTTATCCGGCTGCACAGCCCAGAGCGGCTTCTTTGTGCAGCTTCTTCATAAACTAGAGGTTATTTCCGTGGCCATACCCCTGAGGAGCGTTAAACAGACCCCTCTCGCGGGCTCTGCCACGAACTCCCCTGTGCTGATAGAGAAAGACGGCCGGCTGGATGTGACCTATGGGGGATCAGTGGATTAGTATTGATCGAATGTGCCAGGCCACAGGCACCAGGGATGAATCAACAGCTTATCAGTCTCTATCTGCCCCAACACACTCATACAGATCCCCACTCCAACCCGCAGCCAGCACCAACTCTCCCCAGTAACAGCATCGTAAATCCACAGTCTGAACACACATGTTGCGAGAGCTTTGACTGCGACAGAGCTGCATATGCTCACCGGAGAAAAGAATAGTCACCTTGGATGTTTAAGGGGGTAGTACCCTCAGGCTCCTGCAGGTGGCGCTGCACTAGGATGATGGCGGTACTATAAATACCTGTGGGGTGTGAGTGACGGGATCCATAGATTGAGAAGAGGTGCTACAGTGCAGGGAATGTCTCGTCACGTGTGTGGTAAACGCTCCAGAGCAGATGTTGATGATTGGCTAAAAGGAGTGACTGAGCATGTGGGCGTGGCCAAAGACCATAGTGTGAAGGAAGTAGCTGATGTATGGAGGCATAAGGGAATCCTCCTTGGAATTCTGCCAGGGAAGATCCAACATCCACCAAATCTGACCCAACTGCACAGTTGGATGTGGGAGTGTCTGAACATTGATGTGGACAAGTTTCTGGATGTAGGCCACATCAATGTTCAGACTCTCCTACAACCAATTGCGCGTTTGGGCCATATTTGGTGGATGTCTTCCTTGGCACAATTCCAAGGAAGCGTACAGTCATACAGGAATCCTTCTCGGAATTGTGCCAGGAAAGGCATCCACCAAATCGGCCCAACTGCACAATTGGATGTAGGAGTGTCTGAACATTAATGTGGAAAAGTTTCTGGATGTAGGCCACATCAATGTTCAGACTCTCCTACACCCAATTGCGTGGTTGGGCCAGATTTGGTGGATGTCTTCCCTGGCACAATTCCAAGGAAGCGTACAGTAATATGGGAATCCTCCTCGGAATTGTGCCAGAAAAGGCATCCACCAAATCGGCCCAACTGCGCAATTGGATGTAGGAGTGTCTGAACATTGATGTGGACAAGTTTCTGGATGTAGGCCACATCAATGTTCAGACTCTCCTACATCCAATTGCGCGGTTGGGCCAGATTTGGTGGATGTCTTCCCTGGCACAATTCCAAGGAAGCGTACAGTCATACGGAAATCCTTCTCGGAATTGTGCCAGGGAAGGCATCAACCAAATTGGATGTAGGAGTGTCTGAACATTGATGTGGTCTACATCCAGAAACCTGTCCAGTCCATATCCAATCCAATTCCAGCTGTTCCTCACACTTGGAGGTATTCCGTGCTATTAGGTACGTTGGGGTCACAGGTGACAGCTTAGTACAGAACAGAGTGAGCTGTAAATCAACAGATTCGTATCCGCCCAAACTTTATCCAAAGGCCAAATGGGCATCGCTGAATACGATTCCGATGCTCGTTAGGTCAGTGCCCATGTCCTGTCGCACATCCATGTGCTGTACTACCGGCCAGTACTCCATGTTTCCGTATCCGGCTTTAAGAGCTGGCATCACTGTCAAAGTCGCTCAGTGACAGACACGCACCACTACACTCGTCTCGCACTCCGACGTACAGGCCTGGGCCTGTCACCATGGTAACTGTTTTCACCCCTTCATGGACACGGTTAGAGGGGGATCTGCAGGGGCATCGCAGAGGTCTCGACAGGGAGGGAGGGAGGGAAAGAGGGGGACGACTGTACATAAAAATAATCCCTCTGTCTGCGTGGCTGCCTTTCTGACTCATCCCTCCGCGTCTCTGGGGTAGGAGCAGAGCAGCGCAGAGCTTGTACGGTGTGGGTTAGGTTGCGGCGACCTTGTGCTGATGTTCTCTGGTATCTGATGCAGCCCCATGTTTATTAATTTGCCTAATTTTGCCTCTGGGAATTTAAAGGCCTTTCTATTGGGGAGTCTTTTAAAGGTGATATGAAATTACCTGGGGATCTCTGATGCTGAGTTTCAGTTCTGAGGGTCTGCAGTTTCCAACAACAAGAAGGACGACAGTGGCCACTTTCATAACCCCCCAAAAAGAAAACAACCCACCCCCATAAGGAGGAAATGATAAAGATAGGGGGTCTGATACTAGAACAGAATTGAAATCCTAACCTAACCTATATAACACATACATCATTACTGTACTCACCCGATTGGGTGGAATGGATCAGCTGTGCTAATAGCTGCACCCAGAAGGAATCAACCGACAGGAATGAAACTTGGTGGGTGGGTTTGACCTTGTGAGACATTTGAATGGACGCTCGGCCTCACATGTGACGTTAGCAAGGATGGGCCTTATCGCTGTACCTGACTGACCCAACAGCCACGACTGCAGACATACAGCGAGCAGTGGTGTCCTCCATGAGTCATCCTGTTAGTGCAGCACCATTGGCAGATGGCTACACCATGCAGGACTGCATGCACACAGACCGTTACAGCGACTGCCCTTAACACCACATCACCGTCAACAAAGACTGCAGTGGTGTCGTACCAGACTGGCATGGAGTGACTCAGAATGGCAGCGGGTCATCTTCAGTGACGAGTTCTGCTTTAGTCTTGGTGGAGACGCCCAACGAATCCGTGTGTGGTGGCACCGTGGTCAGCACCAAGATGGACGGTTTGTTGTCACACGTCCAGAAGACCTGATGTCACTCCACCTCCACTCCTACCGCACCATCGCAGGAACTGTGTGGGGATATTCAAGCTGCATGGGATGGATTATCACAGGACACCATTAGGAACCTCTACAGCTCCAAACCGAGACGTCTGGCATGTTGGGTTAGCAAACATGGCGGCCCGACGCCATACTGAGAGACAGACTTCTGTATGTGTAGCTCAATGAATATTGTCCATATCAGTCTAAATTCATCATCAGTTATTGATCCTGGTCACTTTTATCTTCCTTCCCAACAGCACTGGTATCGCACACCTCCTTCTGGGTGCCAAGGATGAGTGTATGTAGGAAACGGGCTATTCCAAAAAGCCTGATAGACGGAGAGCATTAGGTAAGAAGTAGCTGTTGACTCCAGTATTAATGAAGGGTAGTTTTGATTTCTGTATTTACTTGCACCCGTATGTAAATGTTTGTGTATGTTTTGCTCTGATGGGGAAACAAGTATTAAATATCCGCTCAAGTATGGAGCACTTTTTCTTTTGACAGGCTGCACCAGCTACTTTCATCAAGTTCTATTATGGCACCAAATTATCAGTGGCAATTAACTCCGCCATTGAACGCGTCTCAAGCAGAAGTGGCGACAGGCGCAACTGGAATGCTGATGTCAAAATTGCAGGGTGCGTGCTTTTATGCGGCAGGTGGAAAACGCCATGGTGCAGGACAACAAAAGCCCGTCTGCTGAATCTTTGATGTGCGGTAAAGTGATGCCGCAGATAATAGCCGGGTCCACGCCGGCTGAAGACGTGTGTCATTTAAGCAAGAAATTGCCGGGTATGTAATGAAAGAAGTCGTCATGCGTTGGGGCCGGCGTTATGATTAATTCAGGCAAACTTACGCGGAGTAAACGCTCCTTTATTCTCCCGTAACGGGCCGGTATCAATAATTCACTGGCGGCCAAGTCCAGAGCCCGTCTCGGCAAAGTTCTTGCATTGGCCGCAGGAGAGAGGGATGTGGGGAAGATGTGCTGCCTGAGCCTCTGCTCCTGCCAACGAGAATGAAGGAGAGAGAGAGTTAGATGTCACTGGTGGTCAGATTTGCCCGGGTTTCCATTGGATGAAATGATGTTCGGTTACCCGATGGAAGAAAAACGAGAAATGAACTGGAGCTAGCAGTTTGAGTCAATCAGTAACACAACAAACAAGCAGGAGGGAGACGAGCACAACGTGTGTTACAGTCCAGAAAGGCCCGGGGTAACTCTGCTGAGGCCTGAGTAATGTATGCTGCCCCTTCAGATGAGCTAGCACTGGCCTAGCACTAGAGCAGAGCGGTGCAGCACTACACAGTGATCTACACCAGATCTTCCCTCCCCAGTGGATCACGTGCCAGCATGTTAGTTTGTTGAGGTAACACTGATTAACTGCAGATAATCAGATCTGAGCAGTAATCCGATCACTGTGTTTATCTGATCCGCTGTCTGATAATGGGGAAACTCTAGGTCAAGCATGTAGTTGGAGCATCGCTCCGTCTCGCAGCTGCTGTGTTAAATGCTGCCTGCCCGTTTCCCATACTGCTTTATCCTTCTCCAGGTCATGTGTAATTATTAAATATGAATCCATATTTGTATTTTTAAGAATGGTGCATTCTTTAGACATACTGAATGATCTGAAATCTGCAAATTAATGATAAAAATAAATAAATAAAAACCTGTAATACTACTGCTACCACAACTACTGCTAATACTGCTACCACTAATAATAATAATGTTGGTAAAGCCAAACCCTATGTAACAACAATAACAACAAAAACAACAACCACAACTATAATAATAATAATAATAATAATAATAATTAGTATAATAATTGTACAAAATAACAATTATTTGTAACAAAAATAATTGGTAAAGTCCATGCCTATTTCTTAAAAAAAAAATAATAATAAAAAAATAATAATATTGGTAAAGTCCATGCCTATTTAAAATAATAGAAATAATAATAATAATAAGCTCATGCCTATGTAATAACAATAATAATAATAATAACAACAAAAACAATAATAACAACAATAATAAGAATAACAGTAACAATAATAACGACAACAACAACAACAACAATAATAATAATAATAATGGTAAAGTCCATGGCTATATAACAAACAAACAAACAAACAAATAAATAAATAAAGAGTCCACGTCTATTAAAAAATACAATAAAACAATAATAATAATAATAATAATAATAATAATAATACTTTACACAGAAACATCGATTTACCAACGTGTTGATTATTGGCCTTAATGGAAATTAATTTAACACACATTTTTTGGCACTTATTTTAAAAAATGTAAAAATATTCTCACAAAAGTCGAATATGTAAACAGCAAACAAGCAGCCCATTCATCCACGCTGGTACCAGAATCAGTGGGCGTCAACAAAAGAGCTCAGTGTGACCGCACAGTCTGGGTATCGGCACATCAGTGAGGAATTAATTTGTACGGCCTCCTCTCGGCGGCTCGGGCGCCGTCATCCCCCTCGCTCTCTGTGCTGTCATTACTGTGGGGTGGAGAAAACACTCCTTTCCCAAGCAGGGAAAAAAAAAATCACATTTACAAGACCCATGGTTGCCATGACAACAAGTTAACTCATCCCTCCACCTCCAGAGAGCTGTTTGGTGGGGGGGAGTGGGGTCCATCAGGAGAGTGAGGGAGAGACGAGCATCATAGCTAAGTGACTGTTTGTGTCGAAAGTGAACCGGGCGCGATGGCCCCGGGGGGGGTCGCTCGTTTCGCACACAAGCTAGTGAAACATAAGATGAAGTGCAGGTGGGTCCTGGGGCGGTGGACAGTGATGACCCCCTAACCGGAGCAGCCGGCGAGAGCACGCGCTGCAGTTTTGTTCGGTAAAATGCCTTGGTGATTGTGCGCGGGGCAGAGGGGCTGCCACCTTCGGCAGGGGTGAAATTGAAACAGAGAGGACGCATGAC
>JAMWET010003159.1:0-2500 GCA_024036415.1 Prochilodus magdalenae
ATTTTTACACTACATACATCTAATACTGTATACTATATAGTATTTACATACTACATACATCTAATACTGTATACTATAAAGTATTTACATACTACATACATCTAATACTGTATATTATATAGTATTTTATACTACATGCAGCTAATACTACATACTATATAGTATTTACATACTACATACATCTAATACTGTATACTATATAGTATTTATATACTACATACATCTTATACTACATACTATATAGTATTTTTACAATACATATATTTAATTGTCTATACTTTATAGTATTTATATACCACATACATCTAATACTGTAAACGATACAGTATTTATATACTACATACATCTAATACAGTAGACTATATTGTATTTATATACTACATACACCTAATACTGTATACTATATATTATTTATATACTACATACATCTAATACTGTAAACTTTATAGTTTTTATATACTACATACATCTAATACTGTATACTATATAGTATTTATATACTACATACACCTAATACTGTATACTATATAGTATTTTTATACTACAAACATCTATTACTGTATACTATATAGTATTTATATACTACACACATCTAATACTGTATACTATATAGTATTTTTATACTACATACACCTAATACTGTATACTATATAGTGTTTATATACTACATACATCTAATACTGTATACTATATAGTATTTATATACTACATACATCTAATACTGTATACTATATAGTATTTTATACTACAAACATCTATTACTGTATACTATATAGTATTTATATACTACATACATCTAATACTGTATACTATATAGTATTTTTATACTACATACACCTAATACTGTATACTATATAGTGTTTATATACTACATACATCTAATACTGTATACTATATAGTATGTTTATACTACATACATCTAATAGTGTAAACTATACAGTATTCTTATACTACATACATCTAATACTGTATACTATATAGTATGTATATACTACATACATCTAGAACTGTATACTATATAGTATTTACATACTACATACATCTAATACTACATAGTATTTATATACTACATACATCTAAAACTACATACTATATAGTATTTATATACTACATACATCTAATACTGTATACGAAATGTATTTTTATACTACATACATTTAATACTGTATACTATATAGTATTTATATACTACATACATCTAATACTACATACTTTATATTATTTGTGTGACATACACCTAATATTGCATACTATATAGTATTTTTTACTACATGCATGTAATACTACATACTTTATAGTATTTATGTACTACTACTATTTAGTATGTATTTACTACATACATCTAATACTACATATTATGTAGTATTTATATACATATACCTAATACTACAGTATTTATATACTACATACATCTAATACTACATACTATATAGTATTTTTACACTACATATATTTAATTATCTGTACTTTATAGTATTTAAATACCTATCAGTGTGTAGCACCTCCACCAGCACCAGTAACAGCTGGGACTGGATTGGGCATGTACTGGACAGGTACTGGCAGCTAGCTCCAAACAGTGGATACAGTAATAACAGCTCTGGGGTAAATGTGAGGTAACTGGTCATGTGACTGTATTAGTATACTACACTGTAGGTCAGAACTTGTTACTGTACTGTTTACCACACACATTAACTTTACTGCACTGTACCACCTCTTCTAAATCCATGGACCCTACCACTCACACCATCATCGTTACTACCACCTTGAACGCTCAGTTATTTGTCCGGTGAGCTTATTGTGTCAGTGTAAAGTGTTAATGAGGTTGACAGTGCTGTATGCTTTATGTTAATGAGTCGTTTATAATAGAGGCTAAATGATTTACAGGTGAATTAATGATTAGAGATTTTGAATTGCATGTCCTCATTTTAGACTCAGCTGGACCTGAATGTGTTAAACGTGGCGGTACTTTACCGGGACTCGGTCCGGCCCTGCTTCTCCTCCGGCCGGATCAGCTTCTTTATGACGGGCAGTTTGGTCGTGTCGAAAACTTTGGTGTCTGCGCTGCTGTAGCTGAACTCCAGAGTACCGTTCCATTCCCCCTGAGCCTTACACACGATGGTGCCGCTCGAGTTCTGTTTCACCTCCGCTGTTACCCTAACACACACACAGTACCACAGGTCAGCATCAACCAACTGCTGCTGCATTCATTCACCCACTCATTCATACATTCCTTCCCCCATTCTTTCACCCATTCATTCACCCACTCATTCACCCATTCCTTCCCCCATTCTTTCACCCATTCATTCACCCATTCATTCACCCATTCTTTCACCCATTCTTTCACCCATTCATTCACCCATTCATTCACCCATTCATTCACCCATTCATTCACCCATTCATTCACCCATTCATTCACCCATTCCTTCCCCCATTCATTCACCCATTCCTTCCCCCATTCTTTCACCCATTCATTCACCCATTCCTTCCCCCATTCCTTCCC
>JAMWET010003159.1:10000-12500 GCA_024036415.1 Prochilodus magdalenae
CCAAACCAGTGCATCCATCCTATTCCTCCATCCTCCTTCCCTACCAAACCAGTGCATCCATCCTATTCCTCCATCCTCCTTCCCTACCAAACCAGTGCATCCGTCCTTTTCCTCCATCCTCCTTCCCTACCAAACCAGTGCATCCGTCCTTTTCCTCCATCCTCCTTCCCTACCAAAGCAGTGCATCCGTCCTTTTCCTCCATCCTCCTTCCCTACCAAACCAGTGCATCCGTCCTTTTCCTCCATCCTCCTTCCCTACCAAACCAGTGCATCCGTCCTTTTCCTCCATCCTCCTTCCCTACCAAAGCAGTGCATCCGTCCTTTTCCTCCATCCTCCTTCTCTACCAAAGCAGTGCATCCGTCCTTTTACTCCATCCTCCTTCCCTACCAAACCAGTGCATCCGTCCTTTTCCTCCATCCTCCTTCCCTACCAAACCAGTGCATCCGTCCTTTTCCTCCATCCTCCTTCCCTACCAAAGCAGTGCATCCGTCCTTTTCCTCCATCCTCCTTCCCTACCAAAGCAGTGCATCCGTCCTTTTCCTCCATCCTCCTTGCCTACCAAACCAGTGCATCCGTCCTTTTCCTCCATCCTCCTTCTCTACCAAACCAGTGCATCCGTCCTTTTCCTCCATCCTCCTTCTCTACCAAACCAGTGCATCCGTCCTTTTCCTCCATCCTCCTTCTCTACCAAAGCAGTGCATCCGTCCTTTTCCTCCATCCTCCTTCTCTACCAATGCAGTGCATCCGTCCTTTTACTCCATCCCACTTCCCTACCAAACCAGTGCATCCGTCCTTTTCCTCCATCCTCCTTCCCTACCAAACCAGTGCATCCGTCCTTTTACTCCATCCTCCTTCTCTACCAAAGCAGTGCATCCGTCCTTTTCCTCCATCCTCCTTCTCTACCAAACCACTGCATCCGTCCTTTTCCTCCATCCTCCTTCCCTACCAAACCAGTGCATTCGTCCTTTTCCCCCATCCTCCTTCCCTACCAAACCAGTGAATCCGTCCTCTTCCTCCATCCTCCTTCCCTACCAAACCAGTGCATCAGTCCTTTTCCTCCATCCTCCTTCCCTACCAAACCAGTGTATCCCGCCTTTTCCTCCATCCTCCTTCCCTACCAAAGCAGTGCATCCGTCCTTTTACTCCATCCTCCTTCCCTACCAAACCAGTGCATCTGTCCTTTTCCTCCATCCTCCTTCCCTACCAAAGCAGTGCATCCGTCCTTTTCCTCCGTCCTCGTTCCCTACCAAACCAGTGCATCCGTCCTTTTCCTCCATCCTCCTTCCCTACCAAACTAGTGCATCCGTCCTTTTCCTCCATCCTCCTTCCCTACCAAACTAGTGCATCCGTCCTTTTCCTCCATCCTCCTTCCCTACCAAAGCATCGCATCTGTCCTTTTCCTCCATCCTCCTTCCCTACCAAAGCATCGCATCTGTCCTTTTCCTCCATCCTCCATCCCTACCAAACCAGTGCATCCATCCTATTCCTCCATCCTCCTTCCCTACCAAACCAGTGCATCCGTCCTTTTCCTTCATCCTCCTTCCCTACCAAAGCATCGCATCTGTCCTTTTCCTCCATCCTCCATCCCTACCAAACCAGTGCATCCGTCCTTTTCCTCCATCCTCCTTCCCTACCAAACCAGTGCATCCGTCCTTTTCCTCCATCCTCCTTCCCTACCAAACCAGTGCATCCGTCCTTTTCCTCCGTCCTCCTTCCCTACCAAACCAGTGCATCCATCCTTTTCCTCCATCCTCCTTCCCTACCAAACCAGTGCATCCGTCCTTTTACTCCATCCCCCTTCCCTACCAAACCAGTGCATCCGTCCTTTTACTCCATCCTCCTTCCCTACCAAACCAGTGCATCCGTCCTTTTACTCCATCCTCCTTCCCTACCAAAGCATCGCATCTGTCCTTTTCCTCCATCCTCCTTCCCTACCAAAGCAGTGCATCCGTCCTTTTCCTCCGTCCTCCTTCCCTACCAAAGTAGTGCATCCGTCATTTTCCTCCATCCCTACCAAAGCAGTGTATCCGTCCTTTTCCTTCATCCTCCTTCCTCCTGTTAGTAACCAGCTGAAAGCTGTTAGGAGTGAATTACCTTCACTACAGAGGCTCGTGCCGCTCCTTTGTTCCTGTAATGTTATTATGCGGCACATGGTTCGGTCACATGGTTAGGATGTGGGCATGGGGGTCGTGTCGGTGAGCAGGTTCTTTCACACTAATGGCAGATACGGATCAGTTAATGGATCGCATCAATGCAGAACGATCAGATCAGAGCAACACTGCACTGTGACAGCAGCCGGCGAGGGTTTCCCAGGTTCCTCCGGGCTCCATCTCCGGAACCACGAGATCAGCTTTGGGACACTTACTCTAATAACGGCTGCAGTGTCAGGGGGAAGCGTTTTCCCCACCACCCATCCCTACACCCGCCCTGGTGATCCAGAAACCCACACGTATCAGTGACCTTCAGAAAGGTCATCATCATCAGAGCCACTCCATTCGC
>JAMWET010003159.1:17500-21925 GCA_024036415.1 Prochilodus magdalenae
AAGCTCGAACTCTCTGTTCTACTGATCATGCTCTCTGGTATACGCACTTACTCTGCAGCTGGTTCGTCCACATGTTTGGTTAGTCCACATGGTCCTGCGCTACTGACCGTTCCTCTGGTTTCTGTCCACTGCTCTGTTTCTCCTCATAGCTGGATTACACAACCCCACCCCCCCTCGACACACACACACCGCTCCTGCTGCGTTTACAGTATCAGGGCAAAGCATGGGTGACAGGTCAGGAGAGGTCTGTCTGTCCAGGGTCTGTGGACAACTCTCCATCACTGGATCTGTACAAACAGCCAGGGCTATGATGTCACAAATGACCACTGTCACTGGATTATACTCACATATGCACCTGAAGCTATTGGTGAGTGCTAATACACTGGCAGTGTTCATTACCGTGTTCAGTGAAAAACCAATGTTAATGCTAATCCAGTGTCAACCCTGTACCAATCCAGTGGTTTATTCTAACATAGTAATCATCCAGTACCACTGGCAACCCCCAAGCGGTCACTGTTAACTCAGTGCTAATCTGATCAGTGCTAGTCCAGTGCTAGTCCAATTCTAGTCCAGTGCTAGTCCAATTCTAGTCCAGTGCTAGTCCAGTGCTAAAACAAATATTTCAGTGAACAGTTCTAATTCAGTGCCTTTGCCTTGTTTTATGCTAAACCAGTGCTAATCAAGTGGTCTGTGCTAATCTAGTGCAAAAAAAAACATCAAAAAAAAAAAAAAAAATCAAAGGGACAGGCTAAAAAAAACCAGCGACTTAGTGCCAATCCACGATTAGTGGTGCAGTGTCAGTCCAGGATCCAGTGAACAGTGTTAGTACAGTGCCTTGCTCATAAAGCAAACAATGGTAATCCAGTGATCAGTGTTAGTACAGTGCCTGGTGCTCATAAAGTAAACAGTGGTAATCCAGTGCTGAATGGAGTTTTCCAGTGATCAGTGTTAGTACAGTGCCAATGCTCATAAAGTAAACAGTGGTAGTCCAGTGCTGAATGGAGTTTTCCAGTGATCAGTGTTAGTACAGTGCCAGTGCTCATAAAGTAAACAGTGGTAGTCCGGTGCTGAATGGAGTTTTCCAGTGAACAGTGTTAGTACAGTGCCAGTGCTCATAAACAGTGGTAATCCAGTGCTGAATGGAGTTTTCCAGTGATCAGTGTTAGTACAGTGCTAGTGCTTATAAAGTAAACAGTGGTAGTTCAGTGGTGAATGGAGTTTTCCAGTGAACAGTGTTAGTACAGTGCCAGTGCTTATAAAGTAAACAGTGGTAATCCAGTGCTGAATGGAGTTTTCAAATGATCAGTGTTAGTACAGTGCCAGTGCTCATAAAGTAAACAGTGGTAGTTCAGTGGTGAATGGAGTTTTCCAGTGAACAGTGTTAGTACAGTGCCAGTGCTTATAAAGTAAACAGTGGTAATCCAGTGCTGAATGGAGTTTTCCAGTGAACAGTGTTAGTACAGTGCCAGTGCTCATAAAGTAAACAGTGGTAATCCAGTGCTGAATGGAGTTTTCCAGTGATCAGTGTTAGTACAGTGCCAGTGCTCATAAAGTAAACAGTGGTAATCCAGTGCTGAATGGAGTTTTCCAGTGACAAATCTTTCATGGATCAGTGCTAATGTAGTGGTCATTCCCAATACAGGGTTCAGTGTTAATCTGAAGTCAACGCCAGTTCTCCAGTGTTAATCCAGTGCCAGTGCTAATCTGGGGCTGGAATTAATCTTCCACTGATCGGTGCCAATTCAGCGCCAACACAAGGGTTCAGTGTTAACCCGAGGTCAATGCCAGTTCCCCAGTGGTTAATGTTGATCCAGTGGTCAGTGCTAATCCAGTGGTCAGTACTAATCCAGTGGTCAGTACTAATCCAGTGGTCAGTGCTGGTCTTCTGTATATGCTGATCTTGATCTCTCTACCTCCTCTGTCCAGTCCACACAGAGAGAGAGAGAGAGTGCGAGACTCTTCTCTCGCCCCACCTTTCATCCCTCCCTCTAAGTGTGAGTCACATGACTGCACTTTATACAACCCAAACATTATTAAATGCTGATTACGGTTTCAGCCAGTCTTCTAGTGTCATCTCTCTCTCCCTCCCTCCCTCTCTCTCTCTCTCCCTCTCTTTCCCTCTCTCTCTCTCTCTCTCTCTCCCCTGCATGATCAGACTATCAGCGTTATTAAGCTGTCCAGCTGGAGATTTAAAGAGACAGTTAAACTGCCAGTAGAGAGAGTTAGACGACCTGAAGCTGCACCGGAGGGTGCACAGTTTACTGAGGTGGGGTTAAAGGTCAGAGGGTCAGCAGCTCAGTAAGAGGTGGTGGTGGAGGGACACTGACAGGAGCTGAAAGACTGTGAATGAGCGACACCCACCAATTAGCATCAGGCTAGTCCCACAATCCAGACAAGGTCAACAAAAGATGGGTGTTTCTAATAAAGTGGCCAGTTAGTGGAAGTACAGGGTGGGTGTTTCTAATAAAGTGGCCAGTTAGTGGAAGTTCAGCGTGGGTGTTTCTAATAAAGTGGCCAGTTAGTGGAAGTACAGGGTGGGTGTTTCTAATAAAGTGGCCAGGTAGTGGAAGTACAAGGTGGGTGTTTCTAATAAAGTGGCCAGGTAGTGGAAGTACAGGGTGGGTGTTTCTAATAAAGTGGCCAGTTAGTGGAAGTTCAGGGTGGGTGTTTCTAATAAAGTGGCCAGTTAGTGGAAGTTCAGGGTGGGTGTTTCTAATAAAGTGGCCAGAGTTCTGATATTTGACAGCTTGAGCCATTGTTGATGAGTTTATGATGCACCTCATCGCCATCTACTGGCCAGTCACTGTTACAGGACTAAGAGATGTGCGTGGGTTCTCCAGTTTTAAACCGAGATCCTGGAGAACCGTGTCCTAAGAGATGTGCTTGGGTTCTAAGGTTCTCCAGTTTTAAACCGAGATCCTGGGGAACCGCGGCCTAACATTAAACAGAGTGGGAGTCCAGTTACTCTGCAGAACCGGCTCGATTTGTACGAGCGACTGTGCAGTGGCCATTAGACACCAGCGGCCCTGCCGTTCCTCCTCGGCTCTAAACGAGCAGGAAGAGAACTTTACCATACCGCAACGACGGAGTTCCACCTGCCGTGTTCTGGTCTCAGGTCCATCCAGAGCTACATCCCCCTAATCCGGACCACAGCAGCAAACCCATGAGCTTACACCACACGGCCACCAGGTGGCTCCCAAGTCACACGCTGCATCAGACTACAGCAGGCCGTCCTCATTACCCAAGCAGACAGCCTAATCAGATCTACATCTCATTTAGCCCCTCAGAAACACTGCAGGCCCACGTCATCCACCTGAACCCGGGGAACAGCCGGAACCTTCTGATCTAGGTGCTAGACAATGTGTCCTTTAAATAGAGACTGCAGCTTTCGCCGCAATCCTGAGCACATTCCACAATGCTAACATGCTAACATGCTAATAATGAATAGAAGCCAGCAATGGAATTAGCATGCTCCTTCATAACTGTTAGCATCGTTAGCATCGTTAGCAACAGCTGAGCTCAGAGCGGTCCAGCTGCCTGTGCGGCGCTAGCGGCGGGTTCATGACACGCTGATGAGCTCTAGTGGGCCGCGGGCCCGTAACGAGGGGACGGGTCTCCGGCTGGAGAGCGGGGCGCGGCTTGTGGGTGAAACGCCAGAGTAGGGCGGTGACTCACCCTGTGAAATGCCACATGCACTCAGCACCGCCACATAGGAGCTCCACACATGCAGTGTAGAGCAGAGGCCTCAGCCACCACCTCCACCCCACACCACAGCCAGTCCACGCTTGGGCTATAACCTAATCTAAGGGTGGAGCAAAGATGGGGACTGCCCGGGGGGGCCTGAGAAGACCCTGGTGTAGAAGAATGGATAATCGAGGTGGGCAGGGGGATGGATGAGCGGGTGGCCAGGTGGACGGATGAGCAGGTGGCCAGGTGGACGGATGAGTGGGTGGCCAGGTGGACGGATGATTGGGGGGCCAGGTGGACGGATGATTGGGGGGCCAGGTGGACGGATGATTGGGGGGCCAGGTGGACGGATGAGCGGGTGGCCAGGTGGACGGATGAGCGGGTGGCCAGGTGGACGGATGAGCAGGTGGCCAGGTGGACGGATGAGCGGGTGGCCAGGTGGACGAATGAGCGGGTGGCCAGGTGGACGGATGAGTGGGTGGTCAGGTGGACGGATGAGTGGGTGGCCAGGTGGACGGATGAGCGGGTGGCCAGGTGGACGGATGATTGGGTGGCCAGGTGGACGGACGAGTGGGTGGCCAGGTGGACGGACGAGTGGGTGGCCAGGTGGACGGACGAGTGGGTGGCCAGGTGGACGGACGAGTGGGTGGCCAGGTGGACGGATGAGCGGGTGGCCAGGTGGACGGATGTGGGGGGGGGGCCCAGGTGGACGTATGATTGGGGGGCCAGTTTGGAACG
>JAMWET010003160.1:0-23520 GCA_024036415.1 Prochilodus magdalenae
TCCTCACCTCCAACAACACCAATACCACCAACACCACTGCACTCAGACACTTTATTATTAATACTCTTATATATCACTGCTATGGACCACATCACTGAGTCACTTTAAACAACAGGAACATGGACATGAACATACATATTTATATTATAGCTCTGCTGTCTTATAGACTAATTGTCTAACCCTTGTCTAATAATGTACACATCAGAGAATTTCTACAGACCCCTCCTACAGATCCCTCCTGTCTCTGTATATTCTGTATTTTGTGTATGTTTTGTGTATTGTGTATTTATTTAATATATCTCTTTATTTTAATGTGTAGTGTGTATATAGTGTTGTCCTGCTGTAGAGTATTAACCTGAGCCTCACCACAAGCATTTCAATGCATACATGTCCTGACACGTTGTGGAAATGTCAAATAAACCTGAGACTAGAAGAATTTACTGATAGAAATTATGGGTCTTCAGGAAGAATAAGGAATCAAGAGACTGGAGACGAGTTTCAGCGTTGTGTTGAGTATGCATGGATACAGCTCTTATTCACATGCATGGTCACCAGGCTTAGGTTGTCAGTCCTGTCCAGTCTGGTCCAGTCTGGCTGAGTCTTATTCAACCTGACATAGTTTTAAGAAGTGAGTCGGGGGGGAGAAAAGGAGGGGTATGTGGGGAAATGAAGATAAGGAAGATCAAGGTGTGAAGGAGGGGGATGTGGGGGTGATTGTATAGGGGTCACTTCCATATAAACTGCATAGCCACTCCATAGATACATTTTCTGTAATAAAAGGCCGTTTGTTAAAACATGGTTAAAACCATATGAGAGGATAACATTAGAAAGGAAATAACATTTGTTGAGGCTATTTTCTTTCAGTCCTCCCTTTGATTCTCCCTAATGGAGAATAACAAAACTATATTATGAAATGTATGTTATTTGAGGAGTTGAAGGTAAAGACTGTATAGAATGGAACATTGCCTATCTCCATATAGTCATGCCAAAAGGCCCAGAAGAATCAGGTCTGGCAGAAGTGCCAAAAACATGGTGTCTTCAGGTGACATCATGACCACTCCATGAGGAGTGCAGGTCAGGAAGATTGGATGATTTAATTCTGCATGATGGAATGCCACATCTTCATACAGTCATACAGACTCCAGCCAGCTACTGTGTTTCGAATGTCAGGTCCTAGTCAAGGCATTGTATGAAATGAACCTGTTCGTTTTGTGTGTCACAGCTCTGATTTTTTTTCCTTCGGTTCTGTCACTCTTTAAGCCAGTTTTTAAATAACACCAATGGTGCAAATTTACATTTGCCTTTGGACTTATGAAAACATGCCATGACTGGAGAACTTCTGGTGGAAGACGTCTACCAAAGCATCTGCTAATAAAGTGCTGATGGTGTCAGCTAAACGCTGCTTGCCCATTCTCATTCTACCAGTATGTTCCAGCGTAGACTTTGAGGTTCTATTACTGGTGTATAAATGTCTGAATGGTGTAGAACCACTGTATGTATCTGACACTGCAGTGATATGAGCTGAGTAGCACTCTCAGATCTTTAGGAACTAGTCAGTTAGTGCTGCCTAAGGTAAAGACTAAACATGGGGGAGCAGTGATTAACTGGAACCAGCTGCATTAGGGGTGCATTAGAAGAACCCTGGCTACAGACACTGTTAAATCCAGGCTTAAAGTGTTTAGCTTTTAGCTCAGATAATACACTGATAGCTTTACTGGACTACTTCTGTCCTTCAGTTCTACAGTGCCCTCCATAATTATTGGCACCCCTGGTTAAGATGTGTTCTTTAGCTTCTCATAAATTGAGTTTTTTTCAAAATAATAATAATAATAATAATAATAATAATAATAATAATAATATTATAGGACCACGATGGAAAAAAAGAGTAAATCCAACCTTTAACTCAAGTGAATTTATTCAGTAGGAAAAAAAACCCACATTAGGAAATAATTGTTTAACATCAAATCATGTGTGCCACAATTATTAGCACCCCTGATGTTAATACTTTGTACAACCAAAACAGAACCTCATCTTCTCCTATACTGTTTCACAAGATGGGAGAATACAGAAAGAGGGATCTTTGACCATTCCTCTTTGCACATTTCTCTACTAAATCATCCAGCGGACCTGGGTCCCCTCCTCTGCACTCTCCTACTCCAGCTCACCCCACAGGTCTTCAATGGGGTGGTTGAGTTCTGGGGGGGGACTGAGATTGGCCATGGGAGGAGCTTGATTCTGTGTGTGGTGACCCGTACTTTCTGTGTAGAATTTGGCCATTGTGTTAGGTTTCATTAATCACTGCTGAAAGACCCAGTGTACGACCCATCTTCAGCTTTCGGGCAGAAAGCCACAGATTTTGTTTTAAAATGTCCTGGTATTTCAGAGCATTCATGATAGTCCATGCAACCTAACAAGGTTCCCCGGGCCTTTGGAAGAGAAACAGGCCCACAGCATCCCCACTGATCCTTCCCCCGTATTTCACAGTGGGCAGGAGAGGTGTTTTCTGCATACTCAGCTCTTGTGTTACGCCAGACCCACTTAGAGCATTTGTTCGCAAAAAGCTCTATCTTTGTTTCATCACTGACACCGAAAAGCGACACGGTCCCAGTTGAAGTCCCAGTACCGCTTAGCGAACTCCAAACGGTTGGGTTTATGATTGTGAGTGAGAAAAGGTTTTTCCGTGCATGCCTCCCAAACAGCTGGTTGGCATGTAGATAGCTCCTGATGGTTGTTTTGGAGACTTTGTGACCCCAAGAAGCTGCCATTGTTCCACCATTCTGTAACAGGGAAGCTTTGGAGAACTTATATTTTCTCTTAATCCTCCTCCTCACTGTGCAGTGGATTGCGTCCTCCGTCCAGGCTTGTTTACCACTGTTTCCAGTTGTTTTAAACTTCTTAATAAATTCCTCTGACAGTAGATATGGACAGGTTGTAGGCGCGAGTGGCTATTTTCTTGTAGCCATTGCCTGACTTGTGAAGGGTCAACACACAATACTGCCTTGCGACTTAGACTGGAATGGTATGTTTCATTTGTTCTTTCCCATGTTGAAGAGAAATGACCCTGCTGTGTCACGTCATATTTTATACCGTTTCCAGGGGAAACAGGAAGTTGTGAATTACTAATTAAATGTTCCTACATACTCTGATCAACTTCATAAACTACTGTAGAAGTGACAGAAATACTTTTATTAAATTTATTTCCTAAGAATTGTTAGGGGTGCCAATAATTGTGGAACAGGTGATTTTATGAAGAATAATTATTTCTTACCCAGTCAATTTTATTCCCCCCTTAAAATTCACTTGAGTTAAAGGTTGGATTTTACTCTTTTTTTCCATTGTGGTCCTATATTATTTTGAAAAAAAAAACTCAATTTGTGAGAAGCTAAAGAACACATTTTAACCAGGGGTGCCAATAATTATGGAGGGCACTGTATTACCCTAATTAAATAGTTGTGTTTCATTTTTTATTATTATAAAGATATTATTTTAATCGATTGATTCAGTGTTTTTAATTCTCCCAGATCTATTTAAATTCTACAGCTTGGTTTTTATTTTTCATTTGTAAAGCACTTTAAACGACCACAGTGCACTGAAAGTATATTTATATATATAAACTTGCCTGGCCTTAATAAAGATTTCAGATACACGGGAAGTGTAAAAGAACATTCCTTCATTATCTCTTCTTTTACTTTAGGTGATCAAGTTATCGTTAAATTCCATAACGCTAACCTCAGAACATGGTGATCTCCTGTGCAGTGGTAAAATAGCTTCTGGCAGAAGTAACGAACAAATGTTTACATGAATATCTGAATTTCTGAAATTATTAGAATATTCTGAATACAAAAAGGGTCAGAGATAAACATAAAATAATAGTAAAATAAAATAAAATGAGATTGTACAACTTCTATATTCTGATTTAAACAAAAAGGAATGCTCAATACAAATACATAAATAAAGCCAGGTGTCTAAATGAACATCAAAGAGGCAGGTCACTGTAGGTCTTCCTTGCCCGCCATCTTATGTGTGAATATTCCACTGTAACAGAACACAATGAGACAAACATTACACTTTGATTAACCACCAATCATTAAACAGACCATATTATTAACCCCACCCTACTACAGACTCCTACTCTGGTTAAGATGCCAACTAGCCTTTACGACTGTACACTGCAGGCAGGGAACCAATCACAGCCCTGTCTGAGAGTTAAGAGTTATGAGCTAAGACCAGCCAGCTCAGCCTGTTTTTCCCAGGAGATGCTGATCCCACTGTTCCCTAAACAGATTGGACCCCTGCCACTGCTATGGTTAGATTATGAGAGGTGAAGCTGCCTTGTGAAGATGTTGCTGTACTTCGTTCCCACCCGCCTCTGTTTTACTACTCTAACGCTACACTGCTGTATCACATCAAATACCATGGTACCTTTGCATTACAGGAGGTTGGAGACCTGCTTCCTGTGAGGATCGTTTTGGTCCTTGTAGCCCTGGTTGGTGATCCATGTAGTAAGGGTTGTGACGTGGTTATCGTCCATGACACCCTTTCCTTGAAGCAGGTCAAACCATTCCTGGACCATCTTTATAGAACGTGTCTCCAAACTGTCTTCGAAAGCGGCAAGTCTGGTTTTACTCATTTCTGCGTTCTGAAAGTCTCTGTTCCACATGGATCTGGGCATTGCACCTAGCATGGTCAGTTTGAAGGTGCCCACAACATCATCCTTGCTCATGGCAGTAGCTAAGCTTGTCCTGAAGGATGGGGAGAGTGTACTGGGAAACTCGTGATGTATTTCTGCTGGCACATAAACGGTTGGAAGTTCAAGGCCGGAGTTTTTTGCCACCTCAAGCATGGCTTCAGCTAATTTACTATTCTGGTTTAAACTTCTGGCTTCCAGTATACTCCTCACCGGTGGCTGGTGATCTGCTTTGATGAATTGTCCAATACCGCGATTCTGATCTGCATACTTTTTCCAGTCATTGTAGCATTCCTCTTTTTCCAGCACATTTTTGGTTTCTTTCATCTTTTTCATCGCTGGTCGTGCAGCCCCCTCTGCCATGAACCAGTCCCCTCCTCTGATTGCTTCTGTCTGCTCTTTGCGCTTGATGAAAGGCTCCCATTGGTCCGAGTGTTTCAGGAGGGTGTCGGCCTCCACAGATCGGAGGCGGTTTGCTTCCAAAGTGATCTCCTCTTCTCCAGACGCTGGTTTCAAGCCTCGTGCGAAGGCATGAAAGAGGCAGCTCTTGTCTTCACTGGTTATTCTGAGTGTCTGATTATTGATCTGAACATCGTAATGGCCGTCTGGGTACTGGTCACTCTTTGGTCTGTAGAACCAGGGTCACAGTTTGACCGGCTGGGCTTAGTGTGCCTGTGTTCACCTCCTGCATTTTTGGTAAGCTTGCCATGTCTGTCCTTGTCCAGGATGACACCTTGGTGCCGGGGTTTCTGACAGGGACTCTGATATCGAGGATGGATGGTACCTGCTTGTTTGTGGAGTTCCTGGATCTTTCTCACATGTGACCAGGTGAGTGTTTACTGGACTCCCCAGCCAGTCTGTGTTCAGAGGTCAGCAGTCTACAGGCATGTATGAAAATGAACCTGTTGTTTTGTCCAGCTCTGAGTTTTTTCCTCAGTTCATGTCACTGTTTAAGCCAGTTTTTACATAAAGACCAATGGTGTCATTTACTTTGCCTTGGACGTATGAAACAACGTGACCTGGAGAACTTCTGGTGGAAGACGTCTACCAAAGCAATCTGCTAATAAAGTGCTGATGGTGTATCAGCTAAAAGCTGCTTGAATTCTTTCAGCATCTGAGTCTGCTCAGTAGACAGCTCATTCAGCTTCACTGGCTCTGAGAAACCTTTTTCTGTTTGAATCCGAAAACTTATTTCAGCTCTTTTTTAGGTTTGAGGAAAAATGTATTGAAAGGAACTGGACATGTACTGATGGCATCTCCTGCAAGTGCAGACATATGAATGGTATTTGATGACTGTCAGAAATCCATGTGTTTTGTCTTCAGTCTCTGATTTAGGGGCGCTGTTAATCACCGTGGAGATTGATGAGTTAAAGCCCTGTTCTGCCAGCTGAAGGTCTGCGTAGAGAATGGCTGTCATGGCAGTTTTGCTTAACTCTTTGAAAATAAACACAAGTTTTTCTTTCTGTCCTCGTCCTGCAGAAGATCAGATAAGTGTTGGTCATCCTCCAGCTTTGAAAGTATAATAGAGGTCTACTGTTGGAGCCAAGGACCTTTCAAACATTTTACATTTCACTTCATAAACAATTTCATTTTTCACCTCATTATTAAAGCTGGTTAAGTATTTCTGTTGGTATTGACCTCTTCTGCGTTTTTTAATTCCATCATAATGGTTTTGGTTTTACTCTTGTTTTTTGCAGTCTCTTTCACTGCATTTCTCATATCTGTCCTTGCAAACAGTACTAGGCCATCTTTAGCCTGTTTGGAGAGAAACTTTGCATCGGCTTCAAGTTCTTTTCCAAATCCTTTAACCAACTCTTTACAGGCTCTTTGAAGCCCTTGCTATCATTTTCCCAACTCCAAACCCAATGATAGATATACCAATGGAGCATGGCTTTGTCTGTTTGCCCAAAGCTTTCCAACTGAATTCATCTTTCACCATAGACTCGATGCCAGAGAGATGCAGTCTGATATTCCTCTTCAGTGATGATCAGCCCAATGCCAACTTGAGCCTAATGTTCCAAATGTTAGATACAAGCGAGCAATGGCCACCTCCAATAATCTGCAAAACTTGAGCCGAGAAAGACAACACCCTTAGTAAGCTTCCCATGGGAAACGATGGCTCCTCTTCAACAGCAAAAGACGTAATTTCAGACGCCTGATTGTACAGATTGTAGGCCTCCACCGGCAGGTCTTTTATCAGCACACTTGACACCAGAGAGAACATGGCTGACTTCTTGGCCACAGCATCCCTCCCTTTGTCTTTGATCTCCTCCAGTTTATTAATAGCCTCTATGATGTTTTGGTCAAAGTATCCCAACATGCTGCACCTGGTCGTTAACTGTTTTTCAAGACTGTTTGAGTTGCTGTTGGCTGAGGCAGTAGAGGACATTTTTTTACAAACTGCAGGCAGAACCATTGCTTTCCTCAGAGCGAGGTACTTGAGAGAGTCCTGTGCTTTCCTAAGAGTGCTTTCATGGCCTTTAGTGAGGTAATCTCCCTCCTGCTGATTATTATAGTACAGTATGCCGTGGTGACTGTAAAAAAGCTATGGCTGCCCAGCGTTCATACTAGTTCCATAGCTCTCGCTCAAACAGCCTGGTGCCTGGTTATCCCATTGCTCTTTACCCAGTGCGATATTCCCAAACTTGATGTAGTGGTAAATGCTGGAACACGGTGACTTCCGACTTTGACAGTCAATTTTTGCCTCAGATAAATCAGCTTTCAAGCTCTTTTGTAATTTCAGTTTTTTTTCAGCTGCGTCTAATTTCTTCTGATTTAATTTGTTCACCAAATGCTGTGATTGTAACTCATTCGCATAACAGACTAGGCAACAAGAGGCCGGATTTTGTTCTCTTGATCTGTGTTCTGGTGATATGTCTGGTAAGGGTTTTCACAGTACTCTGGAAAACAAGTCCTCTGCTCAGTTTCATCTCTAGTGACATCGTTGCATCATGTCAGTTATCTTTCCTGCTGCTAGTCCTTATCCTGGTTTTGCCTGGCCTCCTCCCAGAGAAGACACTTGTTCTGAAGGCCGTCCTGTAGGTGATCAGTGGTCGATGATTACCTGAGAGCAGATCAGGTGTTGGGTTTACCTTTGCGGGCGGTTCGGCCAAAGGCCTGGAGTTCCACTCGTGTGTTCTCAGAGAGGACGGAGAGGATCACAAAATAACCCTCCGTTGTTGTTTTCACACTGTTTGGAGACTTTTATGTCGGTGCCACGCCCGGCGAGGTTTTGTGGCTACAATGACATCACCAGGAAAGCAGTTTTCTTGTCCATTTTGCTCAAACTGTCTTTGTCACTGCGGCAGTAGAGAATGATTTCACCTGGGGGTGATGCCTTTCAGCTCTTCATGAGATGTCTTCGGCTTTGCTTGATAGTTTTCACAGATATCACCAAGGCTGCTCCTCCCCCCTCTGTATGAGAGTTTGGGGTAAACTTCAGCTCTAACCACGTCTGTAATCTCAGATTTCCAGTCTTCAGCTGAAGTCTTCAAAGTCCCTTTGATCTCAAATAATTTCTTCCGGTTGAAATGTTGGCATTTTGCAGGCAGAGAGACTCGGATAAAGTTCCTGCAAAAACTGGGATTTCATGTCTCACTCCCCAAGTGTTCCCGTGGTTCCGTATATTTTCCCGTGGTATTGTTCAAAAAAAAGCAGATGTTAGAAATGTAGTTCGTCAACTGTAGAGACGGTGCTCAGATTTGGTGTGGTGTTTAATCTCTACAAAACTGCTGCAAACCATCGCCCCATTTCTTATTCAGCTCCACCAATACCATGGATCTGAAGTCTACTGGACAGACGGGGGTCATCATTTTCTACCACGTATTCCCGTCCCTTCCCCTACAGTCTCACTGCCAGAAAGGCATTCTGAACCCGGTTGTCACGGGCATTTTCTTCTCTATGAGGTTTCTCATGTAACCCAGACCCAGGACGCTGATCTTGTCTTTGTTTTGTTTATACATGGGGTGTACTGATCTTCTCTGAGATTAATCCTGACATGGGCTTGATGAGAATTTCTTCAGAATCATAGAGAGCACAGCACAAGCCTTGCCTCCAAAACGAGAAAACGTCAGCTCTGGGCTTGTCCCTGGGTGTTTATACGTGCTGGACTTTCTAAGACCAGTGTCAGTCCATTGTCATCTAAAGTGTGTACACAGTAAACCCATACGGGACATAAGTGCTCCAATTTCCTGGAAGAAGTCTAGCATGGCGTCCTGACTCACCAGTTGTCAGTTTTCCTGAGAAGTTCATCTTTTCCACTTCCTGAGGATATCTTCTGTAAATCCTTGTGGCACAATCTGTAAATTCTTCAGCCAATATGTAAACTCCGTTGGGTCTTAATTTCCGTTTCTTTCTGTGTCGATTGAGTCAATATGGCCTTGAGAATGAAGTTGGGGGACCTGGACGAAAGTCCCTGGTGCCCTGTAGACAGGAAGCCGTACTGGCTGAACATGGCCCCAGATCATGGCCAGTATAGAGTTTCAGGTGCTGCATGGAGACCATGGGGCTGGAGAGGTAGGTCAGCTGGACTCCCTGATCCAGCAGCAGTGTGTGAGTCCACTTCATCGATGATGGATGCACTGATATCTGCGATCAGGCCTTATATCCTTCCATCATCTCAACAAACACCTGGCGAAGGTGATCTGCAGCGAAGGCTCTTCAATCGTTTCCGTAGACCACGTCCCTCCGGTAGCAGTCTTTTTTCTGTCTTGGTCCTCAGTTTTATCCGTGGTTCGTGTCCCATTTGTGATGTCAAAGTATGAGTAAACTTTCCTCACTCGTGTGCGTCTCTTTGACATAGCCCGCACACCTGAAGAGCTGGGACAGCACGTCTACTTTTTTTCAGTCCCTGAGGTGCTCTCAGCAACTGATGCGAACACTGGCTATGACACAGGACTTCCCCTCTCCAGTTCCCATCTCCAGGAAGCTTCTCAGTGTTCGGGACAAGGCCAAGAAGGCACCGCTTGTCATTTGAGTGCCCCTGGGCCACCACTTTGCTATTTCCCTTCTACCATTGCAGCTGGTGGTACAGCATTGCACAGGACTGCCAGGATCTGCTGAAGGTCCTCCGTGTCTGTGCTATGGCTCCCCGGTTCCTAGCTTGCTGCACGTCTGTGTGTTTTTTTTATTTCACCAGATTTAATCATGTCTGTAAACATTCTTCCACGACGCAGCAGATGACTCATTCTCCAGGGTTCGTTCGTCTGTGGTTTTTCATCTGCCGTAGTTCAATCAAACAGAACACTGGGATGCTCTTTTCTTTCTCTATCTCTGAAGCTCTCTTCCTAAATACTGGATCAGCTCTCCCAGTTTCTAATGATATTCAGAAGCTTCAGGAGAGACTGGGTTCTCCTTATCTGTCCACTCAGAGGACACCTGACTTACGTTTCCAGCAGATGTAAAAAACCTTCATGATGGAAATGAAGTCCCTCTATTGTGTGATGGTGCTACAGTTAATGCTACAAGGAGGTTCAATCGACAAGGCTTCTGGTGGTGACCACATAGCTGTTTGTGCTACAAGGTTTGACACCTTCTGGTAGAGTTTCTTAGCTGGTTCTCTCTTCTCCCTGTTTCTGGAAGTGGAATATGCAGGTTACCTAAAAAAAAAAAATCTCCAGACACACAGTTTGTGGGCCAGAGATGCCTTACTTTCCTCTCTCTCTGTTTCTCCAGCAAACACTCGGAGGAGGTCCTCAAGAACGGTCAGAACGTAGGTCTCATTAGAAGGCCGATCTTTTCCAGTCCACTTCTGCAAGATGGCCGGGATTTTATTCTCAGCATGTGTGTGTTGGTTTAGGTTAGAGTGGAGCACCTGGAAGAGAGCCTTAATGAACCTGTGCCTCAGTGCCGTGTCCTCACTTTGGAAATGACCCATGAGGCTTTGCAGGACCTCTCTAGCAGGGAGCAGGGCATCAGTGTCCTTGAGCCTCGGAAGTTCCAGATTATGGGAGGCACTTCCTACGAGAACGATAGATCCTCGGCTAAGACCTGGCCTCCCTGTTTCCATGGCCTCTAAGCCGAATTGAAGGTAGTCAGAGACGAAGCCATCCATAGGTGCCGTCCACACAACGTCTGCTCTGTAGATGTCCCTCTGTGACTCAGTGCTTCTCTCCAGGTTTGTGCTGAGAGAAATTCCCAGGCGCGTGTAGAAGTCCGCCCACTCCTGAGTCCGCTCATGTGCCTGAACGTCAGAGCTTAGCACGATGTCCAGTTTGTTTCCCATGCAGACCTGTGTGGCTGCAAACATGGCTACAACACACGGGTCCTCTTCCACACCAAGCAGCTCCGGCGCTCGGCTCTTCTCCGTCAGCAGCAAGACGCACCACCTCAGCATGTGCTGCACTGTGGGCCACCAGCCCTTTGTGTCAAAGACTGCTCTGCACAGCTGATGGAGAGAGCCTAGGAGACTGTCCGCATCCAGGTTTGGAGACTGAAAGGAATCTTTCAGGAATGGTTCTTCTTCTGGGGCATTTTCGGAATACCGCAGGACGCGGGTGGTGGCGGTTTTTATCATGTCAGTGACGGGATCGTCCAAATTCCTGAGTGTTTTTAATTCTGCAAGAGCTGAATCTAGACCACCCGCATCGTGCCTCCTGAGGGCCTTTCGGAAATCCATCTGGAATCTCCCGGGATCAAAGTCCAGAGCCTGGATCAGAGGTTGTCCAGAGTCGTCTGTCCATTCTGGTGATATGTCATACACGTGCACCAACTTGAGCACTTCAGTTATTGGAGCATCCTCTGCGTAATTCTGAGTCAGGGCTGCGAGCAGAGTCAGCGCCTCTACAGGGGTCCACTGGTTTGATTGTACAAGTCTGAGGAGCGCTTCAGTGGACTGTACGTGGCTTTCCTGGCCATTCAGATGTGTGAGTCTGAAGAGGAGAAGCTTCAGGCACTGGACCTCCATCTTCAGAATGAACACAGAAGCTCCTCCAACCACCTTCTGCAGTGACACTGTGAGGGTGCCTAGGAACTCTACCAGATAGAGATCCTCGGTGGGAAGGTTCTCCTCAGCCCATCTCCCGGCTATGAGAGCTGCCTCCGAGTCACAGCTGCTGGGGTCAGTCATGATAGTGCCTGAGGCTTATGGTACAGGGCCCCCCTTTGGTCAGCAAGGAACCTCTCAGTGGACACCAGTACATGACTTGATCTGTTCTGGATGGACTCCGTACCAGGGACAGGGTCATCCGTTATTGGAGAAACTTAGTGCAGGACCAGTCCTCTCAGCCGTCTCCACAGAGGACAGGGCACACAGCTCCGTGATGATACACTTTAGAGTGTGCTGCATGGGTGCTAAATGGATGGAGGGAGCACCGACCATCATTTACTTCAAACAGGAAGGTCGTCCAGGGCTGGACAGGATTGCTGGCCAGTGCTCTCCCCCTGACCCCCCCCTACCCCCCCCGGTCATGTGGTCAGCTGAGTGAGGGTTAGGTTGGGAATGTGGGAGCCACATTTTGACGAGAGGGTTTGTAGAAGGTCACGAGTGTCACGGCCTGACTGGGGGTTCGCCTCAAACTCGTCCAGGTGGCTTATTAGAACACGCTGCTGGGACCGGCGTTCCTCTGACAGGTTCCGGCTCAGCTGTTCCTCGTACTGGTTCTGAGCCTGCCGGTGAGATTCTTCAAGTCTTTGATCCAGTTCTTCTTCTCTCCTCCTCTCTTCTCTCCGTCTTTCCTCCTCTCTTCTCCGCTCCTCCTCTCTCTGTCTCTCTTCTTCTCTCCTCCTCTCTTCTCTCCGTCTTTCCTCCTCTCTTCTCCGCTCCTCCTCTCTCTGTCTCTCTTCTTCTCTCCTCCTCTCTTCTCTCCGTCTCTCTTCTTCTCTTCTCCTCTGCTCCTCTCTCCGTCTCTCCTCTTCTCTCCTCCTTTTCCTGGTTCCCTGATTTGAGCTGATTAAAAGCAGTATTCCACTCGTATGCGTAATCTTCTCCAACTGCGTCTGTAGTATCGTATCTCCATTGTAAAACGTGACAAAAACCCCGTGAATGTGCTCTTGTCTAATCTGAGAAGGATGTGCATGAAGACAAGACCGTCCACACTTGCAGCATCTCAGCTGGTCCACCCATGTTCGATTCTGAAGGGCGTTCCCCATGTTTAAACTTTTAGTGGACCTTCTTCAGTAGGTGAGCCGTGACGTCGGAGAGCGACCTGTTCGGTCCTGTAAGATAAAAGATGCGACATTTAAAGACGACATTGAAAACATAATACACCCATATTTACATATAAACAAGTTTAATGACATAATAACAGTCGCCCGTTATGAAAACACTCTGGATAAGATTGTACTTTTTTTTTTTTTTTTTCCTTAACACAACGATCGTTGTGTAGCTACAGCCGTGTATTAGTGGAGTACTGGGACCCGAGTGCATTAGTACAGAGTGGAACTGGAGTGACTGGTCTCAGAACTGAACCAAACGAGCAGCTCTGTAATCTGAGGGATCCCAGGTCATTCCCAGGCCAGATTTGAGATATAGTCCCTCTAGTTTGTCCTGGGATGACTTCTGGGTCTCGTCCCAGTTGGCTCAGTAAACCTCCAACGGGAGGTGGCACAGGGGGTAATCTGAATCAGATGCCCAAACCACCTAAACTGTATCCTTTCAGCGAGGAGGGAAGTAGTGGCTCTACTTGAGCTCCGTCCAGGGTGACTGAGCTCCTCGTCCCTAGTGGATGTGTGGATATAAGATGAACAAGGGTTCGTCCTCACCGCTACATTCTGGTACAGGGATTGCATTACTGTTACGCCTGCTGTATCCCTCTTCCCATCACTCATGATTCTTCCACCGTCCTATCTGACGGTCAGAATTTTTCATCTTTGCTGCAGTAACAGTGAACGGCACTTTAAGTCCGGCATTGAGTGCATGTGCGCTGTGTCCGTTGAGCGAGAGAGAGAGTACAAGGATAACGGTTTTATAAGTACGGCACGTGGAACGGTTAGGGGGGGTTTGTGTAACCTCTATGTTCTGCTGCATGTGTTGTCTGGGATTGTTAACCACGATTTCTCGGGTGTTTTTCTGGGTGCTCTCCTCTGCCCAAACAATGGTCCTAGTTACTGTTTACTCCGAACAGGCTGTGTCTCGCCTGGGATTTCTTTATGGTTTGGTCGTGGGGAAGCAAGCTAACCCCCTGTGGCATCTCCCTCCCCGGGAGCCCCTTTCACCCAACTACTTGAGTGCGTTACAACAGCTTGTGCAAAAGCCACTCCAGTCCACTTTCTGAGTCGCCTGGACGGTTATCCAGAAAAACTTTTTAAACCAGCCCAAAGTCTGTTTCCATCTTAGCCTCGCCAAACTCCTCCCATGTTTGTGGATTTTGCCTCTACCTGTCTGCTGAACTGGGAGCCCCTCTAGGCCTTTCTTCAACTTGATGGCCTCCCTCACTGGTGTGTCCACCAGCGAGTTCTTGAGGGGGCTGGCCTGGAAAGCACCGACAAAGCTTTTGGCCATAGCTACGTTCTTCCGCCACAGAGGTTTTGAACCAGTGTCCATTCGCGACCTCATGTATCCTACCCTCCTCCAGAACATGAGATGTTCTCACTGAGGTGTGAGTTAGAATCTTTTTTACAGAGACCTCTACCAGGTCCAGCACACCCTCGCTGAGAGTAGGAGAGGGTCAAACCTACTATCAAGGAGTTTTGGTTCCAGAGCAAACACGGAGCGAATCCCTCCAGCCTTTACTCCTTCCCCCAACTGAGGCTGTGTTCCACATGCCAACATCTAGCTCAGTTGCCGGGGTCAGTGCCACAAAGCCCCTCCCTCACTAAAAGTATAAGCTGGAGGTTATAACGTTGAACTGAATAATATAATATACCTTTTTGGACCTTTGACTTTCTCCTTGAGGGGTCCTAAGAACAGGTCTGGCTCAGATTCAGAACCGTTCTGTCCTCTGTGCTCCTGAGTGTGTGCAGATTCTGTTCTTACCTTAAACCCGTCCCTGATAGGGGATCAGTGGTGAGCGCCAGGATCTTCCTGAGACCTGCATAAGAAGATTCTTAGTAAAGGAGACCCTCATACATACACTCTCTCTCCCTCTCTCTCTCTCTCTCGCTCTCTCTCTCTCACTTGCTCTCTCTCTCTCTCTCTCTCTCTCTCTCTCTCACTTGCTCTCTCTCTCTCCCTCTCTCACTCTCTCTGTCTCTCCCCCTCTTTCTCTCTCTTTCTCTCTCTCTCTCTCGCTCCCTCTCTCTCTCTCTCTCTCTTTCTTTCTACCTCTCTCTCTCTCTTTCTACCTCTCTCACTCTCTCTTTCTCTCTCTCTCTCTCTTTCTACCTCTCTCTCTCTCTCTCTCTCTTTCTACCTCTCATACTCTCTCTCTCTCTCTCGCTCTCTCTCTCTCTCTCTCTCTCTCTCTCTCTCTCTCTCTCTCTCGCTCACTCTCGCTCACTCTCGCTCACTCTCTCTATCTCTCTCTCCCTCTCTCTTACCTGCTGTGCTGGAGAGGAACTGCAGCTAGTCCAGAGACCACCGGATAGCAACTGGCGATGGGCAGAACCAAACAACCTAATAAATAGAGAGTGAGAATTAAAGGGTGGGCGGGGGAGGGCGGGATGTGGGCGGCGGAGGGACAGACACAGAAATATGGAGAATGTGTGGGAGTGGTGAACAGCTGAATGGATATCTGTATCAAGTCAAGTTTATTTATGTAGGCCTTTTACTTTTAGGAGGAAGAACCCCCAAGAGGAACCATGACTCAGAAGGGGAACCCATCTTCCCCTGGCCCACACCGGATAGCAAGGCAAGCACAACAGCAACATCTAATGAGCCACATGAGCAACAGTGAGAACCAACGAGAGCAGTGAGAGCAGTGAGAGCAGTAAGACCAGTGAAACCAGTGAGAGCAGTGAGAGCAGTGAGACCAACGAGAGCAGTGAGACCAATGAGATCAGTAAGACCAGTGAAACCAGTGAGAGCAGTGAGAGCAGTGAGACCAACGAGAGCAGTGAGACCAGTGAGAGCAGTGAGACCAACTAGACCAGTGAGAGCAGTGAAACCAGTGAGAGCAGTGAGACCAACGAGAGCAGTGAGACCAGTGAGACCAATGAGAGCAGTGAGACCAACAAGACCAGTGAGACCAACAAGACCAGTGAGAGCAGTGAGAGCAGTGAGACCAGTGAGACCAATGAGAGCAGTGAGACTAATGAGAGCAATGAGAGCAGTGAGACCAGTGAGAGCAGTGAGACCAGTGAGAGCAGTGAGACCAATGAGAGCAGTGAGACCAGTGAGACTAATGAGAGCAATGAGAGCAGTGAGACCAGTGAGAGCAGTGAGAGCAGTGAGACCAGTGAGACCAGTGAGACCAATGAGAGCAGTGAGACCAGTGAGAGCAGTGAGACTAATGAGAGCAGTGAGACCAGTGAGACTAATGAGAGCAGGGAGAGCAGTGAGACCAATGAGAGCAGTGAGACCAGTGAGAGCAGTGAGACCAATGAGAGCAGTGAGACCAGTGAGAGCAATGAGAGCAGTGAGACCAGTGAGAGCAGTGAGACCAGTGAGAGCAGTGAGACCAGTGAGACTAATGAGAGCAGGGAGAGCAGTGAGACCAATGAGAGCATTGCAGTGAGATCCATGTGAGAGCAGTTGAGACCAGTGAGACCAGTGAGAGCAGTGTGAGACCAAATGAGAGCAGTGAGACCAGTGAGAGCAGTGAGACCAATGAGAGCAGTGAGACCAGTGAGAGCAGTGAGACCAATGAGAGCAGTGAGACCAGTGAGAGCAGTGAGACCAGTGAGAGCAGTGAGACCAATGAGAGCAGTGAGACCAGTGAGAGCAGTGAGACCAATGAGAGCAGTGAGACCAGTGAGAGCAGTGAGACCAGTGAGAGCAGTGAGACCAGTGAGAGCAGTGAGACCAATGAGAGCAGTGACCACTGTAAAGAGGTAAATACTCTGAACATCAATAACTGCTGGCAGAAGCCAACAGTGATGATCTATAATGGAGGATGAGAGAAGTGTTCAGTGTTCAGAGAGACAGAGGGAGAAATATCTGATTAGTCTGTAATTAAACTGCAGGATCAGCAGATCGTCCCAATCTGTGGGGCGCAGGTGGACACCTTCTACATAGTACAGCACAGTGAAGAAAAGCTCCATGGTAGGTTAAACTGGTCAGCATTGCATGCCCAAGCAGTGGCACCCAGTCACAGATGAAGTAGCAGCATCAGACCACACAGGATGGGCAGTAGTTCATAATCAGACCACACAGGATGGACAGTAGCTCTGGATTAGACCGCACTGGATGGGCAGCAGTAGTTTATAATCAGACCACACAGGATGGACAGTAGTTCATAATCAGACCACACAGAATGGACAGTAGCTCTGGATTAGACCGCACTGGATGGGCAGTAGTTCATAATCAGACCACACAGGATGGGCAGTAGTTCATAATCAGACCACACAGGATGGACAGTAGTTCATAATCAGACCACACAGGATGGACAGTAGTTCATAATCAGACCACACAGAATGGACAGTAGCTCTGGATTAGACCACACAGGATGGACAGTAGTTCATAATCAGACCACACAGGATGGGCCGTAGTTCGGCATCAGACCACACAGGATGGACAGTAGTTCATAATCAGACCACACAGAATGGACAGTAGCTCTGGATTAGACCGCACTGGATGGGCAGTAGTTCATAATCAGACCACACAGGATGGGGTATCCGTTGTTTCGGCATCAGACCACACAGGATGGACAGTAGTTTCATAATCAGACCACACACAGAATGGACAGTAGCTCTCTGGATTAGACCGCACTGGATGGGGCAGTAGTTCATAATCAGACCACACCAGGATGGGCCGTTGTTTCGGCATCAGACAACACAGGATGGACAGTAGTTCTAATCAGACCACACAGGATGGGACAGTAGCTCTGGATTAGACCGCACTGGATGGGCAGTAGTTCATAATCAGACCACACAGGATGGGCCGTTGTTCGGCATCAGACCACACAGGATGGACAGTAATTCATAATCAGACCACACAGGATGGACAGTAGTTCATAATCAGACCACACAGGATGGACAGTAGTTCATAATCAGACCACACAGAATGGACAGTAGCTCTGGATTAGACCGCACTGGATGGGCAGTAGTTCATAATCAGACCACACAGGATGGGCCGTTGTTCGGCATCAGACCACACAGGATGGACAGTAGTTCATAATCAGACCACACAGAATGGACAGTAGCTCTGGATTAGACCACACAGGATGGACAGTAGTTCATAATCAGACCACACAGGATGGGCCGTTGTTCGGCATCAGACCACACAGGATGGACAGTAGTTCATAATCAGACCACACAGAATGGACAGTAGCTCTGGATTAGAACACACAGGATGGGCAGTAGTTCATAATCAGACCACACAGGATGGGCCGTAGTTCGGCATCAGACCACACAGGATGGACAGTAGTTCATAATCAGACCACACAGGATGGACAGTAGTTCATAATCAGACCACACAGGATGGACAGTAGTTCATAATCAGACCACACAAAATGGACAGTAGCTCTGGATTAGACCGCACAGGATGGGCAGCAGTTCATAATCAGACCACACAGGATGGACAGTAGTTCATAATCAGACCACACAGAATGGACAGTAGCTCTGGTTTAGACCGCACAGGATGGGCAGTTGTTCATAATCAGACCACACAGGATGGGCAGTAGTTCATAATCAGACCACACAGGATGGGCAGTAGTTCATAATCAGACCACACAGGATGGGCCGTAGTTCATAATTAGACCACACAGGATGGGCAGTAGTTCATAATCAGACCACACAGGATGGGCAGTAGTTCATAATCAGACCACACAGGATGGGCCGTAGTTCATAATTAGACCACACAGGATTGGCAGTAGTTTATAATCAGACCACACAGGATGGGCCGTAGTTCGGCATCAGACCACACAGGATGGACAGTAGTTCATAATCAGACCACACAGGATGGACAGTAGTTCGGCATCAGACCACACAGAATGGGCCGTAGTTCATAATTAGACCACACAGGATGGGCCGTAGTTCATAATTAGACCACACAGGATGGGCAGTAGTTCATAATCAGACCACACAGGATGGGCAGTAGTTCATAATCAGACCACACAGGATGGGCCGTAGTTCATAATTAGACCACACAGGATTGGCAGTAGTTTATAATCAGACCACACAGGATGGGCCGTAGTTCGGCATCAGACCACACAGGATGGACAGTAGTTCATAATCAGACCACACAGGATGGACAGTAGTTCGGCATCAGACCACACAGAATGGGCAGTAGTTCATAATTAGACCACACAGGATGGTCAGTAGATCAGTATCAGACCACACAGGATGGGCAGTAGATCAGTATCAGACCACACAGGATGGGCAGTAGTTTTGGACAGTGGAGCTGACACTCACCTTAAGTAGCCTCTAACACCTAACAGAACTCAGAGGCAGCAGAACGCTGGCACGCTGTCCCTCTACCACCAATGTACCTGAGCCTAGGTGTGATGTTCCTACTGCGTGACTCAGTATTCACCTTACAGCGGCTTTAAGGGGACCTGTGTCTAAACCATGACACCTCAGTCTGCTCTGTAGAGGATGATCTCGAAGCGCTCAGACGTTTTCACAGTGATTCATTATTTCGTTTATTTGGCGAATGCAAGGCCAGGCTTCTGAATGCTCTCTGGGATCCTGAGGTGACTTTCTGGATGATTTGCCCCTTGAGACATTCTGTCAGGTCAGCCCCTCCTGGGAAGGTTCTCCGTTTGTAGATAATGGTTCTCACTGTGGTTTGATGAACTGTGGAACTCTTTTCTTGACTCATAGATCTGAAGGATTTCCTCATCTCCTTGTGACAAAAGTTAAAACAACTAAAAGTAAAAATATTTTTTGACTTTGAAGTTCCTGTTGATTTTGTGACACAGGGTTTAAGAAACTAACTAACATTAGAAGTGAGGTATGTTCCTCCTTCTGTTGGGCTGGGATTCCGGAGATACAGTGGTGTGAAAAAGTGTTTTAAATATTAAATTTAAATATTAGTCAAAGACAACACAAGTAAACACAAGATGCAGGTTTTTATTATTACAGGAGAAAAAATCCAAACCTAAAGGGCCCTGTGTGAAAAGTGCTTCTTCATTCTGAGCTCTCGGTATGTCTGAGCCAGCGTGTAGAGGAGCTGTGAGAGGAACTGGTCTGATGGAGAAAGAGGATCATCAGAGAGATTAGTGTGTGTGCGGTAATTCAGGAACTGCTCGTGGGAAACTCATGGTTCTGCACGTACAGCTAGTTTCAGGACAGCTACAACCTATTCCTGAGAAGAAACCTGACTGAGCACTCTCAGGGTATCACACTGTAATGAGGTTAATGACCTGTTTAGTCCATCCTGGTACAGTTAAACTCATTAACACTGTGCAGTAAGGTTCATCTATTAACGCTATTTAGGTAATCATGAATGATGTGTGTACAATCCTGCTGTCTGATCTGTTCCTGGAGTAATCTTACCCTGCATGTTTGTGTTTCAGTGTTCCACGTAATCATGGCCAAGTTAACCAAAAGATCATAATATAATATAATATAATATAATATAATATAATATAATATAATATAATATAATATAATATAATATAATATAATATAATATAATAAAGTATAAAATAATATAATAAAGTTTAATATAATATTAATAATAATAATTTAAATTTTCTATATAATACTTTTTGAATGTATTACTTCAGCGTTATTAGTGATTATTGTGTGAATGATCTTTGAATGATCTTTGTGACTGTATGAAATGTTTAATACGTGTTTGTTATATAACTAGTATAGACCCTACATATGAACTAGATATGCTCTTGATAACTCTGAGCTCTTACATGGTTACGAAGGTCCGTATTTAAGACTTAATTAATGATTAACTAATACATTAATATTTATTTATAAAGAATTATAAACAACTTATTAACCTCTACAATAATGTTAGTAAGTATATCTATCATTAGTTCATGAGTAATTGCTACACTATGTAACTCTTTAGTGATGATTAGGTGATGAGCTGCTGTTAATAAAGTCTTCTGTCCCTCAGGCCATCAAACTGTTCAACTCCTCTCAGTTCAGCAAATGAAAACTCTGGACACTCTTTCATTCAGGTCACGCCAACCGACACACCCCCATCTCTGCACACACACCCTCCCCTGGACACACACCCATCTCTGCACACACACCCTCCTCTGGACACACCCCCATCTCTGCACACACTCCCTCCTCTGGACACACCCCCATCTCTGCACAAACTCCCTCCTCTGGACACACCCCCATCTCTGCACACACCCCTTCCTCTGGACACACCCCATCTCTGCACACACTCCCTCCTCTGGACACACCCCCATCTCTGCACACACACCCTCCCCTGGACACACACCCATCTCTGCACACACCCCCATCTCTGCATACACTCCCTCCTAAATGTGCTATATCTATTTAAATTGTATTTTTCTACCCTGTTCTGTACTACTGTTTACATGTCCTGCACTGCTAAATTATTTATATTACTGCGTCCTGCACTGTTTGTATGGCTGACATCAGTCATCTTCTTAATATGCACAGCAAATGGTATACCTCTACCTCCATTACACAGACACTAAAGGACTTTACACAGACACAAAGGACTTTACACAGACACTAGAGGACTTTACACAGACACTAATAACTTTACACAAACACTAAAGGACTTTACACAGACACTAGAGGACTTTACACAGACACTAAGGACTTTACACAGATACTAAAAGACTTTACACAGAAACTAGAGGACTCTGCACAGACACTAAGGACTTTACACAGACACTAAAGGAATTTACACAGACACTAAGGACTTTACACAGACACTAAAGGACTCTACACAGATACTAAAGGACTTTACACAGACACTAAAGGACTTTACAAAGACACTAAGGACTTTACACAGACACTAAATGACTTAACACAGACACTAAAGGACTTTACACAGACACTAAAGAACTTTACACAGACACTAAAGGACTTTACACAGACACTAAAAGACTTTACACAGACACTAAAGGACTTTACACAGACACTAGAGGACTTTACACAGACACTAGAGGACTTTGCACAGACACTAAGGACTCTACACAGACACTAAAGGACTTTACACAGACACTAAAGGACTTTACACAGACACTAAAGGACTTTACACAGACACTAGAGGACGTTGCACAGACACTAAGGACTCTACACAGACACTAGAGGACGTTGCATAGACACTAAGGACTCTACACAGACACTAAGTACTTTACACAGACACTAAAGAACTTTACACAGACACTAAAGACTTTACACAGACACTAAAAGACTTTACACAGACACTAAGGACTTTACACAGACACTAGAGGACTTTACACAGACACTAGAGGACTTTGCACAGACACTAAGGACTCTACACAGACACTAAAGGACTTTACACAGACACTAAAGGACTTTACACAGACACTAAAGGACTTTACACAGATACTAAAGGACTTTACAAAAACACTAAAGGACTTTACACAGTCACTAAAGGACTTTACACAGACACTAAGGACTTTACACAGACACTAAAAGACTTTAGACAGACACTAGAGGACTTTACACAGACACTAAAGGACTTTACACAGACACTAGAGGACTTTACACAGACACTAGAGGACTTTGCACAGACACTAAGGACTCTACACAGACACTAAAGGACTTTACACAGACATTAAAGGACTTTACACAGACACTAAAGGACTTTACACAGACACTATGGACTTTACACAGACACTAGAGGACTTTGCACAGACACTAAAGACTTTACACAGACACCATAGGACTTTGCACAGACACTAAGAACTCTACACAGACACTAAAAGACTTTACACAGACACTAAAGGACTTTACACAGACACTAGAGGACTTTACACAGACACTAAGGACTCTACACAGACACTAAAGGACTTTACACAGACACTAAAAGACTTTACAGCACAGGACACTAAAAGACTTTACACAGACACTAAAGGACTTTACACAGACACTAGAGGACTTTACACAGACACTAGAGGACTTTGCACAGACACTAAGGACTCTACACAGACACTAAAGGACTTTACACAGACACTAAAGGACTTTACGCAGACACTAACGGACTTTACACAGACACTAGAGGACGTTGCACAGACACTAAGGACTCTACACAGACACTAAGGACTTTACACAGACACTAAAGAACTTTACACAGACACTAAAGACTTTACACAGACACTAAAAGACTTTACACAGACACTAAGGACTTTACACAGACACTAAAGGACTTTACACAGACACTAGAGGACTTTACACAGACACTAGAGGACTTTGCACAGACACTAAGGACTCTACACAGACACTAAAGGACTTTACACAGACACTAAAGGACTTTACACAGACACTAAAGGACTTTACACAGACACTAAAGGACTTTACAAAAACACTAAAGGACTTTACACAGTCACTAAAGGACTTTACACAGACACTAAGGACTTTACACAGACACTAAAGGACTTTACACAGACACTAGAGGACTTTACACAGACACTAAAGGACTTTACACAGACACTAGAGGACTTTACACAGACACTAGAGGACTTTGCACAGACACTAAGGACTCTACACAGACACTAAAGGACTTTACACAGACACTAAAGGACTTTACACAGACACTATGGACTTTACAGACACTAGAGGACTTTGCACAGATACTAAAGACTTTACACAGACACCATAGGACTTTGCACAGACACTAAGAACTCTACACAGACACTAAAAGACTTTACACAGACACTACA
>JAMWET010003161.1:0-17500 GCA_024036415.1 Prochilodus magdalenae
AAGCTAAGTGTAATTGAAACCCTTGCTCGCTATGTGAAACAACGTCAATAGCGTATGGGCCTTGCTGCCTCGGTGATTTTAATAGTGTCTATGTCTATGAAGAGAAAATTCGTTTCTATCATTTCTTGAAATATGTTACTGCTGAGGCGAGAGTCGCACTCTTGGATGTGTCGCATGAAACATATCAGATATAACAATCGCGGAACGGAACCAAACAAGAGTGAAGCTCATACACTAAACAGAATGGAAAGTAAACTCCCGCCAGTGACTTTAGACTTGTATTCAAAGGTTTCGATCAGCTCTTTATAGTCATTTTATTTTTAACTTTGTAAAAGACATCAATTCTTAAATCGCCGCTTAAACTGTCATGGCTCTGTCATTTCTGTGGCTCCTATTTGACACTCTCCATTGTTACAGTATGAACCAGGGTGTCCTCCTTTGTGGATAGTATCCATGATCGTTTGGCCTTCTTGTAGATGACTGCTGATCTGGTAAAAAATCTACAATCAGACAAAAAAAAGTATGACTATATTTATGGCATCAGAGAAGGCTGGACTTAAGTTTTCCGTATAAAATAAAATGGCATCAACATCAAAAGAAGGAATGTTAAGTTTAAGATTAAACCAGTTTTTAGATTAGATTAGATTAGATTCAACTTTATTGTCATTGTGCAGAGTACAGGTACAGAGCCAATGAAATGCACTTAGCATCTAACCAGAAGTGCAAGTACAGTATTATTTACATAAAGAGCCGTAATAATAAATATATACATATATAAGCATATCTATATACATATATATGAATTCAATTCAATTCAGTTCAACTTTATTGTCATTATACCAATACAGGGTTGTACAGTATAACGAAACACGGTCAGGCTCCTTCTCCAGTGCAGTTGAATAATGTGTATATATATATAAATAGTGTAGTGCAAAGACAATAGACAAAACAATGTGTGCAAACAGTACAGTATGTGTACAGGACATGTGCAAAGAGTAGCGCATTATCAGTAAGTATGTGGTTTAAACAGTATGGATATATAAAATGTACAGTGCAGGTGGGAAAATAGCAGCTTAATGTTCAGTAACAGCCAAATGCTTTGTACAGATATTCAGTATAGATAAATAAATATAGATAAATAAGAACAAAATAAAAACACAGCTGGATGTTCAAGTATACAGGTTGAGTTAAAGTGCGGTGCAAACAGTCCTGTGAGGTAGAGGAACTACAAATCAGTGGCAGTCTTTAGTGGTGTAGTCATGTTCTGTTAGGTGCTGCTGGTGTGACCAGTTTGACAGCTCTAGGGTAGAAACTGTTCCTGAACCTGGTGGTTCTGGCTCGGAAGTTCCGGTACCTCTTTCCGGAGGGCAGAGGTTGGAAGAGGGGATGGCTGGGGTGTGTGGGGTCTGAGGATATGTGGACTGCTTTCCTCAGACATCTCTTGTCATAGATGTCCTGTATGGGTGGGAGGGTAGATGCGGTGATGTGCTGTGCAGTCTTTACCACCCTCTGCAGGGCCTTGCGCTCAGCAGAGGTGGCACTACCATACCACACAGTGATGCAGCTTGTCAGGATGCTCTCCACGGTGGATCTGTAGAAGTTGCAGAGGAGCTGCTGTGGCAGGTTGACTCTCCTCAGCCTTCGTAGAAAGTGGAGGCGTTGTTGGGCCTTTCTGACAAGGTGTGAAGTGTTGGTTGTCCAAGTAAGATCCTCGGCTAAGTGGACACCAAAGAACTTAAAGCTGCTCACTCTGTTTGACACCTGTAACGTGCCTCCAATGTTCAGTGGGAAGCATTAATTGCGTTCTTCCCCCGCTTCCTGAAGTCAATGAAGTCAGCTCTTTGGGTGCTGACATTTAAGGGAGAGGTTGTTGTTTGCGGCACACCATTCTTTACAGTGTGCTTGGTGTGCTGATGGGCGCTTCACAGGAGATGTTGCGATTTTGGAGATGTATATGGGAGGTGATACCAGCTGGGAATGTTTCCCTTGTGAGTTCTGGCTTGCAAGTAGAACAGTATGGTTGGAGGTACTCTTTGGACACCCAGTGACACACAGGTCATTAATAAAATGAACAAGCTGTACTGACTCACATTACACCTCCCTTCAGATTGAGCAGGGGAAGCACTATACTGCAGTGCAAGGGTTCCTCGCTATTCCTCCCTGCCTGGGAAACAGTGACCGTTCCACAGACAGAGTATTCCTGCATTCCCAGTTATTGTGCACATACATAGGCTATCCCAGCTATTTTAATGGCTTATGTTTGCAGGCTGGGGTCATCATCAGGACGGACCACAAGTGGGCCTGTCTGCAGTGCTCAGAGAATATGGCTGACTTAACGCAATACGAACCCACTGGAGGGGAGGGGGTGGTATGGCGGGGGTTCAGATTCAGAGGGGGAGGCCGTTACTTTTAACCACACTTAGAACACGGGATTCAAGGGCTTTCCTTTCAGTGAGGCGTCTGGCATAGCATGTCTGTATCTCGTAATAATGACTTAGTAGTTTATACTAGTACTTAGTGTATCATTATAGAGCCTCAGTGTCTCATAATAATGACTCTGTATCTTGTAGTAATGACACAGTATCTCAGGCTAATGATAATATCTCTTAGTAATAATCTCCTAATAATAACGACAGTATCTTATAATGACTGAGTATCTCATAACCATAACTTAACATCTCATAACAATGACACAGTATCTCATAATGACTTAACATCTCATAACTGTCACTTAACATCTCATAACAATGAGTGGTCATAAACCATGGGATTAACATAATAATACTTAACACATCCTTCATAACTCATCACTTAACATCTTTAACAATGACAAAAGTACCTTTGGACTTACCAACACCCTCATGACTTTCACTTAACACCTCATAACAATGACACAGTATCTCATAATGACTTAACATCTCATAACTGTCACTTAACATCTCATAACAATGACAAAGTACCCCAATGACTTAACATCTCATACTATCACTTAACATCTCATAACAATGTACCCCAATGACTTAACATCTCATAACTATCACTTAACATCTCATAACAATGACAAAGTACCCCAATGACTTAACATCTCATACTATCACTTAACATCTTATAATAATGACAAAGTACCCCAATGACTTAACATCTCATACTATCACTTAACATCTCATAACAATGACAAAGTACCCCAATGACTTAACATCTCATACTATCACTTAACATCTCATAACAATGACACACTGATAATTATGACCTAATATCTCATAATGACGTCCTATTACATAATGATGAGGTCCTATCTGGTAATGACTTAAAAATCTTAAAATTCAAGTTTGCTGTCTCATCATAATGAGATCCTGTTGAATAATTATTACTTGGTGTCTGTAATTATTACGTATTATCTCATAATTATTCATTAGTACCTGGTTAATGGTTTAGTGTCTCTTAATTTCTCTCGTAACAATGACTTAGTATCTCATAATTCTGATCTGATATTGCATAGTGACTTAAAATCTCAAATGTATGATTTGTTATCTCGTCATAAGATTGTGTCTCATAATTATGGCATAGGATCTCAGAGTATGACTTTGGCTCTCACTATAATGCCTTAGCATCACTTAGTATTTCTTGAGACCCAGTTGCGTTGGACAGGTCTTAAGTGCACAGAATTCACTCCTCCAAACAAATCTGACTGAATGAAATCTAACAGTGAATTTGAATATGATACATATACACTTACTAAATGTACTCAAGAGACACCCTTGAGGATACCACCCCAGTGATGTGAAGGCCCACACGCCCACCACACACAGTTTACTGCCTTTATTTCTACATGTGTAGTGACTAATTACTAAGCGTGGCTGCGGTTCTCCAGGTACCACAGAACGTGTCAGGTGATGAACGTCTGATGGTCAAGGTAAAAATCTCAGACGGGTTAAAATCATATGAACACGAAACTGTTAAAGTTCTCACTGAAGAACTCATTATGGAGGTTCAGTATTCAGCAGTATATGAAAAATGATAGAGGGGCCACTTCAATATTCATCTGACCACAAGCGCCCTCAATTTCAGAAACAGAGGTGCGGCAACGGCTGTGGTCTCTGTGTGTGGATCTTTATGAGAGCAGTGTTATTCAATGTTCCACTAAATCAATTTTGCAATAACCGAATGAGAATTTATCTGTTACATCAAAATATTTTACAGTAATTTTTTTAAACTGACAATGTCATAAAAACAATAAACAGACTCTCAACTGGATTAATGAAGTTTACATGAACACTGTATGACGTACAATTCTTTAAATTAAATACCACCTACACATTTTCATCTCCAGATCGCCATAGCAACATATAATCACATTCAATAGCTTGTAATGTTTCACTGCTTTATTTGGAATATGGAAATATGGGGGAAATATAAAAAAAGAAATACGTCTGATTAAAATGTGTTGCTTCTCGCTGCTGATTGAACGGAGCTGTTTACCTACTACAGCCGGAATCACTGCAGCAGGCAGGAATACAGTAAGGGAGCGTCTCTAAAGTGCGGGTTCTGTTTAAAACGTACAGGACTCAGAGAGAGGAGGAGCCTGTAGATGTTATTTATAAAGACTTGAAACTGAAACACACAGATAATGTGAAACACATACACTGTAAAACTTCACCACCACCTGCCATAACTTTACTGAGACACAACACACACACCTACTGCAGAATAAAACCACCTGTAGTTTATTACAACACACCTTACACACACTACAACCTTTAGTCTGGTAGGATATACTTTCCTTTAATTGTAGATATTATATATATATATATAAATATACACCCATCAGCCATAACATTACACCACCTCTTCGTATCTACACTCACTGTCCATGTTACCAGCTCCACTGACCAAATAGGACACTCTGTAGTTCTACAGGTCCAGACTGTAGTCCATCTGTTTCTCTGTATACTGTATTACCCTGTTCTTCAATGGTCAGGACCCCCACAGGACCACCACAGAGCAGGTATGATGTGGGTGGTGGATCATTCTCAGCACTGCAGTGACTCTGACGTGGTGGTGGTGTGTTAGTGTGTGTGGTACTGGTGTGAGTGGACCAGACAGAGCAGTGCAGTCCCACATTTGGAAAGCCATAATGTTACTGAAGTCTCTTTTAAAAGTCTTTCTGTACATTCTGTACATGTTACAGCTCCCTCTAGTGGAGGGATGTGCTTTGTACAGTTGTGTTGCTGCTGCTGGAACTCTGTTGTTTCCTTCAGGAGGAATAAACTTCCTGTTTCTATCTGTTTATAAAATGCTAGGAGTGATATGACCAGCAGGGAACTGGATGTACAACCTGATGATCCAGTAAAGTCCTTCTAATGAAATCTAGAATCTAGAAGTTAGTACTGGTACTAATCCCTTTAAAAACGGACTGAGAGATTAAACTTGATAGAAACTCTCTTTATTAAATCCAGCTCTTGTAGGAAGTGATTAAGATAATCCATCTGATTTAAAGTGGAATATTATTCTTAGTGTTGGATTTACTCCAGTTCATATTCCAGCTCAGTTCAGTCATTCTGGAAACTAGAATGTCTAGATGGGATCTAGAACCTGCTTGAGAACCTTTAAACACTCAGAACTGAAGAACTATTTGGAGCACAGCTTTGAAATGTTGTAGGAATGAAATAAAAGTTACAAATTAAACAATATTTAAAATCTCATTCTTTATCACATAACCTCACAGTTCCATGAACAACATAGAACCCAGCGTAGAGCGGCTGAGTGAATGTGGTGTGGACTGTGTGTAGGAGGGTCATTGGGTCAGAGAAGCTGTAGAAGGACAGAGTTCCTGCACTGTGATCCAAATACACTCCTATTCTGGAGGATGATGGTCCTGAGATCTTAGTCTGAATGTCGTTGTGCCGGAAAGAGAGAGAGGAAGGAGAACACTGTAGACTCCAGGACTGACTGTTCCGTCCAAACACACAATCATTACTCCGTCCTTTCCTGCTGATCCCTTTATATGAGACTGATATGAACACAGCTCCCCATCTGCTCCACTCAACCTCCCAGTAACAGCGTCCACTCACACTCTCCTTACACATCACCTGGTACCAGCTATCAAATCTCTCTGGATGATCAGAGTAACACTGGGCTGTATCACTGTACGTCACCACTCTGTTCTTCTCAGACAGACTGAGGTTAGGGTGTGCGGTGTTGGGATCCAGAGTGAGGGGACAGTAATCTACACACAGAGAAGAAAGTGAGGATTTCAGGATTTCTCCTACAGAATGGAGTTATTAGAAGAATAATACAGTTGTTGTATTTGTTTTCAATCTAAACAGTTTTAATCTTAAACACCTCAACACTGAATATTCTACACCCTGCCTCACACTAAACACACAGATTCACAGTGTGTAGTGTGTGTGTGTGTGTGCGAGAGTGTGTGTAGTGTGTGTGTGTGGGTGTGTGTGTGTAGTGTGTGTGTGTATGTAGTGTGTGTGAGAGTGTGTATAGGGTGTGTGTGTGTGTGTGTAGTGTGTGGTGTGTGTGTGTGTGTGTGTAGTGTGTGTGTGTTTGTAGTGTGCGTGTGTGGTGTGTAGTGTGTGTGTGGAGTGTGAGTGTGTGTTTGTAGTGTGTGTATGTATGTGTAGTGTCTGTGTGTGTGTAGTGTATAGTGTGTGTGCAGTGAGTGTGTGTGTAGTGTGTGTGTTTTACTGTAGTGTGTGTGGTGTGTGTGTGTAGTGTGTGTAGTGTGTGTGTATGTGTGTGTGTGTGTGTGTAGTGTGTGTGGGTGTGTGTGTGGTACATACACTGTAGAAAATCTTCTCTGGTTTTTGGTTCTGAGGATAAAGTCTGAACTGCTGCAGCTGTGGAGACACAAACACACAGACCAACACAGTCAATAGAATAGAAGAGAGTAAGTGAGTGAGTGAGTGAACATGGTGAGTGAGTGAGTGAGTGAGTGAGTGAGTGAGTGAGTGAACAGAGTGACAGCTCCTCTTACCGTGTGGAGGGATCTTACTGAACTCCTCTCTGCAGAACTCCTCTAGTCGCTCTTTCAGCTCAGAGACAGATCTCCTCACTCCATCAAAGGAGAGAGGCTGGTGGACAGTGATGCTGGGTGAGTCCTCAGATCCAGAAGAGACACAGAGAGACTGGAAACTCTACAGAGAGAACAAACACAAAGGAGAAAGATAAAGGTGTACGGGAGAAATGAAGCAGCTCAAATCACACTAAAGACAAACTTGTGATTCCAGACAGGAGTATTTACGGTGGTCTCCATCAGCTTCTGGTGGGAGGAGTTTTAGAAGCTTGATGAGGAACAGGTTCCTCTGTAGATTAGTGATTGGTACCTGGAGGAAATGGATGTGATCCTCTGTGTGTGAAAGCTGCTCCAGCTCAGTGTGTCTCCTCTTTAGATCAGCCATCTCCTGCTCCAGTTTCTCCAGGAGTTCTTCAGCTCCACTCAGTTCAGCCTTCTCCTGAGCTCTGATCAGCTCTGTTACCTCAGAGCGCTTTTTCTCAATGGAGCGGATCAGTTCAGTAAAGATCCTCTCACTGTCCTCCACTGCTGACTGAGCACAGCGCTGTTAGGACAAGCACACACAAGACCACCTCTATTATAGACCGCCCCTCTCCTCACCCACACGCTAGTAGATCAGCCAAGATGTACAGTGTTAGTTTCATTAGTGTTGAGTTTGAGGATATGAGGCTAACACAGCTAATAGGTACTGGAAGCTTCTATCCCATCAGTTATCATCTAAAGTACCGCACGTCTTCATCACCCAACACTTCCCTAAAGCACTTCCAGATTTAAACAGACCAGCTTGTGTTATTCTCAACACTAAAATCTATAAATCCTGTTTCATACAGAACAGTGTGTCATACAGTATCAGCACCAAACCAACAAGCCTGTTACTGATTACACCTGGATGACCTTTGAACCAGGACATGTGATCAGACATGCAGGTTATATGAGGGTAACTGGTCACATGACACAGTCAATCTGTGTTCAGTCCTCACCTTAATAGTGTGTACAGCCTGTTTCAGCTCCTGCTGCTTCTTCTGGTTCTCCTGGATCCTCTGCTGGAGTTTACTCTGCACCTCCTTCAGCTGATTCTATAAACAGATATACTCTGATTGTGAATTATGACCTACAGGAATTAGTTTTAATAGCAGCTCAATAAAGTCATTACCTCTACAGAGCTTTCACACGGTCATGTGACCACTATAAAGCTGGTAGGTGTTGGCTGGTCACATGATCACTTACTGGTCTGACCTGTTTACTGAACACTTCCTGGAAGTACAACGTTTCAGTTCGTTCTTTCAAAATCCACTAAATAAAAGTACATAAGCAGTTTAAACATTTGATCAGTGAGACACTACAGTACACTCAGCATGAACCGGTTCCTAAAGAGTTCTATTTCTCACCTGTTTCTCGGTTCTCTCAGTTTTAGCTGGAACTGTATCATGTCCTTTATGTTCTACCATAGTGCACAAGTAGCAGATGAAGCTTCGGTCAGTACGACAGTAGATCTCGATCAGTCTGTCGTGCTCAGAGCAGATCTTCTCCTGTAGGTGTGAGGAGGCTTCCACCAGCTTGTGCTTCTTCAATCCAGGAACTTCATAGTGAGGTTTAAGATGAGTTTCACAGAAGGAGGCCAGACACGTCAGACAGGACTTGATGGCTTTGAGTTTTCTCCCAGTGCAGAAATCACACTCCACATCTCCAGGTCCAGTGTAACGGGGAGCAGGAGGAGCAGCTTGGAGTTCTGTCTCCTTCAGTTTCTCCACCACTTCAGCCAGCATGGTGTTTCTGCGTAGAACAGGTCTCGGAGTGAACGCCTCTCTGCACTGTGGGCAGCTGTACACCCCCCTCTGATCTTCGTGATCCCAGCAGCCGTTAATACACACCATACAGAAGCTGTGTCCACAAGGCATAGTCACTGGATCCTTCAGCAGATCCAGACAGACTGGACAGCTGAACTGGTCATGAGCTACTGAAATACTGGCCTCTGCCATTTTCCTGAACGTCTAGACGGAGAGAGAGCAGCACTCGGAGATCAGTCTCGTTTCTCTGAACTGAGTAGGAGGGACTTCCTGGTTTACTGTAAGTGAAAGTGTCAGAGAGAGGGGGTGGAGAAAGGCAGAAGGAGGAGTGGGAGGGAGAAAGGAGAAGAAGCAGAGGGAGGGAGAATAAGAGGGAGAGAGAGGACAGAAGAGATTAGCAGGGTTCTAAAGCTGTGGATCAGAACCATTTAAAGTACTGGGTGAACTGGACTCCAGCTTGTAAGAGTGCTGCAGTCTCTGTGAGGATCTTCACTTCTCTGCTTCATTACTGCAGCACTACAGCTGAGATACAACACACCACCAACCCAGTCCTTCTGCTGGGCACTCCACTCACCTGAACCAGAGAGGAGGGATCTTAGTCCGGCTGCTGTTCCCAGGTAAAAGGTGACTGTGATCTGTGGAACATGAGGGACATCTAGTGGTCATAAGCTGGTACTACATCATAGTCTTCTCTAGCAGAGAGTAACGGTACAGTTCATTCTCTACACATTGTGCTTTTCTCTTCCACTGTATTGACTAACTGGAGTTCTGTTGTGATGAGATTCACTGTAGAACATGTTCATATGTTCATGTACTTCAGATAAATAGATGGAGGTGTATATATCAGTGCACTTCTTTACAGCTTTGGCACTTTTGTTCCTCATTTTATTCCTAGAAGTAAAATCTCCTGTACTGGGATTTTCTCAACTGCTTTCTGAATTGTTTAGTAACTTAAACTTGATCAGAAATAACACAATATTTAGTGTTAGCTTTAATTAAACATCATAAACACAGAACAATCTTCACTTCCCATGGAAAAGAACCGGATCCAGTTTTTAATGGTCCCAGTGAAGCACATTTCTGTGGTGTGTCCTATATGAAGTGTGTTGAGTAAGAAATGTTGGAGTGTTGAGGAGAAAATCCAGCTCTTTCTGAACTAAACTAAGATGGTGTTAGTGTGTGATGGAGCTGTATTAGCAGGTGAGCTGATCTAACAGTACTGTGTTAGTTCAGTAGCGTTAGCATTGTTCTCTTAGCTGGGTAACTATCTTTAGTCTACAGAGAGCTATAGAGCGGATAACTGATCAAATACAAATGATAAACTCACATTACTGAACATCAAATGATTTAGGAGACTCCAAACCTGGAAATCAGAGCTGAATCAAGTGTTAGCTTGTGCTCGGTTGATTAGCAGCGCTCAGTCTGAGGTAAATGTCCGTTGGTCGGTGCTCGCGCTGATTTGGAATGTGAGGCGGTTCTGTATCCCTCCGCGGCTCTGGGCCGGATCACTCCGCTGAAGGAGGGGAAAATAGTGCGCCTGTTCTACATATTATCCGCATCTGTCGCATCCTGTGGTGATCAGAAATGTCCCAAAGCTGATCCGTGTTGTGTGATGAAGATTCCCTCTCTGGAATATCACTGGATTCTGTGAATGATGAGCTCATTAAAGAGCTGAAATATGAATACTGCTACGTTAGCTAAGCTAATGCTACAGCGGTCTGAGTGGGCGTCATTAGACCGGCAGCCCTCTTAAACCACCATACAGACCAGCACGCTGTGCTAGTGTGGTAGTCCTACAAGCGGACCTGCACTCAGGCTACACTGCTCCACATGACCAGACTGTGGTTTCCTCCTCTGTTAATGCTCTTCTGGTCCTCCTTGAAGAAGCTGAACAGACACAAAGTGATACGAGCGCCATTGCTGGTGTTGTACCAGTGGATCCTCCCATCGAGCGGTCCTGCCGAGCAGGCTCCTATCATTAGTACAGTGTAGGACCTCAGTGTCTCAAACCTCTACTGTGTGTTTAATGTTAATCCAGTTCAGACCCAGATTAATAATCCCTACTTCCCCTGATCATCTGATTTACACCATCTAAACATCCTCATTATTATTTTAATGCTGGAAACATTTTCTGATCAGCACATTCACCAGCTTCTAGTCCACATTGTACTGGTCCACCTTAAATGGGGCTGCGGCTACATTCTGGTGTCTGAGGCCTTATAGTAATAACTACAGCACCATTTAAGGTGGAACGGGAGAACTGGAACACGGAGCTGCTGCAGTAGTTCAGTAGGTAATGCTGGTAGTGTGTTTGATAAGGTGACTGAAGCTACCAGAACATCCGACCTAGAGGTTTTATATACGGAGCTACTTATAGATATACGCTACAGGTGGACACAAGGCAGCACTATTCCTCAGCTCATGACGTCAAACTGATGCCCCGTATGTTTGCAGCTTTAACTGTTTAACGAACGCTTTGTGAGGCTTGTCTATATTAGTGAGTCCACGCGGCCTGATCTGATCTAAGTCCTGTACATCAACAATGGCGAATCTCCAAGCTAAACCCAAAACCACCTGCGACGCACAGTAAGAGCCAGCTAGCAGCAACACAGAGGGCGATGCTAATACTGTCAGTGCCACAGTGCTGCAGTCTATGATGGACTCTCTGAAAACGGACATTTAGAGAAAGACTGATTGACCATCCTCAGAGTTACACTCTGAAATAGTGTCTGTAAGGAAAGAGTCTAAAAACTCGATTGGTCATTTCCTGCCTGGTTAGCAGTAGAGGCCTTGTCTTCTCAACCCGTATGTCCTGCTGCCCTGTCACATTCCCCCATCTCCCAGTCACTGTTACTGTATCAGTTACTGTCACAGTAACTTCCTGGAGGAGGCGGAGCCAATGTAGATGTTATTTTGGTTTCCAAACATTCTCTACTCTACGGCCCCAATAGCATCAAATCCAAACTGTTGTGCCTATGTGTGTAACCTGACTGCGTAAACTCACAGATCACAGCATGTGGACTCTCTCTGCACCTTATTCCAGTACCTCATGTCCAGAAACCAGTGCTGTGTGGGTGCTGCACTGTCCTCTCTGTTCACTGTGTGTTTAATTTATCGTATTTACTCTACTGTTTTCTAGTTTAATATATTTTTTATATTTTGAACTCTTTGGTTGTACCTTGTTCCTGGAGGAGCGTAAGTTCACTCCTCTGTGTACTTGTACGTGGATGGACTGACCATAAAAGCCTCTTGACCTGATCATCCAACTCCACCTTCACTGGAGGATGGTGCGTTTTCTATATGAGCTAATAGGACAGGTAAGGATTTGTTTGTCAGCAGTATGTGTGCATCGTTCCAGCAGTTATCTGAAATGAAGTTCTCTCTTCACCAGTCGGGCTACATCCCCACCTCACCAATGGTCATGAGCTTTGGGTAATGGGTAGTTTTTGGGTTGGGGTGGTTTGGGCATCTGATTTGATTGGACCCTCTGCACCTCCTGTCTGAGGTTTACCGGGCACGACCATTTGGGAAGAGCCCCAGAGGTTGTCCCACGACCCGTTTAAGGGAGTATAGCTCCAAGCTGGCCTAGGAATGGGTTTGGACCCCCCAGAACAATCCGGAGGAAGATGGATGGATAGATGGATGGATGGATGGATGGATGGATGGATGGTTTGCGCAGCTTCAGCTTTTTGCTAATGGTGTTGAAAGGTGGTTGTTAAGGTATCCCAAGTGAATTCTCAGGTATTGATAGGAGGTTGCTAAGGTGTCCCTAATGGTTGTTAAGTTGTTGCTAGGCTGTTGCTCAGGTATGGCAAGTGGCTGCTTGATTGTTGCTAGGTTGTTGCTAGGTTGTTAACACACATCGTATCTCACCGTAGTTATTAATAATAATAATAATAATAATAAAAATATTAACAATACTGATATACGCACATTTCGGAAGTGTATGTAGACCCTCAGTTTGAGGTGGGGTGGTGGTGGGAGAAGAAGTTGAGATCAAAAGTTAATTATCTCACCTCAATTAATAATAATAATAATAATAATAATAATAATAATAATAATAACAGCCCTTCCTGAAAGTTGAGGTGGGGCTCGAAAGTCTGAGGACAAGTAAAGCCCCACTCATTTCAGCCACCTGAAAAAAATGGAGCCCCAACCCCTTGGCACTTGCTCCTTATGTGCAAAGTAAATATCACCCTTTCAAATTTGAGGACGTAAAAACTTCCAGCCGTATACAGACAGGGGGACCTCTGGATAAATCCTCCCAGAAAGAGTTGGACCTTCGGTACAATGACCTGTGAGGGCACTGTAAGCGTTCAGAGGACCTCCAGAAAGTCCTAAATTTCATCCTCGGAATAATAACTAAATCCCCATATTTGGGTGTGTGGTTGTGGAGGGAAAATGGGTCTAGAAGTCTGAGGACAAGTTAGACTTTTTTCTCCCCCTTTTCTCCTCTTCTCTCATCCTAAAAAGGCATTAGTGAGGCCATGTTTCCACCTTCGATTCCTCTCCCCTGGTGTTTTGTCTGGTAGTTATGCCTTCTCACAACCCTCCTGGGTCTCGCATTTGAACGGGGGGCAAAGCTGAGGTGGGGCTGAAACTCTGAGGACAGACAAAGCACCCCACCTTATGGACCCTCCAGGAGGATGGACAGGGTGGAACGCAGGGGTGTGATTTTGGTAATCCTGCTCAGTACTAGAGTAACCGCAGGTTCAGACATTTGGTTTGTGTACTTGGCTGAGGAGCCAATGGTGCAAAGCGTAACGATACCACAACCCCCATTTTGGAACTTTGCTGGTTCTCCCACTAGCCAGTAATGAAACACACACAATGGGACCAAAACAATCAGGAACCTGTCTGTATGGTCTCCCAGTAACCAGACCAATTCTTTATGGTCTCCCAGTTACTGACTGTCCACTACGAAACGACTTCTCCACAATGACAAAGATGGCGGATGAAGAGGAACATATATTAAACCAAACATTGGTTTATCTAATTTGCTGATTTTTTACTGTCATGTTGGTAGGGCTATCATTATCCACAGAGATGAAACTCGAATCTGTACAAAGGGTAATGCTAATCTGGCTAATAGTTTACATTTAGCAGAGTTAGCAACAAAACCTAAACTGTGTTCAGGACTTTTTCCGAAATGAGAACAAACAGAAAATGGTATGGACAGTGATATGTTATGTCTATAATACTTTTATTTTCAACAAAGTATATTTGACTGCTTTGTGTCTTAAAGTATGAAGCTACACTACAAAGCAGTTTGACACAAGTAAGAATACTATTTAAGTTCAGTTACAGAATGCAGAGAGACACATCATCAGTATGCTGAAGTAGGTCTTACATTAAAAGAGACATTCAGACATAAATAATCTGTATATTAATGGGCTGGTTTTAATTTGGGACCAAAGAATAACACATGGAAACTGAACACAACTCCACTGAAGGTCCCCTACATTTAGGGTTAAGCCCAAACCCTTTAATTTGGAAGTACCAACTTTGGAAGAATTCCAAGAAATCTCTTCCCTTAAGTCCCCCTCATTCTGGGGAATAGCGAAGTTTGTTCCAAGCTTGGGCCTGGATTCAATATACCACCAGGTGGTATATTTTGGAACTACTTCTTGGAATTTAATTGGCATTCCATATTATATATATTCCATATGGTTTTTCCACTAGACTGCTATTCTGATCTTGGAGATTAATTATTTCTACAGTATGTTTCTAATCAAAGATTCTGAAAATCTGACTAGGACTTTCGAATTTGGAATTTTTAAATTAGAAATTTTTCAATTTTCATAGGTTTTTTCTTGATATTGTACAAAGTCAGTCTGCAGAAAAAAAACACAAGAGATTGTGCAGTATAGTCAGTGGAGTTTGTAGTTCTTATTGACTCGAGAATCTCCAGTTCACAGTGTGATCTCATCACTTCAGCAAAGAAACTAGATGAATTCTCCAAGAAAATGCTGGACCTCAGTAACAATGACCTGCAGGATTCAGGAGTGTATCCTGAATCCTGCAGGTCATTGTTACTGAGGTCCAACTCTTTCTGGGAGGATTTGTCTAGTTTCAAAATTGATTCCAGTTTTTTTGCGTGTGTTTCCTAAGATTCTACAACATCAGTCTGCAGATAGACAACACACATTGTGCAAATTTGTCAATTGAGTTAGTAGTTTCTGCTGACCTGAGAATCTCTAGTCTCAAACATGAACACCTCAGTCCAGGACAGAGTAGCTGCACTTCTGAATCCTGAATGTCATTGCTACCAAGGTCAAAATATTTCACAGAGGGTTTTTTTGGTATGCTCTAAATCGAAGATCTTTGTTCTGAAATGTAGTTCTGAAACCATCTAAAATTTTGGACTTTAGAATTCAGGGATTTCTTGTACATTCCAAATGTAGAGGAATCCTCTACAGGACTCTCAGGACTACACACACTCAATTCAACAAGTCACAATATCTACCTCTTAATCCTTAATCCTCCTAATCAGTCTCTGTCTTTCTCTCTCTCTCTTACTTTCTGTCACTCTTTCCTTCTTTCTTCTTCTGTGTTAAGCACTGGAATGACATTTCTCCAGAGCGATCACATCAGAACCCCCAGAGCGGCTAGAGGCACCTGAGCATCAGCACCACTGTGGGTCTCCTGCCCTGTTTCATCACCCGGCATGACCACAACCTTACACTGACCAGCGTCTGGCCCTGATCATGAATTCTCTCTATGGGTCGGCTCCATCTTGCAGTTACTCCATCCTGGATTAAACAGATCGGATTAACAGATGTTCTAATCTCCTCCTCCTGTTAGTTCTGTCTTTCTCGTCTCATCTGGGTTGACCTGAGGAGGTTGGGTTCCGCCCTTGAGCCTGGTTCCTCTCGAGGTTTCTTCCTACTCAAGGGAGTTGCTCCTCACCACTGTTGCCTCTGGCTTGCTCAAGGGGGTTTGGACCCGGTTCTACCACCCCCCACCCTCGAATGTCTGTTCATCAACTTTCTGTTTTTTTTTCTTTTCTTTTATATAACAAACTGATTATCTGTGAAGGTGCTTTGAGACAACGCTGGTTGTAAAAAGCGCTATACCAATAAACATTGATTGATTGATGTTTCCTTCTGTTCATGTGATATTGCCTCCTCACTACACTCTGCACACTTATAGTAGACACATCAGAGGTAAGACTGTGTAGAAGTGATGTCTTTAGGAGGAATGATTGAATTTTGAGAATTTAAAAAGTAGTGTAGACCACATTTCCAAGAATATGATCTAAATCCCTTTCTTCAATTGGAAAAGATCAGAGAGCATTCCAAATATAAAATATTAGCCTCCAAATCTGTGGTTCTGAGCACCTGACACCAACACCACTATGAACACATGAGGGGCTCGAGCTGAGCGCATCCCTGCCTGTTGGTGTGGTACCCCTAGCCCCAGCTACAGCCTTTGCCTCCCAATCAGGGGCCTGGCACTCCAATCTGTCATCAACACCTCCTCACAAGCCTCCAAATCAAATTTTGGACAGGTATGAGTCACCAGAACTGAAGACCCAGACTTGACTCTGACTCTGTACTTTTGACCTAAGAGGACAGGTGGTATTAAAGGTGTTAACATATCCAGGCTCGGTGATTCTAGGGTTAAAGGTTGAGGAGCTACAAGCTTTATAGCTTTGGGAGATCTTAGGATAAACTTTCAGGATACCCGATACCCGAGAACTGATACCCAATACCAGACAAATGACACCAATACCTGAGAACTGACACTAATACCTAATAACTAACACCTGATACCTGACAACTGACACCCGATACCGGACATCTGATATCTGATACCTGGATGGTGTTAACTGACACCAGCTACCTGAGAACTGACACTGATACCTGACAAATGACATCAGATACCTGATAACTGACACCTGATACCGGACATCTGATATCTGGGTGGTGATAACTGACACCTGATATCTGATACCTGGGTGGTGATAATTGACACCTGATATCTGATACCTGGGTGGTGTTAACCGACACCTGATATCTGATACCTGGGTGGTGATAACTGACACCTGATATCTGATACCTGAGTGGTGTTAACCGACACCTGATATCTGATACCTGAGTGGTAATAACCGACACCTGATATCTGATACCTGAGTGGTGATAACTGACACCTGATATCTGATACCTGAGTGGTGATAACCGACACCTGATATCTGATACCTGAGTGGTGATAACTGACACCTGATATCTGATACCTGAGTGGTGATAACCGACACCTGGTATCTGATACCTGAGTGGTGATAACCGACACCTAATATCTGATACCTGGGTTGTGATGACTGACACCTGATATCTGATACCTGAGTGTTGATAACTGAGGCCTGAAACTACCTTGAGTACTTGAGGGAGGAGGAACGAGTTATTTAGGATTAACACATGGTGAAGTGGCGGAGCAGGACTTACACCTGAGGACGTTGATGTCCTAAAATGGCCATCGTACTGAGGTACATGCTCATGGGTCGCATGGGTCGGAATGGAAGACGGTTCTGTATCCCTCTTTGGGTCTGATATCAGAGATTCGGTGGAGATTCGCGTTTCCCGCCTCCTCCTAATGTTTCCGGAGAACCTCCTAAAACCCCTGAACCTGCATTTTCAGAATCATTGCAGCACGCGCTTAATACAGTAAGGGACCGTCTCTAAAGTGC
>JAMWET010003161.1:22500-27049 GCA_024036415.1 Prochilodus magdalenae
CATGACACAGTCAATCTGTGTTCAGTCCTCACCTTAATAGTGTGTACAGCCTGTTTCAGCTCCTGCTGCTTCTTCTGGTTCTCCTGGATCCTCTGCTGGAGTTTACTCTGCACCTCCTTCAGCTGATTCTATAAACAGATATACTCTGATTGTGAATTATGACCTACAGGAATTAGTTTTAATAGCAGCTCAATAAAGTCATTACCTCTACAGAGCTTTCACACGGTCATGTGACCACTATAAGGCTGGTAGGTGTTGGCTGGTCACATGATCACTGACTGGTCTGACCTGTTTACTGAACACTTCCTGGAAGTACAAACATTTTCAATACGTTCTTTCAAACTTGATCTAAAACGCAGTACATAAGCAGTTTAAACATTTGATTAATGAGACACTAGATTACAATGGATCTACTGTAATTAGGTTCCTAAAGAGTTCTAGTTCTCACCTGTTTCTCGGTTCTCTCAGTTTTAGCTGGAACTGTATCATGTCCTTTATGTTCAGCCATCGTACACAAGTAGCAGATGAAGCTTCGGTCAGTACGACAGTAGATCTCGATCAGTCTGTCGTGCTCAGAGCAGATCTTCTCCTGTAGCTGTGAGGAGGCTTCCACCAGCTTGTGCTTCTTCAATGCAGGAACTTCATAGTGAGGTTTAAGATGAGTTTCACAGAAGGAGGCCAGACACGTCAGACAGGACTTGATGGCTTTGAGTTTTCTCCCAGTGCAGAAATCACACTCCACATCTCCAGGTCCAGCGTAACGGGGAGCAGGAGGAGCAGCTTGGAGTTCTGTCTCCTTCAGTTTCTCCACCACTTCAGCCATTACGTTGTTTCTGCATAGAACAGGTCTTGGAGTGAACGTCTCTCTGCACTGGGGGCAGCTGTAGACCCCCCTCTGATCTTCCTGATCCCAGCAGCCGTTAATACACACCATACAGAAGCTGTGTCCACAAGGAATAGTCACTGGATCCTTCAGCAGATCCAGACAGACTGGACAGCTGAACTGGTCATGAGCTACTGAAATACTGGCCTCTGCCATTTTCCTGAACGTCTAGACGGAGAGAGAGCAGCACTCTGAGATCAGTTTCGTTTCTCTGAACTGAGTAGGAGGGACTTCCTGGTTTACTGTAGGTGAAAGTGTCAGAGAGAGGGGGTGGAGAAAGAGAGGAGGAGCAGAGGGAGGGAGAGAGAGAGGAGGAGCAGAGGGAGGGAGAGAGAGAGGACAGAAGTGATTAGCGGGGTTATAAAGCTGTGGATCAGAACCATTTAAAGTACTGGGTGAACTGGACTCCAGCTTGTAAGAGTGCTGCAGTCTCTGTGAGGATCTTCACTTCTCTGCTTCATTACTGCAGCACTACAGCTGAGATACAACACACTACCAACCCAGTCCTCCTGCTGGGCACTCCACTCACCTGAACCAGAGAGGAGGGATCTTAGTCCGGCTGCTGTTCCCAGGTAAAAGGTGACTGTGATCTGTGGAACATGAGGGACATCTAGTGGTCATAAGCTGGTACTACATCATAGTGTTTTCTAGCAGAGAGTAACGGTACAGTTCATTCTCTACACATTGTGCTTTTCTCTTCCACTGTATTGACTAACTGGAGTTCTGTTGTGATGAGATTCACTGTAGAACATGTTCATATGTTCATGTACTTCAGATAAATAGATGGAGGTGTATATATCAGTGCACTTCTTTACAGCTTTGGCACTTTTGTTCCTCATTTTATTCCTAGTAGTAAAATCTCCTGTACTGGGATTTTCTCAACTGCTTTCTGAATTGTTTAGTAACTTAAACTTGATCAGAAATAACACAATATTTAGTGTTAGCTTTAATTAAACATCATAAACACAGAACAATCTTCACTTCCCATGGAAAAGAACCGGATCCAGTTTTTAATGGTCCCAGTGAAGCACATTTCTGTGGGGTGTCCTATATGAAGTGTGTTGAGTAAGAAATGTTGGAGTGTTGAGGAGAAAATCCAGCTCTTTCTGAACTAAACTAAGATGGTGTTAGTGTGTGATGGAGCTGTATTAGCAGGTGAGCTGATCTAACAGTACTGTGTTAGTTCAGTAGCGTTAGCATTGTTCTCTTAGCTGGGTAACTATCTTTAGTCTACAGAGAGCTATAGAGCGGATAACTGATCAAATACAAATGATAAACTCACATTACTGAACATCAAATGATTTAGGAGACTCCAAACCTGGAAATCAGAGCTGAATCAAGTGTTAGCTTGTGCTCGGTTGATTAGCAGCGCTCAGTCTGAGGTAAATGTCCGTTGGTCGGTGCTCGCGCTGATTTGGAATGTGAGGCGGTTCTGTATCCCTCCGCGGCTCTGGGCCGGATCACTCCGCTGAAGGAGGGGAAACTAGTGCGCCTGTTCTCCAGATTATCTGCATCAGTCGCACCCTGTGGTGATCAGAAATGTCCCAAAGCTGATCCGTGTTATGTGATGAACATTCCCTCTCTGGAATATCACTGGATTCTGTGAATGATGAGCTCATTAAAGAGCTGAAATATGAATACTGCTACGTTGGCTAAGCTAATTCATACAGGTGATTAAACTGAGTGGGTGGTCATTAGACCGGCAGCCTCCTTAAACCACCATACAGAGCCGAGCAGCACGATTTGCTAGTGTGGTAGTCCAAGGAAAAAAGATTCATTAGGAATTAGTGCACAGAGGTGCGCTGTAAAAACACTTCCGCTGACTTCCGCCATCGGAAAAGAACCCATTCCTTATCCGGAAATGATTTACACAGTACTGCTGAAACCGGAAGTATGGATCCCGGAAACGAGAGAAAGGCTTGTAGGATGTGATTATGAAGGCCGTTCAGAGCTAATGAGTAAATATCCAGATTAAGCTTCTACACAGGTTTTATTAGTCTAGAATAAATGGGGTACCAAGTGATGGATGTCTGAGAGACGTCTGTTGGGTTCTGGTACAGGATGTTTGTGGTTTCATGGTTCTCCGTAATGCTTTAAAAGGACTTTAGACTGATACCAGGCAATGATGGATCCATTAGGAGGAACTTTTCCTGGAACAAGTATGTCTACCAGTCTTGTCTTATTACTGGTGGTGTTTTCCGATCTCCTCTTTATTAATTTAACAGCTGTGTGGACGGTAGGACATTTTGAAGCTGCTGTAATGAAATATAAAGAGTTAATGACTGACGTATTGGGGCTTTAGTCGTGTACTGATGTACTAAATATTGGCTGGGAGGTTCTAAGCATAACGGAGATCTGGCGGTCCAAGTAAAGCGCGGGGGCTGTTTAAATAGGCTAAAGAGCAGCACCTGAAAGTCCACTGCCAGGGCTTCTTCAACAGCATGCAGCCGTTTCAGCTGAGTAATATCACATATGTTGTGTTAGATTTGAAGTGTGTTGGTGTTTTTAGGAAAGGCTCATACCTGCGTGTGAGAGAGAAACATGGCAAGATATGGCCCCCATCGAGGCAGATAGGCTCTGTTTTAGCTCCAATCTTAATTTAAATGAACTACATCACTCCATAATTACCGTAACTCATGACTTACATAACTTCTCCTACATGAACACATATAATACACCTGTAGAATCACAGAATTCATTCAGGTGATTAAACTCTGGTGGTGGTTTTATAATTCGGCACATTCTGAAGATAAAAACAAACCTTAATGTGAAAGCTAGCCGAGCTACACAGTAGGGGTAGATTAGCAGTTAGTTTGAGCTTCCCACTGGTAAAAAAGACTCATTAGGAATGTACAGCTCCTGTGAAAGCAGTGTACATTTTATTTTGCACAAAGTTTTGTAATTTTGTAGCTCATTTCTAAATTGTTTTTACCATGTTTGTTTTATATAACCTCTATTTCCTCGTCTACTGAAATGCAGATGTTACATATCTTCCATAAAACATTTAACACATAAGACTTTTTTACTGCGTTCTTAAGTCTTTCACCAATTCAACAGACTATTAAACAACATACCAGCTTGACTGGCCCTAAGGACCTCCTAGTTGTACAGGTTAATAAGGGCTAGACGTACCTTTTATATCAGGTGGAGGTTTAGTGACCTTTCCCAAAACCTGGGGCTCCTTTTAAAGCCATGTGCATTCATTCCTGAAATTCCTCATCGGTCATGCCTCGTGGAAGAAACAGGCAGCAGGCCTGCGCGGATGCATACGGTGCTCTCCGGCCACCAGCCTCCTGACCATAAAGATCTATCTGGAGTTTAGCTGGAACCCCACTGGAGGGATGGAGTCGGCTCCTGGTACAGATATCAGATCTTCAGATGTGATCTCCAGGTCCTCTTCTGTTTAAGTAGATGCAGGAAACGAGCTGTACAACATGTGACCATAATGATACGAGGAATGGGACGTACACAGACCTCCTGTAGAGGACATGGCGAGTGTGCACATGTGTGAATACTATTGTACAGGCTGCACAAAAAACACTTTACAGATTAAAACGTACAGCTGCTTTTTAAACTGACTGTAGAGAAATAGTGCACCTGGCCTTGAATGGACATCAGCCAGCATTCCCAGAGGAACATGGTTTCCTGTTCCTGGTCTCGGAGAAC
>JAMWET010003162.1:0-28675 GCA_024036415.1 Prochilodus magdalenae
GCTGGGAGAAAAATGGTATATTTCCCATCATGGAGTTTTTAGGTGTTGAAAGGGTTTAGGTTGGGATGATCCATTAACAGATGAGCTTAAGCCAAAGTGGGAAGCTTGGAATAGTGATCTTGTGAATTTGGAGAAAGTAGAGATGCCTCATTTTTGCAAGCAAGATGGTTTTGGAAAAACTAGTAGAACTGAATTTCATTATTTTTCTGATGCTAGCAATGAAGGCTATGGGCAGTGCTCATATGTGAGATTCAGAAATAATGAGGGAAAGGCTCATTGTACTTTAGTTATGGGAAAGTCCAGTGTTTCTCCAACCAAAGTTACTACCATACCAAAGCTTGAGCTAACAGCAGCAGTTATCTCAATAAAGATGAGTGATATGCTCAAAAAGGATGGGGTGAGGTGGATGATGAACTATTTTGGACTGATTCAAATGTTGTTTTTGTGGCCAGTCGGGTCCAAAGAATTCACTTCAGTACAAACCCCTTCAGTGGCATTACGTCCCAACAGAATTTAACCCTGCTGATTATGCATCCCGAGGTCTTAGAGTCAGTGAACTTCTACATTCTAAGTGGTTTACTGGCCCTGATTTCTGATGGGAAAGGGAGATTGCATTGTTTGAGGATGGTGTTTTGGAACTACCTTTAGGTGATCCTGAAGTGAAGGCTCAGGTATTTTTTTCGAGGAAAATGGAGGAGAAAAGTTTAGTGGATCATCTGAGCCATTTTTCATCTTGGACTCGAGGTATTGGAGGAATTGCTTGTCTTTTACGTCGAGCCAGAAAGGACAAATCAACTAGTCTTACAACAGTGATGGAGAGGGAAATTGCAGTACTTGTTATAGTTACGGACTTGCAAAGACAGGTCTATCAAGACTCTGTGAAGGTCTTGAGCAAAGTTGAGCAATTACCCTTTTGTAATCCATTGTACCATTTGGATCCTTTTGTTGACAAGGATGGTGTTTTGAGGGTGCGAGGAAGGTTGCTTTATTCCTCCCTACCTAATTCTGTTAAGCATCCTATTGTCCTTCCTAAGAGCCATCACATTACCAATCTCATAGTCGCTCATTATCATGAGAAGGTTAAGCATCAGGGCAAAGGAATGACTATAAATGAAATTTGTTCAAATGGGTTTTGGATTCCAGACATTCACAGAGTAGTGGCTTCTTTTCCTCACCAGTGTGTTAGGTGCAGAAGATTCAGGAGACCAGTGGAACAACAGAAAGTAGCAGAGCTCCCCCAAGAGCAAATAAATCTATCACCACCGTTTACATATTGTGGTATGGATTGTTTTGGATTCATAAGAGCTATGGCCTTCTTTTTACATGCTTTTGTTCACGGGCAGTGCATACAGAGATGCTAGATGATTTGTCCACCGATGCCTTTATCAATGCTTTACGATGCTTTATAGCAATAAAAGGGGCAGTACGCCTAATAAAGTCTGATCAAGGAAGGAATTTCATTGGTGCCAAAAATGAATTTAAGGAAGCCCTCAAGGATATTGATCAAGAGAAGCTGGTTGCATTTCTTACTGATAACCAGTGTGATTTTAACATGAATGCACCTTACTCTAGCCATGTTGGAGGAGTTTGGGAAAGGCAGATAAGGACAGTGAGAAGCCTTCTTAGTTCTACTCTCGCCCTTTCCTTGAGTAGGTTAGATGATTCTTCCCTGCGAACATTATTTTATGACGCAATGAGTATAATCAATAGCTGTCCGCTTACCGTGAACCATCTAGGTGATCCTTGTAGCTTAACACCTATTACTCCAAATCATCTGCTTAAATAAAAAAAAATTGAATCAGCTCTGCCTCCTCCTGGCAAGTTTGTTAAAGAGGACATCTATGCTTGCAAGAGAATGGCAAAGAGTATAGTACCTTGCAGAACAGTTTTGGAGTCGTTGGAAGAAGGAGTATTTAGCCAAAATAGCAATAAGACAGCGCTGGCGTACTTCAAAAAGAAACTTGCAAATTTTTGATGTAGTGGGTCAAAGAGAGGAAGAACTGCCTACACTGTAAACAATTGCTGTAATTTTCACAGTAAACATTTACAAGAACGTCCTGTATTCATATACTACAGCGTATTACTGTATTTGGCTTCGATTCGGGTGTTGGTGTCCAGTCTTTAACAGTTTATTGTAGAATTTACAGCAAGTGCATAAATGCCCAAGGACCTCTGGGACAGCTTACGGACGAGTTCTGAAAGTGGAGGTTTGGATTTTGGCGCCTCGTTGGACCTGGTGTGCACTTACACAAGTAAGAGTTATTTCTACATATTCTGTATTTTGGCAAAATAAATTTGATTTTATTTCTAAGCTTTTATTTTATCCCAGGCATCGCAAGCTGCGAGCGTCTGCTCTAGTTCGAACTGTATCTGTTCAGCAGCACTTCTCTGAGTAACTAGCTAGCTAGTTAGCAGCTGGCTATCACTTCACAGCAACATTAGCGCTGTAAATCATTTCAGGCGCACATTATACAGTTCGGCTGTGCTGCTTGATAGACGCTAGCGGCTTAGCTTGTCCAGTGCGTGTTTTGAGTGTCTTTACATTTTATTGATTCATTTGTTAAGTAACTTCACATTTAAAATACCTAGCGTTTTAGTGCATGTTAGTCCCTTGCTTGTGTGCCTGCTGACTTTACTATATGAGTTTTTTTTTTTGTGTGTGTGTTCTTTTAGGCTTTTTGTGGCACCTTTGCCATATGTAACTGATCTAACACAGTCTGATCAATATGGCTGTGTTCACTGGCAGCCAGAAGAGCCCCCTTTTTAGGGGAAATGATGAAACCCTTAGAAGAAAAACGTAAGCAGATGTTACAGCTTCATTCTTATGAGGGAATGACTGGGGCTGACAGGGAAGAAGTTTGTAAGTTTATGGAGGTCACCTACTACCATCAAGAAAAGGCAATAAACAATGAGGTTTGTGCCATCGTGTTGAAGTCTGGACAATAAAATTTCTTTGGTCTCTTGCATCCTGCTTCTCCTGATGGCCCACTTTAAGGAGAAATTTGAATCTCTTCTTCTAGAAGCTGATGTAATTCATAAGACCTCTCCTGTATGAGAAGTGTTAACTGTTAGTTGCTGTTTAGCATAATATTGAAATTTAATTTGTTGCTGTTTGTTTGTGTATGTGTGTGGCTTTTTTGTGTTGTAGGTGGCAGCAACTGCAGCAGATATCCATAGAACAGCTGCATTACCAGATTCACCCCGGCTAATTATCCAAGGTTATTAAAGCCCCCTTAAATCTCCTTGTATTTAGTTTTCCCCCAAAGTCTAGAGTGTGTCTGACTTTATTCCTTAGAATTAAATAGTCTATTTCTCTCTTTTCCAATTGGCTGTTTTTTTATCATGCCTTCTTCAAAAAGCAATTCAGGCTAAAATGTTCCTTATAACTGCAGTGCAAATGGGTAGTTGGGTGTATAATAATGCATTGGTTTCCCCTCATGGAAACTTTAAAAAATAAAGTAAATTCGTTTTGCAGCTTAGTTTTTGAATGGGATTGAACAATGTTTTCTGCCTTAAAATCAATTACCTAATGAAAACAAAACAAATATTGTATTCCATGTAGTTGGTCTTTTAAAATTCTTTTACACACATGCCCTTTCACTCTCTTGCCTTGTTACTCTCTGTAAATGTATGTATCTCCATTTTTGCTTTGATTTTAAGTTTGGGTCTTCAGTAGACAGCATTTTGTCTAAAATGTCTAACTATAACATTGTATAACCCGATAGTTTTGAAAATCTTAACCCTGTCCAGTTAGCTAGATAAATTTGCAATTGGCATGTTTTCTTTGAATCTGTCACTGTCTTGTCTTTCTCCCAGTTTGTCAGTATACATTCGCTTTATTTCATAACATAATGTTGTTGGTGGTGGTGTTGGTGTTGTTGTTGTAGTACATAACAGAATTGTGTTTTCTTGAAATATTTGCAGGTGATAAAATGAACCCAGAGGTTGTCCTGGGGTCAAGTTTTTTTTTTTGATGGCCTTGCTGCTTTATTTGCCATTTATTACACCTTAAACTTGGAGTTTTAGGAGGAAGCAGCATCTACTATGGAGTTGTTCAAACAAAAATTGTTTAAGAGATGTGTGGTGCAGCATTGGGGAAGGGCTTCATAACAGTTTGGGACAAGACACAAACATCTTAGCTAATGTCTTATTGCAAGTTTTCCTGACCATTACTATTCATGATGTAAGTTCAAAATGGCACAAACCACAAGTAAAATAATCCAGTGAACACAATATTGTGCACAGCAAAATACTTCCATATGTCACTGAATATCACACTAAGCTCTGTGGCTATAAACATTTGAACTGGTTATATATATATATATATATATATATATATATATATATATATATATATATATATATATATATATATATATATATAATTGCTATATACTATATATATACAATTATACTGTTAATTTATACTGTTATCCTATTATCCTAATTTTAGTTGCCAGTAAAATTTGGTGTAATTTGACAGTAAAACTGTTTATTATATTATATATATATATATATATATATATATATATATATATATACTATATATATTTTATTACTGTATTTTTTTAGGTTTTATTGGTATTTTATGTTTTTTAAAATTAAATTAAAATATTATAAATTATAATTTTGTAAATTTACAAAAATAATTTACTGTAAAGTTTACCGTTTTTTTTTTTTTTTTTTTTTTTTTTACAGTTCAGGAATGAATAGAGGTTGGCAAGAACTGCAGAGGCCAATTCTGACCAAGATGGACTTGTTAGGAGAGTTAATATAGCCCTCGGGAATTCAAAGCTGAGTAGTGGAGGAAAGCATCATAAGCTGTCAGTGGTTGAACATTCAGTGCATAAATTAATTTTGTTAGTGGAGGCATAATTTTCGAATTTATTTGATTCATGGTTTTCCTTTTACAATTATGAGTATCTAATTACTGGTAGGAAATCATTATGGTTTGCACTGTTAATGCAGAAACCCTGTATGATTTGGAGGGAGTGTAACTAATTGTGCAAAAAGCCTGAGAGCGAGTGGTGTCTTTTAATTTGACATGCTCAGCATGAGAGGGCTAAGCAGGAAGTGAGGTGAGTCAGGTGGCTCTTTAAGTAAAATGGTGGGGAGCCATTGTTCCTCAAAAACAATGGACACACCAAACAATCTACTAGGCTTTGAAAAAGATTAGGACTCTGCTGTAGGTGAACAAGGTAAAGCTGTTAAGCTATTTGGTAGAACCTATTAACCTTTAGTGAATGTATTTAGCCAAGTGTGGTTGTTGTACTGCTTGCACAATTGTTGAAATGCTGAGCATGTAGTGTCTTAGGTTATTTTTTTTTTTTTTTATTTCGTAGGTGTTGATAAATTGACATGAGTATAATTTAAATGTGTGGGACTGTTTATATCTTGTGATTGAAGCTTTTTCTTGTGTTTTGTTTTTGTTCTTTGGTATTTATTTCATACGGTGTGTTTATGTGAAGAGATGAATAAAGGACACATAGACCATCAGTTGAGCACCAATCTGTTGTTCAGCAGGGATGCTACAACGAGTTTGAGCTATCTGTTCCTGGCGGGGGTGGGCGGAGCCTGGCTGTAGTGAGGATATAACTAAGAGTAAAAAAGCGGCTAGAGTGAGATAAGGAGGCTTATTTAGTCAGAGCGAATTTGTCATGGCTTATGGCTGTTGGATTACATTGGTGTTTCAGGATTGTAATGCTCACATGATTGTGATATAACTACGATAAAAAAATTCAAAATAATTCAATTCAACTTTATTGTCATTATACCAATACAGGGTTGTACAGTATAACTATAATATAGTGTAGTGCAAAGACAAATAGACAAAAATGTGTTCAAACAGTACAATTTGTGTACAGGACATGTGCAAGGAGTACAAGCAGTATCAGCTCAGTATGTGGTTGTAAACAGTATAGATATATAAGGTGTACAGTGCAGGTGGGAGAATAGCAGCTTAAATGTTCAAGTAACAGCTAAATTGCCTAGCACAGATGTTCAGTATAGATAAATAAGTACACAGCTGAGATGTTCAGGTATACAGGTAAAGTTAAAGTGCAGTGCATCCAGTCCTGTGAGGTACGCGAGCCCAGTGTGTGCTGCGGGATCCCGGCTAGAAATCAGTGGCAGTCTTTAGTGTTCTAGTCATGTTCTGGTAGTCGCTGCTGGTGTGACCAGTTTGACAGCCCTAGGGTAAAAGCTGTTCCTTTAACCAGGTGGTTCTGGCACCTCTTTCTGGAGGGCAGAGTTTGGAACAGGAGATGGCTGGGGTGTGTGGGATCTAAGGATATCTAAGGACTCTCTTCAGCCTTCGTAGAAAGTGGAGGCATTGTTGGGCCTTTCTAACAATGTGTAACGTGTTAATTGTCCAAGTAAGATCCTTGGTTAAGTGGACACCGAGGATCTTGAAGCTGCTCACTCTTTCCACCAACGTGCCTCCAATGTTTAGTGGTTTGTGCGTTCTTCCCCACCTTCCTAAAGTCAATGATCAGCTCTTTGTTTTTTTTTTTGGACATTGTGGGCGAGGTTTTCGGTGGCACACCACTCTGTGAGAAGCTTGACCTCCTCTCTGTATGGGCCCATGTCATCTTTGATGGTGATGTCGATTATTGTTGTGTCATCGGCAAACTTGATGACGGTGTTGGAACTGTGGGTTGCGATGCAGTCGTGGGTGTTCAGAGTGTACAGCAATGGGGAGAGAGAACAATGCCTTGGGGACATCCTGTGCTGAGTGTGAGAGCCTGGAGAGGTGTGTGTGTTCACCCATCCTAACACACTGTGGTCTGCAGGTGAGGAAGTCCATGATCCAGCTTCACAATGTGTTGCTTATTCCCAGTCCCAGTGCCTAGGCTTTGTGGATGACTAATACAGGTACAGTTGCTAGCAGTAGATTTTCTTTCATCTGACAATACTGTAAAAAATGAAGATGTGAATGAAATATCTAGTGGTATATGTGTGTACCTACACCCAAAAAAAAAATGCCCCTAGCTTTGGTTTCTTTAGATTGAAATAAGAAATGTATTTTTCACCACAATCATAACTTTAACTTCTTTGATTATAAAGCACAAAGTATAATTATTTAAAAGCTGACTTAATCCTTGCACTGGCCTTCACAGTGGCATCTGGCAACTGCAATTTTGGTAAGTTCTGATGTCGCTGCTGCTGAAAGGAATTTTGACTGCACTATTTGATTACTAGCTCATTTAATTTAACTTAACTTCTTTCATTCTTTCGTTAGAAACTTAGTTGGATTCTAAAAGTTGAGGCCTTTGGGCTTTTTTAGAACCAACATGTTTATGTGTCACCCCTTATTTAATTGTCCCAAGTAAATCAATTGGTTGTGGACACCGAGGATCTTGAAGCTGCTTTTTCTTTCCACCAATGTTTGCCTCCAATGTTTAGTGGTTTGTGCGTTCTTTCCCACCTTCCTAAAGTCAAAATCAAATGTTAGATCTTTTGTTGTTTTTTTTTTGACATTGTGGCGGAGGTTTTTCGGTGGCACAAAACTCTGTGAGAAGCTTGACCTCCTCTTCTGTATGGGCTATATGTCATCTTTTTGATGGTGATGTCGATTATTGTTGTGTCATCGTCTCATCGGCAAACTTGTTGATGACGGTGTTGGAACTGTGGGTTGCGATGCAGTCGTGGGTGTTCAGAGTGTACAGCAATGGAGAAGCAATGATGAGCCAGAGAAACAATGCCTTGGGGACATCCTGTGCTGAGTGTGAGAGAGGGTGAGGAGTGTTCACACCCATCCTAACACACTGTGGTCTGCAGGTGAGGAAGTCCATGATCCAGCTGCACAATGTGTTGCTTATTCCCAGTGTGCTTGCTTTAGCTTGTGGATGACTAATACAGGTAGCAGTAATACAGTACAGTTGCTAGCAGTAGATTTTCTCATCCAAACTGACAAATGAAGATGTGAAAATATATCTATATGTGTACCTACACAAAAAAAAAAAAAAAATTCCTTTGGTTTGATTTATTTGTGGAAAAGTATTTCCACACAATTAAATAAACTTTCTTTGATTTATAAGCCAACATAATAATTATTAAAGCTGCTGACTGAACATTACCTGATGGCCTGCCATTACAATTCCAACGCAAACTGATTAAGATTTTGGCTGAACTTGATTTACTAGCATTTATGTAACTTATTTTTACTTATGTCGATTCAAACTTATTGCACAAGTTATTCCAATCTTATAATAATTAGTTGTGATATAATTTGTTGTGTTTATTTATCTTATTTTGCTCATTTTTATTCAACTTATTTGTACTGAAACCAAATGTTAATATAGTTAAACTGTGTTTATTTCACTAATTTCATTTATGTTGGTCCAGCTTATGGGGCTAAAGTTGGTCTAAAAAATAATGTAATATGTGTCAATCTGCCTTATGTTTTTTTTGTGGTTTGTAGACTTATAGGACAGATAAAGAGGATTTTTTGCAGTAAATCAAAACTGGTAAAAAACATGAATGACAAAAAAAAAAACATGACACAGACAGAGTTGCGGCAGGGCAAAATAAAACTGCCTAAAATAGACTGCTTAAAAATAGTTATACTAACCATAGAAATTGCATTCTTAAATAATGAAAAGACAATTTTGACATTCTCAAATTCTGAGATTAGAAAGTAAAGGCACACAAAAGTGCACTCTTAACGATGGTTCACCAATGGTGCTACATAGAATCATCAACACTGTTGCAACTGTTTGCAAGCTCCTTTTGGTCCTATATAGGTAACCATATGAAACAATTAAGCAGGCAACAGTTGCGTGAATATTTTTTAATCTATACAGAACCTTTACTAAACAATTTGAAGAAAAATCTTTTTTTATTGCATATATATGCAAAACAGATCCATAAAACAAGCTTTTTATATTGTAGTGTATGGCAGTTCCTAACAGGCATATAGGAAAAATCAAACTTCTAGTTATTTAGTAATGTCTAAAACAATAAGTAGAAAAAACACTTAACATGGCTAATACATGCCCAACAGACTGAAATACTGTCAACAGGACCAATAAAAATACAACAATCTGCTGCTTTCCATTTGCTTAAAAAGCTTTAACTTGACTGTATTAATGAGACCCTGAAACTAAAAGTAACTAAGGGCATCTTTGCCACATTGCATGGCAATTGCTACCATAAACACAATTAAAAACTTAACACAATTCACACAACTTTTAATGTCCAAAATGTGTGAATAATAAACACAAGGCTGTAAACTTTTGAAGATTCAAACCTTGTCAACTGTGTAGTGGACAGAGTTTTTTAGTTTCTTTACAATTGACCACAGGATTTTATTCTTCAAACAATGCTTTAATGGCAAACAAGAGAGCATACTTGTATCAAGAGCATTTGTCACACACTAAATTTATATTCCATGAATACCCATGTCACAGAATGACCAAAACACACCATATACTTCTATTAAGATTGCCTGGGTCACAAAGGCTTCGTAGGATGCATTCTCGCTTGACCTCAATGGCGTCACTCTAGACCGCAATTCAGAGAGGAAATAGAAAAAAAATCAGTATAGATAGCTAGCCAGACAGACAGACAGACAGAGACAGATTTTGCTGAACTATTTCATCAATGTCAATGTGCCTTTGAACGAACACACTACAGCATGAACAACTTTAATGAATGTTGTTTGTGTGTTAACCTGTTTCTTACTTTATTTAAGGTGTGGAAATACTTTCCATTATTCATTTTTATCAACTGAAATGCTTCTTGCTGTTGTTTGTAATAGTTTTGGGTTATGAAACTTAAAGGTTGCTTAGTTTGGACATTTTTTCATGAACATACTTAGGTCATACGTGCCATGGTGTTCCTGATCTTTCGTGCTAGAACTCCACCTTTCTTTGCATACACACTCATCAGGTTTTTGGAGAGTGAATCCAGCCTTGTGAAGAACTTGGACTGCAACTGGATCATTGTAATACGCTTGAACTCTGTGTCATATACGATAGTTGTGTTCTTGCGCATATGCTACCGTTATATACGGGGTGTGGAACGAAAGCGGAAAAGAAGCTGGTGTATGGCGGTTGTTGCGGTGCTTCATTAAACAGGTTCTCAAGAGAGAGAAAAGCCTCATCTCATTCCTCTACACTCTGCATTCACCTACAAGCACAGAAGTCAAAGTAGTACACAAATTCGGTTTGTTTTAAATTATTACAACACTCATATTTTAAATGTAAATTACATTTGAGGGCATATTATTAATTAAATCTTACTTTGTTTTTTTTTTTTAACATGCCACAATAATAGAGAGCAATAGCAGAGCTAAAAGGTCACCTACATATGATTTTTGTGTAAGTAAACAGATTTACTTACCTTATTCACTTCGAAGAGTGCAGGCCAGCTCATCTTGAAATCTGTAATCATCGATGAGTCTTGTACTACCTCTTGCCGTCTATAAGCAAAGGTCAAAATCAATCAACAAACCAAAAAAAAAAAAATAATGAAAACAAAAGTTGCCTGATAAGAACCTCAGCCTTCAGCACATTTGTCACAGTTTTCCTGGGTGACATGGCTGAGTGTTAGAATGTTATATTAACATTTATCAACATATTGTTCAAATTTGTTATTACTATTTTGCACAACAACAGTTCTGGTTTGCTATGGTCGTTTAAATGGTTATAAGTGAAAGGACATCCTGGGAAAAATAAAGCACTTAAACTAAAAAATGTGTTTACTTAAATGTCTAATATAACAAAACCACCAGAAATTTGAATTATACCATGTAATACATTTTTAGCTATACCACACACTACTACCTTTAGTCACAGCAAACCTTAAATCTGAATGTGTCTTTTCAATATCAGCATTCGCAGAGATCCAACTAAATACTCGGCTAAGGGATAGCCATCTGCCAAATCGCCACGATCAATTGAAACAGCTTCTCTGGCTGGACACGCACTTAGTTCAAAAGCATGGACATGCTCCCTGTACCACCCACAAAATCTCTTCAGTATGAAACACAGTCGTTCCTGTACTATGCAAATCTGAACAATTCGCCCGAAGTCAGGAAATCCACTTGTTGATCCGAGCTACGATCTGTGATGCTAGATGACTGCAAATGACATGAAATTATAATCTGTTCTTGTGAGTAAAAAATGTATACATAACAAATGTAACATACAAGTAACAGTTTTATTATTCTTAAGGTGATTGCCAATATGGGCAAAATAATCCTTCTTTGTACTGAAATTGCTATTTGTGCACAAATGACAAGTGAAGGTTGTTCATGTGCAACATTGTCATTCAATAACAGGTAGCAGTAAATACATACTCCAATTGCTCCTGAGTGCTATGATTAGCATGAATTCTACTTACATGGACATGCAAGGCATTCCATGTCTTGACAGAGCACGGACAGCTTAGGTATGCACATGGAAAATGCTGGTGCAGGTAAAAAACTAAACTTCCGCCCGATAATTTATATGCTGCGGACTCGACGCCACCTTCTTTGAAGATAGAGATCCTCTCTGACAAAGTGTCCAGGTGGGGGTAGAATGATGGTAGACTTCATTGTAAGTATGTGGTTTGGAGTTAAAGGTTCAGGTCCGGACGGGTCATTCAGATTTTCCACAGTGAGTGGTCTACTGTTAATGATGGCCATGACCTCATACAGAAATGTCCTTAGAGAGGTGCTATCAAGCCTTTGCGCTGACTTGTCGAGAATAGCAGTAAGAACACTTCTAATAGTTCTTATTTGCCTTTCCCAAACACCACCTCTGTGACTTGCTGCAGGGGGATTCAAAAGAAATTCACATCCTAGAGCCTTCACGTTTTCTTTACTCATCCCTTTCATGAGTTCTGCAAACTCTCTCTTGGCACCAACAAAATTGGTACCTTGGTCACATCTTAGTTGACGAACATTTCCTCTTATGGCAATGAATGCTCTTAAAGCATTGATGAATGCATCAGTTGTCAGATCGTCAACCATTTCTATGTGTATGGCTCTAGCACAGAGGCAGGTTAGTAAGAGATCGTATTTCTTAAGATGTTTTCTTCCTTCTTTAACATGGATAGGACCGAAGCAGTCCATGCCGGTGTAAGTAAAGGGTGGAGCTGTTTCTGTTCTGTCTTGTGGTAAGTCACCCATTCTTTGTTCTTCAGCATGTCTCCTGAACTTTCGGCACTTTACACATTTGAAGATGTGTGACGAAACAGCACTGCTGCATCCCAGAATCCACCATCCGTTAGCTCGGATTTCGTTAACTGTCATTCCCCGTCCTTGATGTTGTGTTTTTTCATGGAAGTGTTTGACAAGTAAAGCTGATATGTGGCTGTTCTTTGGGAGTATTGCTGGATGTGTCACATGTGGGTGCAATGAGGCTTGACTTAGGCGCCCTCCCACCCTCAGGATACCTTCTTCATCCAAGAATGGACTTAACTTGTACAGTTTACTGTTTTTGGTCTCAGCCACCATGTTCTTTAGCTTTAACCTTTTCATATCATCTGAAAATGCTTCTTCTTGAACTAGCCTGATGATAGCAAATTCTGCTTCTTTCCTTTCTTCTAAGCTTGTGCTTTCATTAGTTCTTTGCTTCCCTTCTTTGTACTCTTTAATTTTTCGTTTTAATCTGGCAACCGCTCCTACTACTCTTGACCAATCAGAGAATTTCTGGAGGTGGTCCAATATTGATCTGACCTCCTTTGCTTCTGTGTTACACACAAAGGTCTTGCGGAGTTCAGGATCATCTTCCTTGATTTCTCCCACCTTGAGGTTTCTGTCAGGTAGATCCTTTTCCCAAAGAAACTTTGGTCCCCTGAACCAGCTTGATGTTTTAAGTTGCTCTGCAGTCAAGCCCCGAGAGGCATGATCTGCTGGGTTACTGTCAGAAGAAACATAAGCCCATTGTTCCGGGTTTGTACTCGACTTGATTCTCTGTATGCGGTTGGCTACGAACACTTGAAACCTTCTGGCATCATTGTTTAGGTAGCCAAGCACGACTGTAGAATCTGTCCAAAAGAACTCTTGCAGATCTTTGATTTCTAGCTCTTTTCGAAGCATGTCACTGACACGGACCGCAACAACTGCTGCAGAGAGTTCAAGTCTCGGTATAGTTGTGACATTAGTTGGCGAAACTCTTGACTTTCCCATTACAAGACAGCAATGAGCTTCATCAGACTCATTAACAGTGCGTAGGTAAGTGCATTCACCATATCCAGAAACACTTGCATCTGAAAAATGGTGCAGCTCTTGCCTTCTGACTTTGCCAAACCCTGAAGGTAAGAAGCATCGTTCAACCTGCATTTCAGCCAGATTGGGTAGGTCTCTGATCCAGGATTCCCATCGAGGTCGCAAGTTTTCTGGAAGCTCATCATCCCAGCTGACTTTCTCTTTGCACATTTGCTGGAGTATTTGTTTTCCCAAAAGAACAAAGGGTGCCATGAATCCTAAGGGATCATACATAGAGGCTACAGTGGCCAGTACACCTCTTCTTGTTAAAGGATTAGGTTTTACCTGAACTCTGAACTTGAATGAGTCTGATGTAATACACCATTCTACTCCAAGAGCTCTCTCCATATATGGTAAACTCAAGGTCATGTCTGGGTCTTTAACAGTGGAGCGTTCTTCTTCTGGGATAGTTGCCATTACATTCTCATTGTTAGAAACGAACTTGTGGAGCCTTAACTTGCCAGTGTTGCAAAGTTCTCTCGATTCCTTAACAAGTTGGATGGCTTCTTTCTCAGTTTGAACACTCATGATCCCATCATCTACATAGAAGTTCCTTTGGATAAAGTGTATGGTGTCTTCACTGAATTTTCCTTGGCCTTTTGCTGCCAGATGTTTTAGGCCAAAGTTAGCACATCCTGGAGATGAGGCCGCTCCAAACAAATGAACTTTCATTCTGTAGACTAATGGTGGGGTTTCCAAGTCACCATTTTCCCACCATAGGAATCGTAAGTAGTCTTGATCCTCCCCTTTCACATAAAACTGGTGAAACATTCGCTCTATGTCGCACATGACTGCGACAAAACTCTTTCGGAAGCGACACAAGACACCCACCAATGAATTTGTTAAATCAGGGCCGGGGAGAAGATGGTCATTAAGGGATGTTCCTAGAAACTTGGCAGAGCAATCAAATACTACACGTATTTTCCCTGGTTTCTGTGGATGATAAACTCCGTGATGTGGAATATACCAAACTGAACTGTGGTCAAGTTCTTCCTCAGGGACTTTCTCTGCTTCACCACGTGAAAGGATGTTATTCATAAAGGTAACATAATCTTTGTAGTACCTTTGATCCTTCTTTAATCTCCTTTCAAGACATTTCAGCCGGTGTATTGCACATATCTTGTTGTTAGGTAAATTTGGTCTTTCCTCTTTGAATGGCAATGGCATCTCGTAGTGACCATCATCCCTTTGTGTAATGGTTTCTGTCAACTTTGACAGAAACTTGAGATCCTCTTGAGACACAGAATCATCTTCTATGATTCTTTCTAAAAAGTCAGATTCAAGCACTTTTATTACGTCTGCTGAAGTGATCTCTTTCACCTTAATTCGGTTTACGTAGTGTACTTTAGTTTTGAGATTAACAGAAGTCTCCACGCCTGCTGCCACTTCTTTCACTATTATGTGATGGCTGACTCCAATGGAATCGCCATAGTCCACACAGGGATTTCCATGGCCAACAATACACCATCCAAGGTCTGTGCGCTGTGCATAAGGCTGATTTTCTTTGCCAGAAACAACTTCCCTTGGAAGTAGGGCCTGTGAGCAGTTATATCCAATGAGTATACCTGCTTCACAGTCCTGAAGAGGTGCGAGCTCATCTTGGAGATGCTCTAGATGGGACCAAGCCTTTGCAGTGTCATTTGTAGGTATGTGGGTTCTGTTGGCTGGAATGAACTCACGTGTATAGACTGATGGTAGGGGGATCTTCTTACTAGAGTAAAAACCACGCACTTGGAGGTTGTTTACTCTTTGAGAGCTTACTACTGTGTTTCTTGAAGTCATAGTGGAGAGCTTTAGCTTGACTTGTTCTTTATTTGCCTTCAAAGCTTCTGCAACTTCACTTAAGATAAAGGTTGTGTCACTTTGAGAATCCAACAAAGCATATACAAGGATTTCATGTGCTGGTTGGGCTATAGATGAAAGCCAAACAGGAATTATTGCAGCTGTTTGCAGGTTAGCTTCATGAAGTACTACTCTATTTGAGGTAGCAGCTGTGGATGTTTCTTTATGTTGTATAAACAGTGGGTTTTCCTTGCAGTTCTCTTGGCTTGCACTTGGGTTTTCTTGTCTTAGATTTAGCTTGGATCGTGTTGGGTTTTGTTGTTCTTTGATTCTTTCTTCATGTACACATGTAGGATGTCGTTTATGGCATATGTCGCAAACACTTCTACTCTTGCAGAACTTTGAGTAGTGACCAGACTTGAGACAACCAAAGCACAGCCTTTCGCCTTGAATGAATTTGATTCTGTCTGAAACTGCTTTCTCCATGAACTTCTTACATTTGTGCAGTGTGTGTTCAGCCTTTTTACAGAAAGTGCATGCATTGGCAGTCTTCTCAGTAGTACTTGTGGTCAATGTCTTTGCTCCGAAGTTTTGATGTCTTTGAAATTTCGTTTTTTCAGTCTCACCTTGTTTCAGTGACTGCAGTGAAGTAACAGGGTTACATGCAATTTTTGCTTCTCTGGTCAGAAATTTGACAAATTGACTGAATGAGGGAAATTGGTTACTCTCTTCTTCCTCTTCGATAACCTTCCGATTCCATCTTGCTGTTAACCAATCTGGTAGCTTCAACAGAATTTTCCTGTTTTCATTACAGTCATTCAAGATATCCAATGCTTTGATATGAACCATAGCAGCCTCGCAACTACGGAGAAAATCAACAAATTCTCTGAGCTCTAAGCTGTCTTTTGGTCCTATCTTGGGCCATGCCTGGAGTTTGTCTCTGTACGATTTAGCAATTGTAAATGGGTTTCCATATCTCTCTTCCAAAATCTTCCATGCTTCAACATAGGCAGATTCAGTTCCAAGCAAGAAATAGCCATCAAGCGCTTTCTTAGCTTGTCCACTCACATATCTACGGAGGTAGTAGATCTTCTCCTTGTCTTGAATGTTCTTCTGATCGATCAATGTTTCAAATGAGAGCTTCCAATCATTGTATTTCAGAGGATCCCCACTGAATACTGAAGGTTCAGGAATTGGAATTCTGTTGGCACTTAAAGCTCCTGTCAGCACTTTAACAAGCTCTGCTGTACTTTCACTTGAGGACGTGGTCACAGCTTTTGGTACGGGAGACACACACACTGACGAGTTACTTATAGGAACAGGTACTTGGTTGTCTGCTACTATCTTGTGGACCAGCGTGTGCTTACCTTCTTCTTCTTCTTCTGTGGTCCTCACTTGATCATACACCAGCATTCTTGCCCGTGCTGCATTTAAACCTTTCACTGCCTCCAAATGCTGCATCTTTCTCCGTTTTTCCTCCAGAGTTTTTTGTATAGCTACACGCTCTTCTTCAATCTGAGTTTTAATTTTAGCTTCTTCTTCTTCTCTCTGTATCTTTCTTTTCACTTCTTCTGCTTCTTGTTCTAAACGGCGCCTTACAGCTGCTGCTTCTTGATCGGCTATCTTCCTTTTAATTTCTGCTTCTAGACACTGTATTTCCAACTGTTCTCTTTCCTGCTCCTTTAATACCTTCAGGACAGCTTGGCTTGCAGCAGCCTCAGCAGCAGCTTCCTGTCGCTTCACAGACGACTGACTTGAGTGCTCTGAGGTGCCTTTTGTGAAAGAAGTAAGAGAACCTGATTTACAGGTGCTTGAGACAAAGAGCGAGCCTACTTCCGGCCAGTCTTGCTCTTCGCCTTCTGGAATTCTTCCGTCCAGTCTACTTGAGGCTCTAGATACAACAAACTTAGAAATCTCTACACAGAGATCCACTCTGCGACGCACTTCCTGGTCTGGAATTGAAACTTTGCGTAGTTCGTCATAAACACGCTGAACATCTGAAGAAAGACCCACGACATCACCAATGATGTCATTAAGCAAATCATCAGATAAAGGCTCTGCTGATTGTGTTAAGGACCTTTTAGAAGACCTAGCATGTGCTCTCCATTTACTGTAAATATAGTTCAGTCTTTGTTGAAGTGCTTTGATTTTTTCATCTTGCATTTCTTTGCCTTTCTCTGTTAGCGTTCTAGGTCTTTGACTCCGTCTTGGCAGCTGCTCTTCTTGCTGTTCTTCAGCACCATCTTCTTTAAGCTGATGACAGGCATGTTCATTGTCCCTAACCCGAGCTATCTGCTTACTTGGCTCTGACATTCTGAATCACCGCTTTAGATTAATTCAGTTCTGCTGATAGGAATAGTACCTAACAAATAAAACCTCTCATTCAAATGTAAAGGTATGTTGAATATAAACAACAAACCTTAGTTTAAACAAATCAAAGAGCTTAACTTTGGTTACTGACCTTTAAAATACCTCAAGGTATAAAACACTTCAGAAAGCTTTGATATAATTTGTCGAAACCTTAACTTGTCTGTAAACACTCTTTAAATCTGAAGTTCAGACCATTCAATGGTAAATGTATGCATCATTTAACTGTAGTACATTTAATGTGTCTATATAAGGCAAGCTTAGATGAAATTACACAGGCAAACGTCAACATTTACCACAGAAAATAAACCTGCTGCAAAGTCTGTGGCGCACCTCTACAAAGCCCTCCTTTTAGACCACTCTTATTAGTGTTCAAATTCTTTGTGGCTTTGTCTTAACGTGGCTCTATGAAACTGTGTGCTTCTATACTTCTCACTTCTTTCCACGGACGCGCGAGCGCGTCTTTCGCCTCATCTCTCTGCCCCCTCGGTCTCAGCTCCGTGCGCCGCACCCACAACGTGAAAGTCCGCTGATTCTTTAGTCCTGACGCATCTCTTAATGTCCACTCGCGCCGACGAACAGGACGAGTTTTTTGTCAGAGCGAATTTGTCATTGTTTATTTCTGTTGTATTACATTGGTGTTTCAGGATTGTAATGCTCACAAATGCGCCATTCTCTTATTTCATGACTCAGGCTTGAAAAACCAAATCCCGAAAATCTACCTTAGTTGAGGCTTTTTATCTTCGCCCGCATTCCGCCCGTTGGCGCGCGCATGCGCATGCGCAAAGTTCCTTTTTTCTCCTATGTGTGTTAGTTGTATGGTTTTTGTTTTTTCCCTTAGCCAAGCAGTGTTGCAGCAACATATTACGGTCAAAAACTATTTCTCAAACCATGAAAAAATAAATTTGCTTAAATATTTGCATTTAATGAAATGGTCCAGGACGATTTTTAGGTATCTGTTTGTGGCATTGGGGGGTAGGGTAGGCGGAGGAGCCTGGGCTGTGAAAAACAGCGGATTATATAACTACGAGTAAAATATTTCTAAAATGAGATAAAGAAGCTTTATTTTGTCAGAGTGAGTTTTTTTTTCATGGGCATATGTCTGTTGGATATCATTGGTGTTTCAGGATTGTAATGCTCAGGATTGTAATGCTCACAATTTGCGCCATTCTCTTATTTCATGACTCAGGCTTGAAAAACTATTGCCGAAAATCCCACCTTAGTTGAGCTTTTTTTATCTCCCGCCCGCATTCCGCCCGTTCGCGCATGCGCAAGTCCATTTTCTCCTATGTGTGTTAGTAGTTGTATGTTTTTTTTTTTTCCCCTGAGCCAAGCAGCAGTGTGTTGCAGCATCATATTACGGTCAAAAAACTATTTCTCAAACCATGAAAACATTCATTTGCTTAAATATTTTCATTTAATGAAATGGTCCGAGGACGAGTTGTAGGTATCTTTTCGTGGGGGGGGGGCGGGGGGTAGGCGGAGCCTGGCTGAACAGCATATATAACTACAAGTAAAATATGGTTACAATGAGATAAAGAAGCTTTTTTTTGTGTCAGAGCGATTTTTGTCATGGCATTATATATCTGTTGGATATCATTGGTGTTTCAGGATTGTAATGCTCAGAAATGCGCCATTCTCTTATTTCATGACTCAGGCTTGAAAAACCTATTGCCGAAAATCCACCTTAGTTGAGGCTTTTATCTCCGCCCGCATTCCGCCCGTTCGCGCATGCGCAAGTCCATTTTTTTCTCCTATGTGTGTTAGTTGTAGTTGTATGGTTTTTTGGTTTTTCCCTGAGCCAAGCAGTGTTGCAGCATCATATTACGGTCAAAAAAAAAACTGTTTCTCAAACCATGAAAAACATTCATTTGCATTTTAAATATTTGCATTTGCATTTAATGAAATGGTCCACGACGAGTTTTAGGTATATGTTCGTGGCGGGGGGGTAGGCGGAGCCTGGCTGTACAGCGGATATAACTACGAGTAAAATATGGCTAAAATGAGATAAAGAAGCTTATTTCGTCAGAGTGAATTTGTCATGGCATAAGGCTGTTGGATTACATTGGTGTTTCAGGATTGTAATGCTCAGAAAATGCGCCATTCTCTTATTTTTCATGACTCAGAAAAAAAAAAAAACCTATTGCCGAAAAATCCACCTTAGTTGAGGCTTTTTTTATCTCCGCCGCCGCCCGCCCATTCCGCCCGTTCGCGCATGCGCAAGTCCATTTTCCTCCTATGTGTGTGTTAGTTGTATTTTTTTTGTTTTTTTTCCCTGAGCCAAGCAGTGCTTGCAGCATCATATTACGGTCAAAAAAAAAATTATTTCTCAAACCATGAAAACATTCATTTGCTTAAATATTTGCATTTAATGAAATGGTCCAGGACGAGTTTTAGGTATCTGTTCTGGCGGGGGTAGGCGGAGCCTGGCTGTACAGCGGATATAAATACCGGTAAAATATGGCTACGATGAGATAAAGAAGCTTATTTTGTCAGAGCGATTTTGTCATGGCATATATCTTTTGGATATCATTGGTGTTTCAGGATTGTAATGCTCACAAATGCGCCATTCTCTTATTTCATGACTCAGGCTTGAAAAACCTATTGCCGAAAATCCACCTTAGTTGAGGCTTTTTCTCTCCGCCCGCATTCCGCCCGTTCGCGCATGCGCAAGTCAATTTTCTCCTCTGTGTGTTAGTTGTATGGTTTTTGTTTTCCCTGAGCCAAGCAGTGCTGCAGCATCATATTACGGTCAAAAAAAATTTCTCAAACCACAAAAACATTCATTTGCTTTAAATATTTGCATTTTTAAATGAAATGGTCCAGGACGAGTTTTTAGGTATCTGTTCGTGGTCGGGGGGGGGGTAGGCGGAGCCTGGCTGTACAGCGGATATAACTACGACGAGTAAAAAATATGGCTAACGATGAGATAAAAAGAAGCTTATTTCAGTCAGAGCGATTTTTGTCATGGGCATATGTCTGTTGGATATCACATTGGTGTTTCAGGATTGTAATGCTCATAGAAATGCGCCATTCACTAATTTCATGACTCAGGCTTGAAAAACCTATTGCCGAAAATCCACCTTAGTTGAGGCTTTTTTTATCTCGCCCGCATTCCGCCCCGTTCCGCCCGTTCGCGCATGCAGGCATGCGCAAGTCCATTTTCTCATATGTGTGTGTGTGTTTTTTGTATGGTTTTTGTTTTTCCCTTAGCCCAAGCAGCCAAGCAGTGCATATTGCAGCATCATCATATTAAAAAAAAAAAAAACTATTTTCTCAAACCATGCAAAACATTCATTTGCTTAAATATTTGCATTTTAATGAAATGGTCGGACCAGGACGAGTTTTTAGGTATCTGTTCGTGGGGGGGGTAGGCGGAGCCTGGCTGTACAGCGGATATAACTACGAGTAAAATATGGCTATGGATATGAGATAATAAAGAAGCTTATTTTGTCAGAGTGATTTTGTCATGGTTTGCATATGTCTGTGTTGGATATCATTGGTGTTTTCAGGATTGTAATGCTCTCAAATGCGCCATTCTCTTTATTTCATGACTCAGGCTTGAAAAAAAAAACCTATTGCCGAAAATCCACCTTAGTTTGAGTTTTTTTTATCTCCGCCGCCCCCATTCCGCCCGTCTTCCCGCCCGTCGCGCGCATCAGTGCGCATGCGCAAGTCCATTTTTCTCCTCCTGTGTGTGTGTTAGTTTGTTTGGTTTTTTTTTTTTTTTTTCCCTGAGCCAAGCAGTGCTGCAGCATCATATTACGGTCAAAAAACTATTTTCTCAAACCATGAAAAAACATTCATTTGCTTAAAATATTTGCATTTAATGAATGAAAATGGTCGAGGACGAGTTTTTTTTAGGTATCTGTTCGTGGCGTGGGGGGGGGTAGGCGGAGCCTGGCTGCTGTACAGCGGATATATAACTACGAGTAATATATGTCTAAAATGATATAAAGAAGCTTATTTTGTCAGAGAGCAGAATTTTGTCATGTTGGTTTATGGCCATGTTGGATTATCATTGGTGTGTTTCAGGTTTGTAATGCTCAGAAATGCGCCATTCTCTTGTTTCATGACTCAGGCTTGAAAAAAAAACCTATTGCCGAAAATCCACCTTAGTTGAGTTTTTTTTATCTCCTCCGCCCCGCATCGTCCCCCCGTTCGCGCAGCATGGCGCAAATGTCCATTTTTTCTCCTATGTGTGTGTTGTTGTTATGGTGTTTTTTTTTTTTTCCCTGAGCCCAAGCCAGTGTGCTGCAGCATCATATTTACGGAAAAAAAAAAAAACTGTTTCTCAAACCATGAAACCATGAAAACATTCATTTGCTTAAATATTTTTGCATTTAATGAAATGGTCGTGGACAAGTTTTAGCTATCTGTTCGTGGCGGGGGGGTAGGCGGAGCCTGGCTGTACAGCGTATATAACTACGAGTAATATATGGCTAAATTGAGATAAAGAATCTTATTTTTTTGTCAGAGTGATTTTGTCATGGCATATATGTCTGTTTGGATTACATTGGTGTTTCAGGATTTTGTGTAATGCTCACAAAAATGCGCCAATCTCTTGTTTCATGACTCAGGCATGAATTCTTATTTCATGAATCAGGCTAAAAAAAAAAACCTATTACCGAAAATCCACCTTAGTTGAGGCGTTTTATCACCGCCCGCATTCCGCCCGTTCCCGCATGCGCAAGTCCATTTTCTCCGTGTGTGTGTTAGTATGTATGGTTTTTTTTTTTTTTTTTTTTCCCTGAGCCAAGCAAGTGCAGCAGCATCATATAACGGTAAAAAACTATTTCCCAAACTATTAAAAAATTCATTTGCTTAAATATTTGCATTTAATGAAATGGTCCAGGACGAGTTTATAGATATCTGTTCGTTTGGGGGGGGGGTAGGGGCGGAGCCTGGCTGTACAGCGGATATAACTACGAGTAAAAATATGGCTAAAAATGAGATAAAGAAGCTTATTTTTTGTCAGAGCGATTTTTGTCATGGCATATTATGTCTGTTGGCTATCATTTGTGTGTCAGGATTGTAATGCTCAGAAATGCGCCTTTCTCTTATTTCATGACTCAGGCTGAAAAAAAACCTATTGCCGAAAAATCCACCTTAGTTGAGGCTTTTTTTATCTCCGCGCCCGCCATTCCGCCCCCCCGCGCGCATGCGCATGCGCGTCGCATTTCCATTTCCTTAGTGTGTATGTGTGTTTAGTTGTATGGTTTTTTTTTGTTTTTCCCTGAGCCAAGCAGTGCTGCAGCATCATATTACGGTCAAAAACTATTTTCTCATTCAAAACCAAAAAAACATTCATTTGCTTAAATATTTGCTTAAATATTTGCATTTAATGAAATGGTCCAGGACAAGTTTTAGGTATAAGTTCGTGGCGGGGGGGGTAGGGAGGAGCCTGGCTGTACAGCGTATATAACTACGAGTAAAATAATGGCTAAGATGAGATAAAAGAAAGCTTATTTTTTTCAGTGATTTTGTGATTTTTGTCATATTTATATGTCTGTTGGATATATCATTGGTGTTTCAGGATTGTTTTCAGGATTGTAATGTTAACAAATGCGCCATTCTCTTTTTTCATCATGACTCAGGCTAAAAAAAACCTATCGCCGAAAAATCCACCTTAGTTAGTTGAGGCTTTTTTTCTCCTCCACCCCGCATTTCCCGCCCGCTTTCGCGTTCGCGCATGCGCAAGTCCATTTTCTCTATGTATGTGTGTTATGTGTGTTTGTATTATTGTTTGTTTTTTTTCCCTGAGCCCAAGCAGTGTGCTGCAGCATCATATTATTACGGTCAAAAAAAAACTTTTTTCTCAAAAACCATGAAAACATTCATTTGCTTAAATATTTGCATTTAATGAAATGGTCCAGGAGGACGAGTTTTAGTATATCTGTTCGTGGCGGGGGGTAGGTAGGTAGGGAGCCTGGCTGTACAGCGGCGGATATAACTACGAGTAAAAATATGGCTAAAATGAGATAAAGAGAAGCTTTTTTGTCAGAGTGATTTTTTGTCATGGCATATATGTTGATCTGTTATGGATTACATAGGTGTTTCAGTATTGTAATGTTCACAAATGCGCAAATGCGCCGCCATCTCTTATTTTTCATGACTCAGGCTTTAAAAACCTATTGCCGAAAATCCACGTTAGTTGGGGCTTTTTTTCTCTCTCCGCCCGCATTCCGCCGCCCGTTCCCGCCGCGTTCATGCATGCATGCGCAAGTTTCCTCATTTTCTCCTTGTGTGGGTGTTAGTTTTTTGTAATTTTTTTTTTTTTTTTCCCCTGAGCCAAGCAGTGTGCTGCAGCATGCATCATCATATTACTGTCAAAAACTATTTTTCTCAAAAACCATTAAAACATTCATTTGCTTAAAATATTTGCATTTAATGAAATGGTCCACGACGAGTTTTAGGTATCTGTTCTTGGCGGGGGTAGGCGGAGCCTGGCTGTACAGCGTATATAACTACGAGTAAAATATGGCTACGATGAGATAAAGAAGCTTATATTGTCAGATTGAATTTGTCATGGCTTATGTCTGTTGGATTACATTAGTGTTTCAGGATTGTAATCCTCAGAAATGCGCCATTCTCTTTTTTCATGACTCAGGCTTAAAAAACCTATTGCCGAAAATCCACCTTAGTTGAGGCTTTTTATCTCCGCCCGCATTCCGCCCGTTCGCGCATGCGCAAATCGATTTTCTCCTATGTGTGTGTGTTAGTTGTATGGTTTTGGTTTTTTCCCTTGAGCCCAAGAGTGTTTGCAAGCAGTCATGCTGCAGCATCATATTACGGTCAAAAAAACTTTTTTCTCAAACCATGAAAAAAAACATTTCATTTGCTTAAAAATTTGCATTTCATGAAATGGTCCGAGAGGACGAGTTTTAGGTATAAGTTCGTGGCGTGGGGGGGGGGTAGGCGGAGCCTGGCTGTACAGCGGATATAACTACGAGAAAAAAAAATATGGCTAAAGATGAGATAAAGAAGATTATTTTGTCAGAGTGAGCGATTTTTTTGTCATGGCATATATCTGCTGTTGTTGGATATACATTGGTGTTTCAGGATTGTAATGCTGCTCAGAAATGCGCCATACTCTTTATTTCATGACTCAGGCTTGAAAAAAACCTATTGCCGAAAATCCACCCACTTTAGTTGAGGCTTTTTTTATCTCCCGCCCGCATTTCCGCCGCCCGTCGTTCGCGCGCATGCGCGGCATGAGCATGTCCATTTTCTCCTATGTGTGTTAGTTGTGTGTTGTATGTTTTTTTTTTTTCCCTGAGCCAAGCAGTGTTGCTGTTTTTGCATGAGCCAGCATCATATTACGGTCAAAAAAAAACTATTTTCTAAAAAACCATGAAAAACATTCATTTGCTTAAATATTTTCCTTTAAATGAAATGGGTTCCGAGGACGAGTTTTTTAGGTATCTGTTTCGTGGCTGGCGGGGGGTAGGGCGGAGCCTGGCTGGCTGTACAGCGGATATATAACTACGAGTAAAAATATATGGCTAAAAATGATGAGATAAAGAAGCTTAAATGAAGAAGCTTATTTTGTCAGAGAGTGATTTTGGTCATGGCTTATGGATCTGTTTTGGATTCATTGGTGTTTCAGATTGATTGTAATGCTCTCAGAAATGCGCCATCCCCATTCTCTTTTTTCATGACTCAGGCTTGAAAAACCTATTGCCGAAAATCCACCCTTAGTTGTTGAGGCTTTTTTTCTCCGCCCGCATTCCGCCGCATTTCGCGCCCGTTTCGCGCGCATGCGCAAGTCCATTTTTTTCCTCCTATGTGTGTGTTAGTTGTATGTTTTTTTTTTTTCCCTGAGCCAAGCAGTGCTTCAGCATAATATTACGGTCAAAAAAACTCTTTTCTCAAACCATGAAAACATTCATTTGATTAAATATTTGCATTTAATTAAATGTTCAAGGAGGAGTGTATGTATCTTTTCGTGGCGGGGGTAGGCGGAGCCTTGCTGTACAGCGGATATAACTACGAGTAAAATATGGCTACGATGAGATAAATAAGCTTATTTTGTCAGAGTGAATTTTTGTCATATGTCATGGTTATATATTCTGTTGGATTATCATTGGTGTGTGTTTCAGGATTGTAATGCTCATGAAATGCGCCATTCTCTTTTTTTTCATGACTCTCAGGCTTGAAAAAAAACCTATTGCCCGAAAATCCACCTTAGTTGAGGCTTTTTTTTTTATCGCCCCCGCCGCATTCCCCCGCCCGCATTCCGCGCCCATCGATTCATGCGCATGCGCAAGTCCATTTTCTCCTATGTGTGTTAGTTGTATGTTTTTTGTTTATCCTGAGCCAAGCAGTGCTGCAGCATCATATTACGGTCAAAAACTATTTCTCAAACCATGTAAACATTCATTTGCTTAAATATTTGCATTTAATGCAATGGTCCACGACTAGTTTTAGGTATCTGTTCGTGGCGGGGGTAGGCGGAGCCTGGCTGTACACAATGATATAACTAACTACGAGTAAAAATATGGCTAAAATGAGATAAAGAAAGCTTATTTTGTCAGAGTGCGATTGTCATCATGTCATATATATCTGTCTGTTGGATTATCATTTGGTGTTTCAGGATTGTAATGCTCTCAGAAATGCGCCATTTTTCTTATCATGGTTTCAATGACTCAGGCTTGAAAAAACCTATTGCCGAAAATCCACCTTAGTTGAGGCTTTTTTATCTCCGCCCGCATTTTCCGCCCCGTTCCGTTCGCGCGCATGCGCAAGTTCCATTTTTTAATATGTTCTTTAGTGTTAGTTGTTAGTTTTATGGTTTTTGTTTTTTCCTGAGCCAAGCAGTGCTGCAGCATCATATTACGGTCAAAAACTATTTCTCTAACCATGAAAACATTCATTTGCTTAAAAATATTTGCATTTAATGAAAATGGTCCAGGACGAGTTTTAGGTATCTGTTCGTGGCGGGGGTAGGCGGAGCCTGGCTGTGCAGCGGATATAACTACGAGTTAAATATGGCTAAAATGAGATAAAGAAGCTTATTTTTTTGTCAGAGTGATTTTGTCATTGCATTTTTATGGCATTGCATTTATCTGTTGTTGGATTATCATTGGTTTTTCAGGATTGTAATGCTCTCAATGAAATGCGCCCATACTCTTCATTCATGACTCAGGCTGAAAAAAAAAAAAACCTCGCCGAAAAATCCACCTTAGTTGAGGCTTTTTTCTTATCTCCCGCCCGCATTTCGCCATTCCCGCCCGTTCCGTAGCGCGCGCATGCGCAAGTCCATTTTTCTCTCCTATGTGTGTTAGTTGTATATGTTTTTGTTTGTGGTTTCCCCTGAGCCAAGCAGTGCTTGCAGCATCATATTACGGTCAAAAAAAAACTGTTTTTCTCAAACCATGAAAAACATTCATTTTTGCTTAAAATATTTGCATTTTAAAATGAAATGGTCCAGGACGAGGACGAGTTTTTAGGTCTTTATCTGTTCGTGTGGGCGGGGGGGTAGGAGCGCGGAGCCTGGCTGTACAGCGATTATAACTACGAGTAAAATATGGCTAAAATGAGATAAAGAAAGCTTATTTTGTCAGAGAGATTTTGTCATGTCATATATCTGTTGGATTATCATTGGGTGTTTCAGGATTGTAATGCTCAGAAATGCGCCATACTCTTTTTTCATGACTCAGGCTTGAAAAACCTATTGCCGAAAATCCACCTTAGTTGAGGCTTTTTTTATCTCCGCCCGCATTCGCCCCGCCCGTTCGCGCTGGCATGCGCAAGTTTCATTTTTTTTCTCCTATGTGTGTGTGTTTGTATGGTTTTTTTTTTTGTTTTTCCCTGAGCCAAGCAGTGCTGCAGCATCATATTATGGTCAAAAACTATTTCTCAAACCACGAAAACATTCATTTGCTTAAATATTTGCATTTAATGAAATGGTCCAGGACCAGTTTTAGGTATCTGTTGTTGGCAGGGGTGGGCGGAGCCTGGCTGTACAGCGGATATAACTACGAGTTAAATGTGGCTAAAATGAGATAAAGAAGCTTATTTTGTCAGAGTGAATTTGTCATGGCTTTTGTTTGTTGGTTATCATTTGTGTTTCAGGATTGTAATGCTCAGAAATGCTCCATTCTATTTTTTCATGACTCAGGCTTGAAAAACCTATTGCCGAAAATCCACCTTAGTTGAAGATTTTTATCTCCGCCCGATTTCCGCCCGTTCGCGCATGCGCAATGCGCAATTCCATTTTCTCATATGTGTGTGTAGTTAGTATGTGTTTTTTTGTTTTTTTCCCTGAGCCAAGCAGTGCTGCAGCATCATATATTACGGTCAAAAACTATTTCTCAAACCATGAAAACATTCATTCATTTGCTTAAATATTTGCATTTAATGAAATGGTCCAGGAGGACGAGAGGTTTTTTAGGTATTCTGTTCGTGGGGGGGGGGTAGGCGGGAGCCTGGCTGTGTACAGCGGATATAACTACGAGTAAAATATGGCTAACGATGAGATAAAGAAGCTTATTTTGTCAGAGTGATTTTTGTCATGGCATATATGTCTGTTGGATATCACATTGGTGTTTTCAGGATTGTGTAATGCTCAGAAATGCGCCATACTCTTATTTCATGACTCAGGCTTGAAAAACTGAAAAAAACTATGCCTCGAAAAAAATATTGCCTTAAAAATCCACCTTATTTTTGAGGCTTTTTTTTATCTCCGTTCCGCCCCCGCATCCGCCCCCGTCCGTTTCGCGCCATGCAGCATTCCATTTTCTCCTATGTGTGTTAGTTTTATGGTTTTCCCTGAGCCAAGCAGTGCTGCAGCATCATATTATGGTCAAAAACTATTTCTCAAACCATGAAAACATTCATTTGCTTAAATTTTTGCATTTAATGAATTGGTCCAGTCCAGGGACGAGTTTTAGGTATCTGTTCATGGTGGGGTTAGGCGGAGCCTGGCTGTACAGCGGATATAACTACTACGATGAGTAAAAATATGGCTATAAGGATATAAAGAAGGTTATTTTGTCAGAGTGAATTTGTCATGGTTTATGGCTGTTGGATTACATCGGTGTTTCAGGATTGTAATGCTCACAAATGCGCCATACTCTTATTTCATGACTCAGGCTTGAAAAAACCTATGCCGAAAATCCACCTTAGTTGAGGCTTTTTATCTCCGCCCGCATTTCGCCCGTTCCCGCATGCGCAAGTCCATTTTCTCCTATGTGTGTTAGTTGTATGGTTTTTGTATTTCCCTGAGCCAAGCAGTGCTGCAGCATCATATTACGGTCAAAAACGATTTCTCAACCCATGAAAACATTCATTTGCTTAAATATTTGCATTTAATGAAATAGTCCA
>JAMWET010003163.1:5000-12691 GCA_024036415.1 Prochilodus magdalenae
GTGGTCATTTCAGTAATGACCCCATAAACCAGCGATGCTATTTCAGACCTAACTAGGTGCCTCTCCGGCGGCGGCGGCTGCTGCTGCTGCTGCTGCTGCTGGACGGTCGTTGCTTTGATCCTGGATCCTTAGGGAATCGTCGGCGTCCCTATCAGAAGGTAATTGGTCCGTGTGACTGGTGTGCGGCTGCTGGTTTGTTTGGTTCGGCTGTATGCTCGGACACAGGCTACATGACTCTGCAGCATGAACCATGCAGCCGCTGTCAGGATCCCGCTCGGACCAGTGCTAACTGATTCACAGCAATCAGCTCCAGTAAAGCTCTCCAGCAGCGGTCTGTCCTGAATTAGACGGAGAGAGAGAGGGATGGGGAGAGGGGGAGAGGGGGAGGGATAATTTAATTCGGTGTTGCTGTCGTAAAGCAGTGAGGTGGCTTTAGATTTACTGACGGAGTCACAGCGAGCAGCTTCATATCAGAGTGACTGACACAACCATCAATTCACTCTGTACACAGAGACAGAGGGAGGGAGGGAGGGAGGGGCTGGGGATGGAGGGGTGGAGAAGAAAGCTGACTGGTGTCTGGACGGTGAGGACTGACCGGGTGAGCGTACCTGCTCTCTGGACGGTGAGGACTGACCGGGTGAGCGTACCTGCTGACAGCTGGAGGAAGCTGAGGAGGTGCAGTGTGGTGGATCTCGGGTTTCCTCCTGGCCCGCTCCGTTCTGGGCGCTCCAGCTGCTGGACGTGTGGTTCCTAGGTTGGCGTTTGGGCTCCTAGCTTGTGTGGTGTTGGGTGGAAGCGAGTTTGGAAGTTCCGGAATGACCTTTCCGTGAAGTTCTGGCTCTGTTTCCGGCCGTGTGACGGGGTCCGGTCCAGTGCTTTCTTAGGCCCCTTGAATTTCCTTATCAGCGCTCATACATATGCACGTTAATCACAGCACAGCTCGTTCACCCGCTCCAATCAGTCAGAGCGCGGAGTGGAGTCAGCAGTCGGGCTCCGGCGCGCTCGGGAACCTTCTAACAGAAACACAACTTAAAAAAGCGCCTGACATTTTACAGAATCACCAACCAGTAAAAGATCAGTGGCTAATCAGTCCTGCCTTTCATCCGCGCTGGAGGAGCGCCCGCTCGTCAAGACGCTCACGTTTAGCATGAGAATACCTTCAACACAGCTGCAGACGCGCAGATCAGAGCCCCGGCGTCGCACGCTCACCCTTTCATCTCCATTCAGCCAGTCATCCCAGACGATCTGATACTTATAGGGGAAGAGCCGAGAGCGGCGCTCGCTCGCTCGGCAGGCTGACGGGCCGCCAGTCTTTCATCTGGAACGGAGGCCGTTAGCAGGGGTTTGGTCTTTGACCTCGCTGTGACCTCACAGTGTATATATCCCTGACTCCTGACCCCTCGACTTAGCATGTCCCCTTCCAGGTATACTGCCCCAGTACGGGCCTGGACACTGGACTGGTATATATGCCGTTTACTGCACACTGGACTGGTGTATATGCCGTGTACTGCACACTGGACTGGTTTATATACCGTGTACTGCACACTGGACTGGTGTATATACCGTGTACTACACACTGAACTGGTGTATATGCCATGTACTGCACACTGGACTGGTGAATATGCCGTGTACTGCACACTGGACCGCTATATACTATGTACGTCACACTGGACTGGTGTATATACCGTGTACTGCACACTGGACTGGTGTATATGCCGTGTATGTCACACTGGACTGGTGTATATACTGTGTACTGCACACTGGACTGGTGTATATACCGTGTACTGCACACTGGGCTGGTGTATTTGCCGTGTACTGCTCGCTGAACTGGTGTATATACCGTGTACTGCACACTGGACTGGTGAATATGCCGTGTACTGCACACTGGACCGCTATATACTGTGTATGTCACACTGGACTGGTGTATATGCCGTGTACTGCAATCTGAACTGGTGTATATACCGTGTACTGCACACTGGACTGGGGTATATACCGTGTACTGCACACTGAACTGGTGTATATGCCGTTTACTGCACACTGGACTGGTTTATATACCGTGTACTGCACACTGGACTGGGGTATATACCGTGTACTGCACACTGGACTGGTGTATATGCCGTGTACTGCACACTGGACTGGTTTATATACCGTGTACTGCACACTGGACTGGTGTATATACCGTGTACTACACACTGAACTGGTGTATATGCCATGTACTGCACACTGGACTGGTGAATATGCCGTGTACTGCACACTGGACCGCTATATACTATGTACGTCACACTGGACTGGTGTATATACCGTGTACTGCACACTGGACTGGTGTATATGCCGTGTATGTCACACTGGACTGGTGTATATACTGTGTACTGCACACTGGACTGGTGTATATACCGTGTACTGCACACTGGACTGGTGTATATGCCGTGTACTGTACACTGAACTGGTGTATATGCCGTCTACTGCACACTGGACTGGTTTATATACCGTGTACTGTACACTGGACTGGTGTATATACCGTGTACTGCACACTGGACTGGTGTATATACCGTGTACTGCACACTGAACTGGTGTATATACCGTGTACTGCACACTGGACTGGTGTATATACCGTGTACTACACACTGAACTGGTGTATATGCCATGTACTGCACACTGAACTGGTGTATATGCCATGTACTGCACACTGGACTGGTGAATATGCCGTGTACTGCACACTGGACCGCTATATACTATGTACGTCACACTGGACTGGTGTATATACCGTGTACTGCACACTGGACTGGTGTATATGCCGTGTATGTCACACTGGACTGGTGTATATACTGTGTACTGCACACTGGACTGGTGTATATACCGTGTACTGCACACTGGACTGGTGTATTTGCTGTGTACTGCTCGCTGAACTGGTGTATATACCGTGTACTGCACACTGGACTGGTGAATAAGCTGTGTACTGCACACTGGACCGCTATATACTGTGTATGTCACACTGGACTGGTGTATATGCCGTGTACTGCAAACTGAACTGGTGTATATACCGTGTACTGCACACTGGACTGGTGTATATACCGTGTACGTCACACTGAACTGGTGTATATGCCGTGTACTGCACACTGGACTGGTTTATATACCGTGTACTGCACACTGAACTGGTGTATATACCGTGTACGTCACACTGGACTGGTGTATATGCCGTGTACTGCACACTGTACTGGTGTATATGCCGTGTACTGCACACTGCCGTGTACTGCACACTGTACTGGTGTATATGCCGTGTACTGCACACTGGACTGGTGTATATGCTGTGTACTGCACACTGGACCACTATATACTGTGTACGTCACACTGGACTGGTGTATATGCCGTGTACGTCACACTGGACTGGTGTATATGCCGTGTACTGCTCGCTGAACTGGTGTATATACCGTGTACTGCACACTGGACTGGTGAATATGCCGTGTACTGCAAACTGAACTGGTGTATATATCGTGTACTGCACACTGGACTGGTGTATATGCCGTGTACTGTACACTAAACTGGTGTATATGCCGTGTACTGCACACTGGAATGGTTTATATACCGTGTACTGTACACTGGACTGGTGTATATAACGTGTACTGCACACTGGACTGGTGTATATGCCATGTACTGCACACTGGACTGGTGTATATGCCGTGTACTGCACACTGGGCTGGTGTATATGCCGTCTACTGCACACTGGACTGGTGTATATGCCGTGTACTGCACACTGGACTGGTGTATATGCTGTGTACTGCACACTGGGCTGGTGTATATACCGTGTACTGCTCGCTGAACTGGTGCATATACCGTGTACTGCACACTGGACTGGTATATATGTCGTGTACTGCACACTGGACCACTATATACTGTGTACGTCACACTGGACTGGTGTATATGCCGTGTACGTCACACTGGACTGGTGTATATGCCGTGTACTGCTCGCTGAACTGGTGTATATACCGTGTACTGCACACTGGACTGGTGAATATGCCGTGTACTGCAAACTGAACTGGTGTATATACCGTGTACTGCACACTGGACTGGTGTATATGCCGTGTACTGTACACTAAACTGGTGTATATGCCGTGTACTGCACACTGGAATGGTTTATATACCGTGTACTGTACACTGGACTGGTGTATATAACATGTACTGCACACTGGACTGGTGTATATGCCATGTACTGCACACTGGACTGGTGTATATGCCATGTACTGCACACTGGACTGGTGTATATGCCGTGTACTGCACACTGGGCTGGTGTATATGCCGTCTACTGCACACTGGACTGGTGTATATGCCGTGTACTGCACACTGGACTGGTGTATATGCTGTGTACTGCACACTGGGCTGGTGTATATACCGTGTACTGCTCGCTGAACTGGTGAATATGCCGTGTACTGCACACTGGAACGCTATATACTGTGTACGTCACACTGGACTGGTGTATATACCGTGTACTGCACACTGGACTGGTGTATATACCGTGTACTGCACACTGGACTGGTGTATATACCGTCTACTGTACAGTGGACCGGTGTATATACCGTGTACTGCACACTGGACTGGTGTATATGCAGTGTACTGCACACTGGACTGGTGTATATGCCGTGTACTGCACACTGGACTGGTGTATATGCCGTGTACTGCACACTGGGCTGGTGTATATGCCGTGTACTGCTCGCTGAACTGGTGTATATACCGTGTACTGCACACTGGACTGGTGAATATGCTGTGTACTGCACACTGGACCGCTATATACTGTGTATGTCACACTGGACTGGTGTATATGCCGTGTACTGCAATCTGAACTGGTGTATATACCGTGTACTGCACACTGGAACGCTATATACTGTGTACGTCACACTGGACTGGTGTATATACCGTGTACTGCACACTGGACTGGTGTATATACCGTCTACTGTACAGTGGACCGGTGTATATACCGTGTACTGCACACTGGACTGGTGTATATGCCGTGTACTGCACACTGGACTGGTGTATATGCCGTGTACTGCACACTGGACTGGTGTATATACCGTGTACTGCACACTGGGCTGGTGTATTTGCCGTGTACTGCTCACTGAACTGGTGTATATACCGTGTACTGCACACTGGACTGGTGAATATGCTGTGTACTGCACACTGGACCGCTATATACTGTGTATGTCACACTGGACTGGTGTATATGCCGTGTACTGCAATCTGAACTGGTGTATATACCGTGTACTGCACACTGGACTGGGGTATATACCGTGTACTGCACACTGGACTCGTGTATATGCCGTGTATGTCACACTGGACTGGTCTATATACTGTGTACTGCACACTGGACTGGTGTATATACCGTGAACTGCATACTGGACTGGTGTATATGCCGTGTACTGCACACCGGACTGGTGTATTTGCCCTGTACTGCACACTGGACTGGTGTATATGCCGTGTACTGCACACTGGACTGGTGTATATGCCGTGTACTTCCAGGTATACTTCCCCAGTACTGGCCTGGACACTTGACTGGTATAAGCCGGGTACTGCACAGTGGACTGTATATACCGTGTACATTACACTGGACTGGTGTATATGCAGTGTACTGCACACTGAACCGGTGTATATACCGTGTACTGCACACTGGACTGGTATATATGCCGTGTACTGCAAACTGGACTGGTGTATATGCCATGTACTGCACACTGGACTGGTGTATATACCTTGTACTAAACACTGGACTGGGGTATATGCCTATACTGCACACTGGACTAGTATATACTGTGTACTGGACTGGTATATATACGGTGGTGTTTGTGTGTGTGTTTACTGTATACAGTGTGTGTGTACTGTGTATTTGTGTTTACTGTGTCCTGTATACTGTGTGCGTGTGTGTGTGTGCACTGTATACTGTGTGTGTGTGTGTGTGTGTGTGTGCGTGTCTGTGTGTGTATTTACTGTATAGTGTGTGTGTGTGTGCACGTGTATTTACTGTATAGTGTGTGTGTATGTACTGTGTTGTGTTTGTGTGTTAACTGTATAGTGTGTGTGTGTATGTACTGTGTTGTGTGTGTGTGTGTGTGTGTGTGTGTGTGTGTGTGTGTGTATGTGTACTGTATAGTGTGTGTGTGTGTCGGTGTGTGTGTACTGTATAGTGTGTGTGTGTGTGTGTGTGTGTGTGTACTGTATAGTGTGTGCGTGTACTTCCAGGTATACTTCCCCAGTACTGGCCTGGACACTTGACTGGTATAAGCCGGGTACTGCACAGTGGACTGTATATACCGTGTACATTACACTGGACTGGTGTATATGCAGTGTACTGCACACTGAACCGGTGTATATACCATGTACTGCACACTGGACTGGTATATATGCCGTGTACTGCAAACTGGACTGGTGTATATGCCGTGTACTGCACACTGGACTGGTGTATATACCGTGTACGTCACACTGGACTGGTGTATATGCCGTGTACTGCTCGCTGGACTGGTGCATATACCGTGTACTGCACACTGGACTGGTATATATGTCGTGTACTGCACACTGGACCGCTATATACTATGTACGGCACACTGGACTGGTGTATATGCTGTGTACTGCAAACTGAACTGGTGTATATACCATGTACTGCACAGTGAACTGCTGTATATGCCGTGTACTGCACACTGGACTAGGGTATATGCCGTGTACTGCACACTGGACTGGTGTATATACCGTGTACTGCACACTGGACTAGGGTATATGCCGTGTACTGCACACTGGACTGGTGTATATGCCATGTACTGCACACTGGACTGGTGTATATACCGTGTACTGCACACTGGACTAGGGTATATGCCGTGTACTGCACACTGGACTGGTGTATATGCCATGTACTGCACACTGGACTGGTGTATATACCGTGTACTAAACACTGGACTGGGGTATATGCCTATACTGCACACTGGACTAGTATATACTGTGTACTGGACTGGTATATATACGGTGTACAGTGTGTTTGTGTGTGTATGTGTACCTACTGTATACTGTGTGTGTGTGTGTGTGTTTAATGTATACAGTGTGTGTGTGTATTGTATTGTGTGTATGTGTGTACTGTATTGTGTGTGTGTGCGTGTGCGTGTTTACAGTATACTGTGTGTGTGTTTGTGTGTGTACTGTGTTGTGTGTGTGTGTGTGTGTGTGTGTGTGTGTGCGTGTTTACTGTATACTGTGTGTGTGTTTACTGTATAGTGTGTGTTTACTGTATCCTGTGTGTGTGTGTGTGTGTGTGTGTTTACTGTATAGTGTGTGTGTGTTTACTGTATAGTGTGTGTTTACTGTATCCTGTGTGTGTGTGTGTTCACTGTATAGTGTGTGTTTACTGTATCCTGTGTGTGTGTGTTCACTGTATAGTGTGTGTTTACTGTATCCTGTGTGTGTGTGTTCACTGTATAGTGTTTGTTTACTGTATCCAGTGTGTGTGTGTTCACTGTATAGTGTGTGTTTACTGTATCCTGTGTGTGTGTGTGTGTGTGTGTGTTTACTGTATAGTGTGTGTGTTCACTGTATGGTGTGTGTGTGTGTGTGTGTATGTACTGTATACTGTATACAGTCTGTGTTTGTGTGTGTGTGTACTGTATACAGTGTGTGTGTACTGTGTATTTATGTTTACTGTGTCCTGTATACTGTGTGGGTGTGTG